>CM029551.1:15479094-15521868 GCA_017141385.1 Sogatella furcifera | reverse complement strand
TTTTTTTTAAAGGCAAATTGGTCTTTAAAATAAAAAAATATTCATTAAGGTAATTATATTAAAATAATATCTAATAATACCTTGGGTTGTCTTACTTCTAGTCTAACCTATAATATTTGACCGTTACTCAGTCAACAGCACCGCGACATATAAACATTGTAAAGGTAAAATTATCTTTTCCCTTTTTTCCCATCACTGAAACTCAAATCATCACTGTGAACTGGTCTTTGGACCATTTTGAAGCTTTTCAGCTGACTTTAATTGCTTTTAGACCACTGTGCTTTAGACCAGTTTGTATGTCACCGTCCTCGTTTCCGTTTGTCGATAAACACGATACGTCGATTGTCACAGACCGATTGTCGATACTCGATACGTCGATAGTTGAGTCAAGACACAGAGGAGGAACCAGAGGACGATTTTCTTCTCTGTGGTCAAGATCAACTAAAAGACAAGACCGCAACCATAAAAAGATGGCCGAGCAAGTTTCATAGGGAATAGGAATCCTCATGGAACATGGAACTATACCCTATTCACGATGACTTGAGATGAAATAAACAACCCTTTTCCTAATCTGTATGTGTAATATTTATATTTCTTCAGATGTATATTATATTTCCTTCTCTGTGGCGTGGCCTGTTTCTTAATTTACGTTATATACTTCATCCAAAAATCCAAAGTCTAGATCGATAGCCAGGAGTCCCCGGATAGATCGCGTCAAAAAAAATAAAAACTGGTAACTTGGAAATCAAGATGGCACGGTGTCAAAGTCCCTCAAAGCTATCCTCAAGGAAGTCTCCCACACTGTAATAGTTTTTTTCAATCAGCCACCTTGATAACCTGCTTTTGAAGACCCCAATAGGGAGATCTTTAACTGGACCTGGTAGCAGGTTGAACATTTTGATTGCAAGCACTGGGTAAGAGTCCTTCACCTTTGATAACCTGCAGCGTGGAATTTCTAACTGTAGCCTTCTGCAGGTACCATAGGAATGCACTTGACACCTACTCATCATGTTTGCCCTATTCCTCTTGACAGCTGTAAGTGAGGCAAGAATGTACAGCCCAAAGACGGTGTGCAGCCTCAGTCTTCTGAAGATGGGCTGACAATGGGCATTGAACTCACTGTATGTCAATATCCGCAGTGCTTTCTTTTGAAGAAGCAGGATGTCTTGAGCATGCAAAGAATACCATATTGCACATGACTGCCAAACACTGCATGATACATCATTAGCAGTTGGTCAATACTCAGGAGACTTCTCAACTTTCTGAATAGGTATATAACTCTTGACAGTTTCCTGCTTACCTGGTCAATGTGTGGCTCCCAACTCAATTTGCCATCAATTCCAAAATCAAGTAAAGAGGCATTTCCTTCTTTTGGAGTTTGAGTACTAAGAGTGCATAGCATCTCTTGTGTCTTAGCCTCATTCAACTTTAGTTTGTTCCTGGCAAACCACTCTTTTGCCTCAGAAAAAAGCTCCTGTGCATAAAACTTTGCCTCTAGGGGTCCACTGCCCTTCCCCATAATGGTTGTGTTGTCAGCAAACAGCAGACTGCAATTTTGCAGGTGGAGGTCATTTATAAGGATGAGAAATAAAAGTGGCCCAAGCACAGCTCCTTGTGGAACTCCATATGCCACTCTCTTTTCCTCTGAAGTGGCACCCATCACTGAAACAACCTGCTTTCTATCATTCAGATAGTCTGCCACCATGTTCCATGCACTGTCCCTGATGCCATACCTGTGCAGCTTATCTAGCAGGATATTATGTGACACACAGTCAAATGCTTTTGTCAGGTTGCACAGCACCAGGTCAACTGAATTGTGCTCCTCAAAAGCCACATGGATTCTTTCAACCAATGAAAGCACTGCCGTGGTGGTGGACCTTCCTTTTCTGAAGCCATGCTGCATATCTCCCATGAGGTTGCTCTTCTCCATGTATTCGGTCATCTGCCGCAACATTGAGGTTTTGAAGATTTTGCTCAACACTGGGACAATTGATACTGGCCTGAAGCTGCTCACATCATTAGGATCTCCCTTCTTGTAGATTGGCACTGTCTTTGCAATCTTGAGGCAGTTGGGAAAAACACCCTCCCTGAGGCAGTTGTTGACCAAAGACAGCAGAGGTTTCTTCAATATACCTATCAATTTCTTCAACAGGTACACTAATAAGCCATAGACATCTTGACTGTGAGTTGTCCTGAATCCCTGAACCATACTCATCAGATCATCTTCACTGATGGGCTCAAAACATCTAAAACTCTGTACAGACAAAGGGACTGAGAGGCTGATCTACCGAGTGTTGGACCTAAGCAACACCTACTATTACCATTGTATTAAGTATTATATCCATACTCAATGATATTACTTTATGTACTGTATTAGTAGTTAGTAAATTAGCAAGTGTTGATCAAAGTCTCTCTGCTTCAAAGACTGCATATGTGTGCGTTTGTTAATTTGTTTTTTGTGGTATCATACCGGTATTGTTATTGCTTGTCATCCCAATCCCAACAGTAGCAGCTCTGTTTGTTCACGTTGTGGGATTACTGTATTAATCATGTCTCAAGTCATCATGGAGGAGACAGGAGGAGGAGGAGATGGAAATGGTCTTTTGAACCATTAGTGACAAGATGTCCCACCTTGCTAGAGTCAAAATTCCCCGACCTGCTGGATATGGGCGGAGCTCACACCAGATAGCATGGTATTCATAGGGGATTTTTGGCGACCAAAACGCGCCAGTAGCAGATTTTTCAAGCAAAAAGAGACAAAAATTGGCATATACGGCATTGGTATGAATAGGGGCTACCCATAAATTTGTTCCAATAAATTTAGACTAATTCAACGGGACCAGCAAGAAGTTTCCAACATATTTGATAATTATTAAGATAATGAGCAAAATATGCTTTTCAAAGGGATAGAAGTAACAGGATAGGATACCAGTACCGTACCTTATTGTTGACCAATATTTTCAACTACCGTACCTGTGTATATAATATTGCAGACAATCTAATTTTGAAAAAAAGATATTCAGTAAAATTTTTGTCTATAATGCACCCAAACCTCACAAATTAGGATTTAAAGGACGAAAACAGCAATCTTTGCAGAAAATATCTTTTGTCTGATTTATCTTCTTTAAATCATGATTTTTGTGGTTTGGGTGTGCTTTTGATGAAAAAATTACTCAACATTGTTCCTTCTATTAGTTTCTCTACAATATTATATAGGCTAGTACAAAATAACCGTCAACAATAAGGTAGCTTACCTCACCAAAATCCTATTTCTATTTGAAGTTGGAAAATTGAGTTTTCCTGCATATTCCGCTAATTAGGTCAATAAATATATAGAAGATACAAACATTTAACTGATCCCATTGGATCATTTTTCATAACAATTATTGGTCACACAAAAGTACCCTCAGCATGAGGCCGCCACAAAATTAGAAAAAATGTGACATCTTCCACCATCATTATTTCGGTAACAATAAGCATTATAGGACCCTTTTTTAGGTAGGTACTGGTAATTTTATCTTTACTTTGATGTGAGGAAAAATTTCACTAAGGTTATCGGTCTTCAGGTAACTTACACCCTCTTTGAAAAAAATTTTATTGCAAAAATATGTATTATATTGTATTCAATATTCAGACAGTAAATGATGGTGACTCCAGAATAAAGGATGCTAAAAAAGACAGTCCACCCTTGTTACTTTAGAATCATTATATGGGATGAGAAAATGAAACGCGTCTTATACTGAATATTGTTAATGATAATAATAATAATTATTATTAAATAGGCTTCCATATTATAGCCTACCCAAATAAAATTTGATAAGTCGGGGATAGTCCTAATAAACATTCAATAGAATTTGTTACCGGTAAAAAAGGAAGAATCTGATGGAAAGCTTTCTTCATGGAGTAACTTATCACTTCAATTCTTGGGGTTCATCTACAATGTTCGACCCCATAGCAATAATATAAGGCACTGAGCTTCTTTAAAAGGTCTTAACAGCATTTGAGTTAAGGTTTTACAATTATACATTACAATTATTTTTTATAATTGATACAAGTGTTATAAAGCAAGAAAGGTGTTGGACTTGAAAAAATTAAAATCTTTATTGCTTTTGAAATAAATATGGGAAAAAACTTTCCTTGATCACAGGCTGCTATAAGTTCACTTATCAAAAAAATAATACCTACAATAACTTACAACAATTAGAATCGCCACAATTTTTAAATAGTTATAAAAGCTAAAACTATACGATCTACTACATAACTTGAAAAGTTGAACTTGTACAGATAAGACTGATATGAGCAAATGGCACAGAACCTTCAGAATCTGTCTATCTGAATTGGTTATCTACTCATACTTAAATACTATTATGAATAATAATGATACAATGTAAAAAATATTACATAGAATAGTACAATATATAATAACATAACATATAATAGGCTACAAAACAATTTATTTTAGATTGGTTTTTACTGGGTAGAAATTGATGTCGAAAACTATTATACAAGTAATTGATTTGATTAATTCAATATAATGATCTGGGTGATTGGTTATATTATTGGCGTTTCTCAACCTTTCCCAACCAACAAAAACAATATGGTGATGAAAACAATCCCAGATAGCACACAAACGTTATAATCACGTGAAAATCACGTTTTCACTTTAACATTTTCAGGTTATTTTCACGAAAAATAATGGTATAAATACCGAGAAAAACACGTGAATTACGCGTATAAATGGCACTTTTTTTCACGTTATTGAAACGTGAAAAAAATACGTGAATATAACGTTTTTTCATTACCAAATTATAACATTTTATACCATTTTATCACTTAATTTTCACCAAATTATAACATTTTATACCATTTAATCACTTAATTTTCATCAAATTATAACATTTTATACCATTTAATCACTTGATTTTCATCAAATTATAACGTTTTATTACTAAAATTTCATGTGAAGAAGACCAGAAATTCGCTTGAAAAAACCCTATTTTTCTAGTACAAATGGCACAATTTTTCACTTTTATCATTTTTTTTTGGAAAAAATTGTCCAAAATTTTATTCCACACAAATAGCCACTATTCAGTTATACTAGAGAAAAGTTGAAAGAATAAAAAAATAAGAGATGATGAATAGAAATATTGATCTTTATTTATCTAATTACTTCAAATACACATTGTATGACATTCACAGCTTTATTTTGTAATTTCATTATAATTTAAGAAATGTATTAATACACAATCTGGGGTGGTGCTTTTGATTGCAATTTAAATAACTCATTTATCACTTAAAAGTGTATTATTTGCACCCAAAAGTGTTGTTGCACCCAACAAATCTGTTTTTTTGAGGAATTTAATGTGATGACTGTAAGACAACTGTACTTGAAAAATTTATCAAAATACATTATTAAGTATAAAAACAAATTTTTGTTAAATGATATAGTTTTAAACCAATGATTTTAAACCAAATACAACATGTTAATACAAAATTTACAAAACTAAACCAATAGTAGTTTGGAGCTTATAATTATATATGTACAAGATTCACCAATAAATTGCTCTATTTGCTTGCTCTACTAGCAAGCTGTGTTTCTTCAAGATTTCAGCCAGTCTTTGATGACTCCTTCAATATATTTCTCTTTGGCATCTGTGAATTGAATCAGCATAGCTCCTATAAAAAATGGAAACAAAAGTTGACTTATAAATAAGTTGTATTTCAGACTTTTTCTTGTATGGAGAATTGGGAAGAATTATTTGAGTGTATTTCTCCAGAAACTCCCACTCAATAAAATTCAAAACTTGAAAGTCTAGACTAGAAGACAAAGACTTGACATAGCAGTTTTAATGACAATCCCTCTCAATTCATAAAAATATTTACTATAGAGTGATTCAAAAAGAGCGGTTTCAATGTATCAAATTAGGAGGTTTATTTAAACAAAAAAACATAAAGTGATAATTAAACTTTAAACTTAGGGCTATTTAAAATAAATGATGAATAAAATAAGAAAAATCAAATACCTTTTTTAAAACTTTTAAAGTATTACTTAAAGTGAATAATACATGAACATATTCATCTGACTTTCTTATTTAATGCATGAGATGACATCATGTATGTGTCTTTCATTGCGCTGGCATCGCACACAAACTGTCCATGTAATTCAGCCATTACAGTCTGGTCGAGCAAAGAAGACATCTGGGAAGACCGGACTCCAGCCCAGTCAATATCAGTTCAAAAATTATGAATTTTGTCCGAAATTGTATAAAATAAACATTCTGCTCTAAAGTTAGAGACCAGATTTGGAACTTTTGAACCATTATTGAGTCATTTTCCCATCTTTCCAGTCTGCACTACCATACTATGGTAGGGAATGTCATGGACAGAGTTAATGCATGCCAGTGCAGTAGATGAGGACATGTGCATGATATAATTTTTTTCATGCATTGTATCAGAAAATCAAATGAATATGCGTTCATGTATTGATTTTATGTTTTTTGGTTTAAATAAACCTCCTAATTTGATACATTAAAACCAACACTTCTTTTTAATCACCCTGTACATTCTATTATGATTGACTTGGGCTACTGTTTAATGTTTATAAAATAATTGTATCAATTTTAAAAAGAGCTTAATTATAAGAATCTCCCAGGTGTATGTTGATTAAAATAATAACAGGTACCCAAATAATGTATGTACTACACGGGGTCTCAAAAATTTCTTTGAGGCAGATTTTGAAAGCTAATGAAATTATTGCGTTCATGTACTTCAGCATCAATTTCGAGAAATCTAGAAATTAAATTGAAATTTGAACTTGAAAAATATCAATATTATCTGAAGTTATACAAAATTTGTATATTGAGAATATTAGGTACTGTTCTTTCAGATGCCTGGCAAAATCCAAGCTTGCATTTTGCACAAACACCACCTCTCTATCATATAAAAGATAAATAGTTCAAATTAGAGGACTAAATTGGAACGAGAATTAAGCAATCGGTGCCATGAGCACCGTTTTTCAGTTTTTCATGAGCCATGATCAGTTTCTTCAAATGATAATCTTATTAATTCAGTAATTAAGCTTATTGGGCCCATTTCACCCAGAATGGGAAGCAGACATGAGACGGTGAAATATAATAAATAAGATATTATGTTCATTTATTAGTAAAGAAAGTTTCCTGCCGTTCAGAAGAGAATTTAACAAGATTTGCTGTTCAGAAGTCAACAAATAGATTTCTGTCCCTTCTGATTGTCTTTTGTTTTCTGTCATCCTAATTTCTGTCATAAGGTATCTTCAGCACTACTTCTTTTATTCCGGTCCGTTTCGAGAGGCATTTCTAGTTTTTATAACAAATTGAGTTTTTGTTAGGCAGGTGGTTAGCCATGCGGCTCAACCTCAACAATTTGTAGGACCTAACTCTTGAATTTGCAGTGGACGGAGCCGGGTGAGAAATGTTTTTCTAGCACGCATGACCATATCAATAATGCATAAAAAAAATTGTTTGAATAGTTTGAATTATCCAAAAAATTCTGGTGATAGCAATTTCTAGACTTTGTCAAGAGTGAAAAAAACAGTTTCAGACCTAGTAATAGGTGCAAAGTATACTAATACATACCTTGCTTTATCCCTGCTCAGCTGTCTATTCTTGGATAGCCTCTAATCCAATCTTTTGTGACTTGCTCTAACTCTTTCTGTTCCATTAAGATGAAAATTTATAACAGCTCCTAATTGGGAAAAAACAATAAAAGTCAATAAAAAGATAGTTACTAAAAAGCAAACAATTTTAAATAGTAATTGATCCTGATACTTTTTGATAACTTTGGTTGTAAATTCACTGCAATAACAGATACTTCAAGGATAAATTGCTCAAAAATCAAATAGTTCATCATTATATTAATATGGGAAACAATACTCAGTCTTCTTGATGTTTGATGATCAGTGGACAATCAACAGAAATTTCCTTCAGAATAAAATACATCAGCTTTCAGAAATGAAGTAAATAACGAGAATAATATTACTTCATCACTGCTACTATGAGGTTTGGGTTTTGATTGAAGCTGATTAACAATCTTGGTTGTGTTTCAATAATATGGCTGACTGCCTTGTTACATTATTGGAGCATAGGATTGGCCAGCCATTTTGCTAATAAATGCAACCCAAAATCCCAAGCAATAATTGCTTTCACCAAACGCACCTTTATTGATAAGATTTGTTATATAAAATAGGTTATACAGACATGATAATTTACACGGGAATTTATTTTGGAATAATCATTGGATATTGAAAGGCTGTAATTGAAAAAATAGTATACACACACAGTTATTTAATGATACATGAAAATAATCAGAAAAATGTCCCAATAGCAACTTGAAATGTTAGAGTTTCAATATGGAGAAACACAAGTAAAACATAGGTCTGGTCAAAATAATTATAAAATAAAATATTAGGCCTAAGAGTGGAAAAATTATGCAACAGGCCATGTCCATTTGTTTTATTTAATGGAAGAGAAACTAAATTACTAGGTTTGTTTATCAATGGCTCAACAGCCCATGAAGGGCCTAGTTCTATCAGCTGGTTGCCTATTCTACCTCCACTGTACAGTTCATCCAAGCAATGAAGACACCCCGGCATATGGGAAAATGACCTCCAGACTGGGCAATACCGGGCCCAAAAGCCATAAATTCTCAAACAGAACCCACAGTCCCCAAACCAACACTGTCTGAGCCAAAAGCCACCCACTACACCACTTGAATATCCTCCCCGCCCGGACAGACCATACAGCAGGCGAAAATCATCAACCAGGATAGAGGTGAGTTAGCACGTTGATTCTCTCAACCATAAGCCAGTTTTTGTAACTATATGACGGCACAGAACACCTTTTGAATAACATGCAGTTAATCAGTTAGAATGTAATGCAACAGTTGATATATTCCTCCAGAGATGGGAAACGACTGACTATCTTTTTACTAACGACAGCCAATCTCCCAAAGAAGGGAAAATTACAAGGTATAGCAATGATTCATTCTATGCTTGTGCAGATCTTGAATTAACATTTTGCAAGTTGATGATGACAATAAATGTTTACTTCCTTCAAGAGATATAATAATAGTAAAGCAGTTCATGTACTTTGAAAAAAAGAAAATGTGAAGAATCACAAAATTTAAATTTGAAAGCTATCACAGGAAACTTTCCCAATTTTTAGAACAAATATTATTGAGAATTTGAATTTAAAAGGGTACTTACTGAGAATTACGAATTTTATTCCCAGACAACTGAGGGCACGTTTTCCATTCTGGTCAACCCCAACAGAATTTACTGGCAATCTTACAAACCATAAAGTGATGCAGGACTCCTTCTTCATGTCAGCCCCACCAAGGCGCAAGAGAAAGTTGATCTGAAATGAAATTACAAGCCATTACTTCATATTTCTCAATATCTATGCAAAATAGTATTAATAAATTCACCTGATAGTATGAAAATTCGACCATAACAGTTGATATAACTTATAGAAAAAATCAGCTATATGTTTTGGATTCCAAAGTAATTAATCCATCCATTCTACTATTCAAGTTGTTTGAATAATTATTGATGACACTGCACTCCATATACTTTCTAAATACTAGTTTTTATGACTAATGCTAAAAAGAATTGAAACTGCAGTGTAGTCAATAATAGTTCAAAAGTGAAATTATCAACAATTCATCAATTACATGTACATCATTGATTGAGTTCATCAATTACATTTGAAAAATGTCATGCATCATTATACACACTTCATTACATGAACATTCCACAATATTTCAAGAATACATTTCTTTAAAAAATCTCCTCATTCCTTTGTGAGTTGAAAAATTGAATTGAGTAATCTACAAACTACAACCCTTTGAAAAAAACACTGAAGACTAGGGTACTCAATTGATGCATTACACTCTAACTGATTAATTGGATTTATTCAGAGGTGTTCTGCACCGTCACTTGGTTACGGATACTGGCTTATGGTTGAGGATCGAAGTGCTAAAAAAACAAAAAATTACCTACATCCTGATTGATGAATATTTGTTTGCTGTATGGCCTGTCCGGGTGGGGAGGGGCATCCTGGTGGGTGGCTCTGGGCTCGGTCAGTAGCTGGTTTGGGGACTGACGGTTCTATTTGAGAATTTATGGCTCTTCGGGCCGGTATTGGTCTTGTTGGGATTGTTTTCCTGTCTTACCAGAGTGTCTTCTTTGCTTGGACGGACTGTAGGCTATAGTGGATTAAATATGAAACTGGCAACCAGTTGGTAGGCCAGGCCCTTCATAGAGCTGTTGAGCCATTGAAAAAACAAAAAAATCTACAACCCATATAAGTTAGGCTACATATGGAATGCCAGAAAATAATGCATAGCACTTCGCTTTGTTTCTACTTTCTACTCTCTTCCGATTGCAGTTTTGACGTCTAGTGTGATCGGACTCACAATGGAAACTGGCTGTATTTTTATGGGGTTCAAATATTTGCAAACATATTTTGTAGAACATGCCTTCCTTTACCAACTCTTGTGTATTTATAATTTGCAACATGTAATAATTATAAAACAGATTGGCAAATATATGAATTATTAAGGCCTTGGTCATAAGAGGATAAGACAGTCATTTAATTCCTTGGATGGATACATGGATTATGTTACTTCTAAATTGAGAAGCAGAAAATGACCACCGTCATAAAAATGAATTTTACAGTGAATTGAATTTATCAATTGAAATTCAAATTCAGTGCAGTGGGCCTAAATCAAATTTCAGTTACATAACCTATACATTAATTTTGGACAGAAAGTAGAGTTAATCAAATCAAATGTAAACATGTCTTTTAATAATTAATTAATTTATAGGATTTTATCAATGGTTATTATTAGCTACACAAAATGTACCTACTTGTACTTACCAAACTTATTGAGATAAATCCACTGTAAATGTTTCAACACTAATGAAAACTGCGAAAATGAACTAAGAAAAGAAATCGATAATCGATCATTAGTATCGACTGCGTATCAGTATAGGCCGGGGCGTAGTGCTGGGACGCATTCTTAGAACGCAATGGAAAGCCAGCCAATCATGCCCTTATCTTGTCCTCAACAAGAGCTGTGATTGGCTGGCTTGCGTGCGTGTTCATGAATGCGTCTCACATACAGCCTTTTCGCCCGGCTTATAGTTGGGCGCGAATTTTTGAAAACTTGCGCACTTCTCAATTTAATAGTTAATAGTAGAATAGAATAATACATTCTTCAAAATAACAACAACATGGAACTGATAAAGCACGTTAAAGACATCTCGATGAAGTTTGTTGATAATTTTATATAATGTAGTTGCATATTGCATAAAAGATAGTGTCCATTACAGACAAACTGTACCATGGAGAAATCCTAATGGTTTTTGCAGACAATGAAAGAACTTCTCAAAAAGATTAACTCGAGTACAGAAAAGCCAAAATATGGATGAATAAGTTTTATAAAAAATAAAATGAGGAGTAGAAAATAATTTCATTCATTGTCTAGGTGGGTGATACAAAAATTCGTCTCTTATGATGGCTTACCCACATTTAATTTGAAAAATTTCAATAATTTTATTGGTTACGGACTGGATTCGATTTGAAAAATTTAGGGAAAGATACTTGTGTAAAGAGAAGGTTCCTGAATTTTTGTAAAACTCCCCCCAACCCTCTCCTTTCTCCATCCAGGGCCAAAATTATTGCTGGCGTTTTTTAAGGGTGTGCCAGTAAAAATTTAAATTAAAATTTTTTTCTCGAAATATAACTTTTTACACTGAGCACTGAGACCAGACGAAGAATCAAATTCTAAGCATTTTTCTTCTCACGAAAAAATTATGTCAGACGCACCGTTTTCGAGCTATTAGCGTTTTGCGCTGATTATAAATGACAGAAAAATTTTCAATCAAATTTTTTTCGCGAAATATCACTTTTTGAACACTGAACCAAATGTATAATTAAATTCTAAGCCTTTTTCTCTCTATGAAAAACCAATGTCACTCACACCGTTTTCGAGCTATTTAGCGTTTTGCGCTGATTTAATAACTTTGAAAAAATTTTTCGTAAAAATTTTATTTCGCGAAATATCACTTTTTGAACAATGAAACCAGATATATAGAATTAAATTCTAAGCATTTTTCTTTCTATGGAAAATCAATGTCACACACACCGTTTTCGAACTATTTAACGTTTCGCGCTGATTCAATAACTTGAAAAAATTTTCAAGTAAAAATTTTTTTCGCGAAATATCACTTTTTGAACAATGAACCAGATATAGAATTAAATTCTAAGCATTTTCCTTTCTATGAAAAATCAATGTCACACACACCGTTTTCGAGCTATTTAGCGTTTCGCGCTGATTCAATAACTTTGAAAAATTTTCAAGTAAAAGTTTTTTTCGCGAAATATCACTTTTTGAACAATGAACCAGATGTAGAATTAAATTCTAAGCATTTTTCTTTCTATGGAAAATCAATATCACACACACCGTTTTCGAACTATTTAACGTTTCGCGCTGATTCAATAACTTGAAAAAAATTTTCAAGTAGAATTTTTTTCGCGAAATATCACTTTTGAACAATGAACCAGATATAGAATTAAATTCTAAGTATTTTTCTTTCTATGGAAAAAATCAATGTCACACGCACTGTTTTCGAGCTATTAGCTAGCGTTTTCTGCTGGTTATAAATGAGACTTGGTAAAAATTTTTCAAGACAAACATTTTAGGATGATGAATTTTTGATAGTTTACCAAATAAAAATATTAGTATCTCTTCTAAGTATCAAGATTATTTTTCAAACCTTTATTATTAGTGTTTAATTTGATGTTGAGCTTAGATTTTATTGATATAAATTTATATGTACTGTAAAATTACGAAATAAGGGGTCGTTTCATATATTGAATTGAAAAATGAAACAAATAACTATGATCAAATATTAATCATTGTAATATAAATGTATATATGTAGTATGTATTTCATAAAAATCACATATAATACATAGGCTATGATATTTCATATGAAAAAAGGTGAAAATCATTATTCAGATTTCATCATTTTTTCACAATAATTTCACGTTATCAATTTCACTATTTTTCCACTTTCACCTTTTCTACGTGAATATCACGTTATTAATTTCACTAGTTTTCCACTTTCACTTTTTTCACGTGAATTATACGTGAAAAAGACCATTCAATTTTAACTTTTCACCTTTTCACTTCTTTTGCACGTGAAAAAAACGTGATTTTCACTTTGTGTGCTATCTGGGATATAGGTAGTTATTAATTTTTATCAAAAGCTATTAGCTTCCACATACGCCTATCCTAATATTATTATAGATGGAACTTGGTAACACTTTATTATCAACGCTTTAAAAAGGTAGATCATTACTATAACTTACAGGTATTCTAAACGTTATCAACTAATCCTGACCTAGCTAAAACTATCATATAATAAATTGATACTAAAAATCTAAACCAGGATTATGTTTCAGGAGGAAACTGTCAAAGCCTTTTGTTTGGTTTTCATTGCCTGAGAAATTTGGAAGATTCTTCCTAAAGCATTCTTGTACAACCGCTTGAGATCAGTCTTATGTGTTTTTCAATATCTTATATATTTACTATACTGCAAATTAATTTGATTCAATTATTGAATAAAACTATTTAAATATTGAAGAAACTAATAAACTATTGAAATTGAAAAAATTAATGAACTATTAAAATAGAAAAAAGTTGATAAACAATCGACTTTTAAATTTTAAACAATCAAACTATTAAAATACCAATATATTTTTTAAAAATTATAAAACTATTGTGAAGTCACAATACATTTCTATCACTCTTAGCAATAAGACATGAATATGTCGAAAGTGAGAGGTCATGTATATAAAATCCAATTATTGTTGAATTTGTCACAATTTTTCAACTGGAATGAGAAATCTCATCACCTACAAAACAGCTCAAGGCTATGCACATTTATATTTCTCAATTCTACAGATTATTATCATTGATGGACTTTATCCCATGCGTACAAATAGTACCATCATCACATACTGCACAAAGAACAGACCCATCTCTACTGAGCAATGTTTGTCGCACTATTTTTTTTGCAGCGGGAGTGATGTTGGAGGATTGTGCATTGAATTTTCTTTGGTTCTGGCAGCATCCAGATCCCAAACATAAATAGTGCCATACTGATTTCCCATCACCAGTATCTGTTGAAAAATATTAATACAGAATCATTAGTTGGAAGACAAACATGGCTTAAAACATTATGGCTCTCATTTCAATTACAATTGATATAAGGTTTAGGTAAATTTTAGATTATTTTACGACCAAATTCGGGGTTTTATTCGGAATAAGTTTCCCACAAGTTCTAATCATGAAGTTCCTTTAGTGTTTGAAAATTATGTTTCAGAATATAATGTCTCGCTATTATCTCGATAGCCATGAAGTTACTGGCTTCCAACTGAATTTCTGATAAAAATTCACATTGATAGGTAATGAATGATTGATCAACTTAGTTCCATTATGAATTAATAAGGATTAGAAGTCCTTTTGAAAATTATAATTTTTTATGGGAAAGGTACTCTTCCGCCATTGAAAATATCTGAATTTCTGATTCTGGATGCTTCTCGTAAATGGATATATAGTCTGGGTGCTAAATGCGAAAAAAGGTGGTAACCTTTTCTTGTGGTATGTCGTTGATTTTTTTGAGATCGATTATGATAGAGATTTTGATGTGTAGATTCCGAATCCGAGTGATGCCAAGCTGTAGAAGTTGAGCATTTTTTTGTAATTCAAGATGGCGGCCAAAATTTCGGTTCCATTTCTAGTCTACCACGATTTCCATCAAAACAAAGCGTCGGACGAAAAAAGTCATTTTTTTTAGTAAATTGAATTTCCAAGAGAATGGTACCAGATTCATGTCTCTATCCTTATTAGGAACGGAGTTATGATTTTTCAAAGAAGAGGCTAATTTTCAAGAAAAATTAGAATTTGAGTATTTCTAGTTTTTGCTTGCTTGGATCTTCTGACGTATTTATTTGAATCGTGTAAATCAAAATCCCTCCAAGGATAATTTTGTCCTCTACAATTTGAGACCAAGTAGACCTCTCTATCTTGTATAATTTTTGAACTAGGACAGTAAAAACATATCCTTGTATCTCAAAAACCCCTATTTATGGGGAAAATGGTCTCCAAAAAAATTTATACTTGCTTGTATTGAGGTTTTATTTGGTAATAATGTATTCTAGATCAATTTCCAGCAGATAAGCCACTTACCGACCAGAATTTTGGTTATGTTCAATAGTAAGGACCCTTCAAGGATCTCAATCTAAGGATACCTCTAACTATTGTTAAAGTCATCGGATCTCAACAATTCATAGCTCATTCTTCTCAGCTCATCAAGGCGGTCTAAATTCATATATCATATGTTGAATTCGGTCAAAATTGACGAAATTCATTACTGAGGCAAAATTGAATTTTTCATCATATACCAAAAAAATGGCATTTTTGCTTACAAATAAGTATAATATCTTCTGAACCCTTTGAGATAAAAAATTGAACCTATCATGAAAATGTAGATAAATTCTTCCCCTTTAATCTCCTGTGAATAACGTTTTTGGCATCACGCATTTTAGATAGTTACATCGATTCAAAAACATACTGATATTCCATACATTCATTTTTCAATTGTTTGTCTGGTAATCAATTGTCTCCAAATCAAGTTTGTATATGTTGAAAAGGTTCATGATAGAGTTAAACATGTAGAAAAAATCATTGCCTACAATTTGAGCCTAAAAACGTGTTTCTATCTTGTTCCAAAATTTATTTACAGTCTATTGATCGCCTGACAAGCCATTAAAAAACTTAATGTGTAGAATATCAGAATTTGTTTAAGTCGATGTAACTATCTTAAATGCATGATGCCAAAAAAGTTATTTACATAAGATCAAAGAGGAAGAATTTATCTACATTTTCATGATAAGTTCAATTTTTTATCTCAAAGGGTTCAGAAGATATATTCATTTGTAAGCAAAAAATGGCATTTTTTGTATAGGATGAAAAAGTCAATTTTGCCTCAGAAATGAACCGAAATTTTGGCCGCCATCTTGAATTACAAAAAATGCTCAACTTCTACAGCTTGGCATCACTTGGATTCGGAATCTACACATCAAAATCTATCATAAT
The DNA here is from genome assembly GCA_017141385.1 of Sogatella furcifera. Classification (NCBI taxonomy): domain Eukaryota; kingdom Metazoa; phylum Arthropoda; class Insecta; order Hemiptera; family Delphacidae; genus Sogatella; species Sogatella furcifera. The sequence continues at coordinate 15,505,663 of CM029551.1, read as the reverse complement.
CGATCAAAAATCACCACAAAAAAAGGTTACCCCCATTGGCACCCAGACTAATATTCAGTATAATATAAGTTAACAGCATTATATTCAGTGTAATATGGTATCTGCGAACCAGCCTGGAAATATTGGTAGATTAGCCTACTCCTGAACACTCTGTATAGGCTAAACTATTAATACAATCAAAAAGATATCTATTCTAGAGCTGCACACTTGTTTGATTACAAATCAAATTAAAATAAATATTATGTTATTTATGCTACTATATAGGCCTAGTCCAGTTATTTCAGGATTGATGTAAGAAAAAATTCTGAAAGCTTCGACATTTTCGAGTAAAGTCCCTTTTGGACCTTGCACAACTTAAATTCAAAAAGTTTACCTTCTAAACCTTGCTGTGCTTAATACTACAAGGTGCCCTAAAAACCACAAAACTTCGGTTCTATTCCTAGTTCTCTGCGATTTACGCAAAAACTAGCGTCAGACAGAAAAAAATATTTCCATCTTATAAATTTCCAGCTAATAAAATTCCCAAGAGATTGGAATCAAATTCAACCTTCCTTGATTTTTATCCACGAAGGGCCTTTTTGATAAAATGACTGAACTATATAAATGAAAAATTCAGATAAGCAGTGGTTGGTATGTAGTTTGTTTAGCCTAGCCACTATATGCACTGTTGAGCGCATTTAAAAAGTTGACTTATCTGAATATTTTATTAATCTCCCACTTTTTATACATGAACTTGAAGTCTGCTAATTCAATTACTGTAATCGGGTTTTTTGTGCCGCAATGAATTGAAAAAAATTGAAAGAATTTACAGAAAAATATTTACTTACTTTTTGCCAAAAGTCCATTGCAAATTTCACAAACCATATATCATTATCTTTGTATTTGAAATCATGGATTTTCGTCACGTTTCTCTCATTTTCCTTCAGCTCTGTATCATTCAAATTGCCAGGCTTCCAACAAACAATTGCACCATTATTTGACTGAAAAAAGGTACAAAATTATTTAAACCAAAATAATGTATTGCATTTAGACATACCTTGTCTAATTTCTACTTTAGTTTGGTCTAGGCCAAACAGAGAAAGGAAGTGATAGTGGTTTTCAAAAATTGTCTGTGGTATTGATAAATATTACAGTATTAACTATCAAATTTGCTTTCAAAGTAATCTATAATGCGATTGGTGTGCTTAAAATACAATCAAGCATGAATTTATTATAGCGAACGTGAAATCCGAGTAATTTTCTTACAATATCTACTCAATTCATCACTCTATATTCGTAGTACCTACTCTATAACAATATTATGAAATCTGAACTCGGAATTGATAGGCATTAGAATTATTGTCTTCATATGAATGACTGCAATTTCCATAATCTGAAATTATTCTATATTATTAGAATATGAATTAATAAATCTATCAGACTACATGAACTCGTAATAGCTGATTTTGGATTATGATCTCATGAGTCATCAAGGCAAAGTTAACAGTCTAATTTATAAGCTACATGCACTGTGAGGTATTACTTATACGGTACCCATAATATGAGCGCGGTAATTCATCTGATTTGGATAAGACTTAGTTTGAAAAAGCAGTTCCCGTCCCCAGGCACTAAAATAATAGTTCGAGGTACCCACACCGTGCATCTAATGAAGACATTATATACGATTCAAGAGTAAAAGCATAAAGATCATAAATACTATAAGGATAAATATAATATATAATAGTTGGTATCTTGATATAATATTATTGTATATGTGCTCCTAGGACTAATTATAATGGAATCAAAAGATGAATCAATAAGAAAATAAGTAAAAATGAAAACTTTATGATGAAAACACTCACTTTTTTTGACGCGACAATTGTTGCTGGTTTTGCACATTATCAAGCTTGAGGCACTACATTATAACGGGTGACCATGGGAAGTATTTACATTTTGAAAACAGCAAAACGGTGTTAATTTTTCACATCATTCACTTTTCTTACATGTTTGTGAGGATATGCCATTTAATTTAACTTGCAAAAATAAGGTCAGGAAGGTGACCACGTCTCCTCTGATGCAGTTTTCAATTGTTGAGGAAGCTCTGCTATACTAGCATCACTAGCTGTAGTCTCTCCTCGGTGATTAGTGCCACCTCTTCACGAATTGCCTCCTTCAAATCTTCCAAATTACGTGGTTTGTGTTGAAAAACTTTCTCCTTCAAATGTCACAAGAAAAATCGCAGATGTTGAGGTCGGGAGAACGAGGAGGCCAGGGCACATCTCCAAATCTTGAAAAGACATGACCTGGAAACAAGTTTCGCAGCATATCGTCATCTTGCTGGAACCATACATCCTGTTGAAAGTTGAGCATTTGCAGTTGTAAGACAAAAAAATCGTTGATCATATGCACATACCGATTCGCATTCACGGTCACCGCAACTCCTTCCTCTTCAATAAAGGAGGGGCCAATAACATGTTGTCTCGAAACCACAACACGAGGCGAATGGATGAGAGGTTTCTCATGAAGCTGTCTTGCGTTTTCCTGTGCCCACTAAATCTGCAATTCTGTTGGTTGACTGTTCCATTTAGGTAAAAGTGAGCTTCATCGCTCATGAAAATCAGGACGTCAGGCTTATCGTGAAGGAGAACCTGCATTTGAGTAGTGGAATCCAACCGTTGGGGGTAGGTAGTCAGTTTCTTTCAATTCCTGGACTCACACAATCTTGTAAGGATGGGATAGGTATTAGGAATACCTAAATGGCCACCGCTAAGGAGGTGAATAACCGACCACCCAACTCCCCCTACTTTGCCAAGGCCGAGTACAGTGTCGCATCAAAAAAGTAAATACTTCCCGTATGGTCACTCTGTACATTGTAAAATGTGAATGATTTCACTGAAATTTTATTTTCTTTCGATTGATTCATCAGTGAAAAAAGATGGATGAACAACAATAACAGCATTAATTGTAACCTACGAGTATTACAATTTAGTTGTAAGGGCTTAGGTAGCTTACAACACTCAAAAACAGAATGAAAACGTGAAACAGAATTTACCTTCGAAAGCACAAAATCTCCTAGCCAACGCACACAGTCAACATAATGTTTGTGAATTTCTCGAGTTGAGAAATACGGAAAATGTTCTGTTATTGTGGCAAAAGGACGCCTGCTTCGTGCGGAATTAAAGGTGTGAGATGCTCGCATAGCTTCCTGTAGATAATCCTTATCCAATCTCCACAATTTCAAAGAATGATCCAATCCACAAGACATGAGATTCTCGCCTTTTAAGTCAAAATCCTGAAAAAATACTCTTGAGGGTGGACAGAATGGATGATATTTTACGCGTAGTTGTAGAAAAAAGGTTTTACTGGAATGCTCTAGTAAAATAAGAACAAAATACAGCAGTAGGCTAATATTATATTCTGAAGATGGGACTCAGCTTACCTAAACAGGTCAGGAAAAGACGAACAACGTGAGCATTTTAGTAAAAGTGGATTGTGGAAACTCAATTTCAAATATTAACTTAATATCTAACATTGGTGATGAGGCAATTAAACCTTCAAGATATTTTTTCTAAAGTATCAACGGTACTCTTGATGAAGTCTTTAGGTAGCATTCCCAAGCGGCAGCTCGAGCTGTGCTGCTTGAGCTGCCCGGCTTTAGCTGCGCTGCTCGAGCTTCTCGGCTCTAGCCATCACAACTCTATCCACATACCGGTACGGTAACTATTTTATAAATGTTCACTTTTTCATTGGGACTAATTATGTATAAGTTATTAATAAATCAATAAATAATTAAACCTTTTGTACTAATTTTTAGGTGAATTTCTAAATTTAGTCTATTGGTAACTGGTGTAGTCCAAGGTAATTAGAATAGAAATTAGGTAAATTGTGTAATTCTATTCTAATTACCTTGGTGTAGTCTACGGTATAGGCCTACCTCTAGAGTATTTTGAATCAATATAAATTTTTTTAAAAACTGAATTGTGTATCGTCCATTTTCTCACTATTACGGTATATAGGCAACGGTAACACGAGTAATTCATCACTGATTCTTATAGACATATTTTTATAGTATAAAAACTATATCTTAGAAAAACTTAATTATTTGATAATATTGTGACGTGACAATGATGACGATCGTTTTGACATGGTTACCGTACTCAAAGTAAGCGTTCTTAATCATAAAATATTTTTTAGAATCAGTGTTGGAAAAATTATTTTTAAAGCGTCGTTATAAGAATTAAATGAGCTGTACATTGGTCTATAGTAACTTATATACTTTTATGAAACTTTAATATAGCAACAAGCAACCTACTTGAATTTCGTTATAGATATGATTCAATAAACTATGTGGTGGTAGAGATTACTTACAGCGCTAAGAACTTCATCTCTATGGCCTTCCACTCCACTAAATATCGCAATACATACATCAGTCTTTATGTTCCAAAGTCGCAGGGAATGGTCTTTAGAAGCTGACATTAGAATATGTGGATCCCTCGGATGAAATCTGACTTCATTGATTGCATGACCATGGCCTGAAAAAATACGATAGAATGTTTTAGAAACTGAATACCGGTAGGTATTAAATTTATTTAACTGAGACTTGGTCAATTTATATTTATATGGGTGATGGAGATTGTAAATTGAGTACGGTATCTACCTAGCTAATTATAAAAAATTGAAAAACCTGTGAATTTTAGAAAGAAAATATCAAAGGACCTAAATTAAGAGGAACAGTGAATCATATTCTGTCTGAAATTAATAGACTTCGATGGCATAAAGGCCACAACAAAATATTATTTATCATCCAAATCTGTAGAATATATATAGCTATAGGAGCTTCAAAACAGATTTTCAAAATTATTAGGACTAAAAAACTCTTGAACGGGATTTATAAACAGACAAATTATATACAGATAATTTGAATTTATTGCAAATACTAAGATGGAATTTAGGCACAGATATATTATCCCCAATTTCAAGTTGTATGAACGTGAAGTTGTAACTTAATGTGTCATGAACCTTCGGTGGGTACTATATATAATTTTGGGTTTTCGTTGCTTTAATGCGATCTTTAATATCGCTTGTTTGTTTGTTTCTCTAATAGAATAAGGGAATCGGTGGGTGTCTTCCACTAGAAGATTTTTTAGAATAGAACCAGTTGCAACACTGCAACAGCATTCAAAGCTGTATGAGAGCCATCCCACAGTCGTTACAAATTACAAGGAAGATCAATTCTTTCTCAAATCTATATATTACTTTTTTCACAAATTTATTAATTTTTTTCAGTTTATTAGTAAGTTTTGAATGTGTTTATTATAGATAGCCTACAGTATTAGTATTAATGAAGCCTGTTTGAACTTATTTTACAGTAATTATTCACTAATTTTAGAGCAAAAACATATTCTGTGTAACAGATTTGAAAATTTAGAAATTCTTCAACTGATTTTTATATTCTCACCATTAGGCCTATATTTTTCAATTCCAACATTTAATAAAAATTCGCAGACCCCAAGAGTCTGCTGATTTATACCATTATCCAAGATTCTCAAGAGTCAAGACTGGTAGGCTAAGTATAGTCTGTCCAAGCAAAGAAGAAATTCTGATAAGATAGGAAAATGGCTCCAGCTCGGTTCAAAAATTATAAATTTGGTCTTAAATTGTAGAAAACATTCTGCACTACATTATTACAGCTGATGTAATAATTTTCATGAAAGTCTATCTATTTTAGGTTTCAAAATTTGAAGTGAAAATTAATATTTTAAATAATATTATCCGTGCTTTGGTTCTTTTTATTCATGTAACAACCTTCCAAATTCTAAATTACGGTTTCATAGTTTTTTTTACCTTCAGAAGTTGAAATTTGTGTAACTTATAGCTTAATTTAAGTTTCAAGTGTGGACATAGCCTTGAATATTTTAACCAAAATTGGGAATAAGAGACGTTTTGGACTTTGTCTTTGTTTCAATCCTACTGTATTTCAATCTTGTTAATAAATAAGTAAAAAATAAATTTATAACTTTTGAACCAATATTGACCATGCTGGAGTCATCTCATCTTGCTAGATAGCTAGAATGTCGCTTTGACATACTAAGTATATATACCATAGGGGAGAGTGGTGTACCTTTGACCATAATGTATACCTGTAACCATTGAGCTTACCGAGGCATCTAGTGGCCCTTTCATAAATCTAATATAGTCATAGTTCATAGAGTTCCCACAAGGGAATCCTACCATTCTAGCTTCGAGACTGTTGTTTGATTTGTTTCAGCTATTAGAAAGTAAGTAATTTCTCCACTCGTATTTTGTTTTTGTATTTTTACAGAGTTGGTTTGATTAAATTTGTGTGAATATACACTACTTACGCTGCATCACTTGAATCCACAAACATAACCTCGATGCAGGAATTGGAAAGGAATAAGGAAAGGAGCACTGTGTTGTACCTTTAACCAGATAGCTGTGTTGTTCCTTTGACCAAGTTAAACAAGTATAAGTTGGAAGATTATGCAGCTGTATATTAAATAGATGTTGAAGATATTGTCGCCAAGCTTCCTCATCCAGATGCTAAGGGAGGCTCTGCTCGTCAACGTAAAATATTATTTTTTGGTGTAGATTTTTAAAAAATTCATCTTTGAAAAATATTTCCCATTTTTTAGTTAAGATTAATTTTAATTAATATATTATTGTGTGCATTTCACTTTATTTATTTTAATCAACCATACCAGTAGGCTTAACTTAGCCTAAACCGACATCCCAATCCAATTTAACCACTGGTTAAAGGTGCAACATGCACTACTGGTCAAAAGTACACACCACCTACAACACCATGTTGTTCCTTTGACCACTTGGTAGTGATTTTTAAAATAATAAAAAAAGCTACTTTCGATAAAGCTAGAAAAATTATATTTTAGTAGAAGATAGTTAACTAATTGAAGTTTAGATTCATACAAAAATATGTTACTTTCAAGCCAAAATAAAGTTTTAAAAAATCTTAGAAGCAAAACTGGTCAAAGGTACACCACTCTCCCCTACCTAATTACTATTTTTTTCCTTATAAACGGTGTGTTTTGTGAGGACTCGTATACTTTTGACTATGATTTACATTATTCACTCTTCAACTTTGCTTATAACTGTTCTGTTTTGGAAACATAATTTTATTAATTAAATCAAGTAAGCTAGTACCGTATTTACCAATGTAATAACGGATGCAGGCCATTGTGTCTGTGCTAATGATTCGTATAATGGCAGTGGAGCCAGCCACAGCCAAAAGCGGTTTACCATCTATGTCGTAGGACCAGTCACAGGTGTAGTACTTCTCCTCGGCATTGGGATCTTTGTATACTTGAACGAGTTTCAGTCCTCCCGCCGCAGGACATTCATAAATCGACACCCTGTTACCTCCGACACAGGCGAATGTGAGGGGCTCGCCTTCCACCAGATGCAAGTTGAACTGCGCCCCCCACAGCTGTTTTCCATGGTCTTCTTTCGCACTGCATCTATAATAAGACAATAAGACACACAATGTCATTTATACATTTGATACAATATGAAGTTAGACCTGATCCTTTCATCTTTGGCTTTGACGAATTTCATCAATTTCTTACCAATACTCAGTCACCCGAATAAGAACTTTTAGGGTACTAAATTGCTATGATGATGATGAAAATACCTAATGAAAAAATTCCCACTATTATACAGAGTGTTTCGAAAAGAACTGATTCAGATTAACACCACGGTGTTCTTCGAGCTGAAACAAACAGGAAATTTCATTGGCAAAACGCCGAGTTCTCCTTATAGTTTTTTACCTGTAATCCGCCATTCTATTTTTTATGATTTACCATCATATCTAGATAATGGGTGGACACTGGAGACATTCCCCTACGAAATATGGCTGGATCAAGTATAAATATGAAGTCTTTGAAATAGTATAATCTCAAAAATCTACAAAATTTGAAATTATGAAATTCACATTAGAAAAAATAAGGATTTTACAAAAATCTGCATCTTTACAAAAATGTAGAGCTTTAAAATCTTAAGAGAATGGTGCCTGATTCGCCTAAATTCAATAATAACTTTACCAAGATAAAGCAATCTTCTGTTTCGAACCACGCCACTATGAATACTCGTTAGTCAGGCTTGTTGGTTGTGAATTCACGAAAATAAAAATTATCTTTTATAAAAAGTATTTTCATAGATAATTAATGGAAATGGCAATATATAATTTAACAGGTTCTTGATGAGATGAGGATTATATGTCTGAGATGATTTATTGCTTACTTGCTGCTCTCAGCACACTCACACTTGTAGCCACAGAGGAAGAATATAAGGTGAAGTGTGAGAAAAAATTCAATAAAATCCTGTATAAAGAAACGACTAAAAACTCACATAAATTTATATTGAAGTTTGCAAACTCTCTTGGTTTTGGGACGGCATCGATTTTTCTTCCTTCCTCTTTTTTGGGAAGGAGTTTCACTTGTAGTGGAGTTGGTCTCAGTAGTAGTTGCTGCACTTCCGACACTGGAAGTTTCCTACAAAATAATACAAGAATAAATATTGGGATAGAAGAGAATTGAATTCCAAAGCCAGGAGGGAAAATTGATGTAGGCCTATGTCATCTTTATCCAAGCAAATAAATATTCTGCAAAATGGGAAAATGACTTCAGCTCGGTCATTATTGGTTCAAGAATTACAAATTTGGTCTTAAATTGTAGATCAGAATTTTACCTACAATTTGAGACCAAATTTATGGATGAATATTGAACGAGTTGGAGTCTTTTTTCCATCTTGCCAGACTGTCTTCTTTGCTTGGACAGGCTATAGTAAGATATGAGCATTCATTTCATACCGTACCTATATAAATTAGGTCTTCAACTCATTGAAATAAAACTGTTTAGGTCTAACTTTCTCATGGAGCGAAATTCATCATATTATAGAGAATAATTTTTTCAGAACAAAATCTCCAAATTATCTATTAAGGTACCTAGTTGAAAATATACAGACCCATTGATAGAAAATAATAATATTTTTTTTTTTTAGCTGCAGCCTATTAAGCTAAAACCCAATTAAATATTTTCCTATAGTAATAAGTTATAAATCAGGCATTATCAAGTTAAATGAAAGTAATAAGCAGTTAAATCTTTACTTATCTGTTATATGAATCCAGATAGTGATAATTAAAATCAAAATCAAGCAATATGGAAATTGATGCCAATAATAATGAACTATGCTTAGGTAGGTCTACCTACATTCACTGAATTTTTATTCATACAATGATACGATACAGCATAACTGACGCGAAGTTAGGCGTTTTCGTCTGCCACTTGAGCTTTATTATATTAAACTTGTGAGACTCTCATTCTCAAGACCCTGGTTTAAAACTGGCTGGGCTATTTTTTTCAACTAAGTTATATTAGGTAACGTATTAGGTCCTTGGATTGTACAGTAGTACCGATTAATCAATAACAAATTAACTTGATCTTTTCAAAAATCTAAATTATTTTTCAAGGTACCACTATAAGAAGTTATATATACTGGTGCGTCTACTTTATTAAAATTTTCTTTGCTTACTGTAGTCATATCAGAATATTTATTGAATAAAATCACAAAACTCTTTAGGAAACATCCAAGAATAAGTCCTGATACCTTCAAAACTTTAGGATTGAAAAATAAGTAGTTAATAATGTAATTATGTTAGAAAAATAGAGGCTACTACGATTTCATTTTTGATGATTTTCAGAAAATATTTCAAGTTTGTTTCACAGGACTGATATATCAATAGGTAATCAATAATAATCAATTACCTACCACTAGGCTATCTACAGATTTTGGATAAATTATTTCATGTTGTAACTTCCCACTGTAAGAATTGGGCGATTTTTTCAAGTCCTGATACCTTACTTAGAAAAACTTAAGAATTAAAAAATATGTACGGTAGTATATAATGTATATTACGGTAGTAAAATAACAACTTACCACTTCATCTGAATCTTCGTTTGAGGAAGAGTTGTAATTATCTTGCTTCTGCTTGTAGGTTTTTGAAGCCATCAAAACAACAGCTTTTGTAAATTTATCAAGAAAATCAAATGAGATTGGGAATTTCAATTTTTTCTTTTAGCAAATTCAACTAGACTGTGAAATTCTGCAAAAAAATGAATAAATTTTTGGTAGGGTATAGACTATAGATGAAAATTAATTGACAGACAAGCGATCAAAAATATTCAACTCCTTCAATAACCTAAAATAATATAGCTATCATTTAGGTTAATATTATTACGGTACGTCGGTACCTGTTGCACATTGAACTTGTAGGATGACCGAAAAACAATTGAGTTGTAACAAGTTTAAACTATTATTAAAATTCCATTATGGTAAACTGAAATAAAATATCATAAATTAAATTTTCTCAAAGACGTTTTAAAATTAATATCTATCCATCAGTGAAAAATATTCAGTACAACTTTTCTTAAAAATTTTCAGAAATTTGATTGTAATCTTGAGACATCGTCAATGAGCTCTCTTCTAATTATATATTGTCGTTATTATAACTTTCATTTTGATTTTGCTCAATTTTTTCGGTAGGCCTACCTACATGATTGCAATCAATTGAAATTATATTGATTTTTCAAAGATTTATTAAAGTTGGGATAGATTAATATTCACATTATTTCTTGATTTAAACTCACTTAACCACTTATTCTGCGTATGATGCCCACATAAGTGTTCAATTTTGATTGTGCGTGGGTAATGGAAAGTGCGAGGGTGATTTATGAGGTGGTTAAACGACCATGCCTCTGGTGGGATTCGAACCCACGACCGGGTATAGCGCTAGCGGACTGAAGGTTGTAACGCCCCCAGTCCACTCGGCCGGCTTTAGGCCGGGCGTATGCTGGGACGCACTTGAAGCAGCCAATCACATATTGATGACAAGAAAAGAGCTGTGATTGGCTAATTCGCGTAGAATGCGTTACGTACGTCCCAGCCTTATTGTCATTAGATACCGGTTCGTACAAGCCTGGAGCCAAGTGGTAATCACCCTCAATTCCATCTTTAAATAATGTTTTTAAAAACTAAAATTTGTTAGTCAGTCCAAGCAAAGAAACATTCTTATCTACAATCTGAGATCAAATTCATAACTTTTGAACCAATATTGACTGAGCTGGAGCCATTCTTCCAGAACATCTTTGCTTGGACAGACTATACCTGCTTCAGCAGGTCTAGTGGCCTACTTTCAAGATCACTCAAAAGTGAAATGAGCTGTAAAGCCTCTTGGGATGATTTTCCATAAGTGAGAAAAAAACTCTTTATGGTGACTATACAGTGATTCTCAAATACGCAGTACGGTAATTCTGAAATCATTTATCTCAATTAATAAGTAGTTAGTATAGTCTGGCAAGATGGGAGAATGACTCTATGAACGAATCTTGGTCGATTTTGGTTCAAAAAATATCAATTCAATCTCATATTGTAGGAAACAATTCGATATACTATTGTAAGACATTTGAAATTCTTGTACAAAATAATATCGACCAAACCGGAGTCTTTTTACCCATCTTGCCAGTGGGTCTTCTTTGCTTGGACAGACTATAGCTCTGCTTCTATTAATGTTCCATTGAAAGACTTTAAATATTCAAAATATTGGAGTAAACTTGAAATGTTCAAAATAAAAGAAAAGTTCATCAATGGGATGTAGTTTCATCCATTTTTTAATATCATTGTCAAGTTTATTCGAGCAACTCTTGAGTTCATTTATTTATGTTAATTGCATTCATCAATGCAATTATTTAGCCTATTAGCGATAGTGGAAAATGATTGATCACAGTATGGATATAAACTTGACGTGTAAAATCCTACAGAGCAAAAATTTATTATTTAGCAAGCGCCATTCAAGGCTTTTCAAGCAACACTTGTGAAGATAAATATGCAATACTTTTCTAGTGTCTAATAACAAATCTCTCAAATAGCCATATTAAATTATAAATTTGTCTGAGTGAAGGGCGTAAAAACGTACGAGAATTGTAAAAAAGATATGAGGGTTTGGTACATGAATACTCAAGATATATTAGAAAACTGGGAATGGTTTATTCCGAATTAATACAAAAAGTTTCAAAGTGAAACAAAACTCAGAGAAAGCTAATCGACTAGTCAATCAATTGTAACATAAATTCAACGGTGCGTAATAAATTTTCAACATAAAGGAATCACGAATCTTACCACGTAGTATAAATCAAAAATACTAATAATCGATTTGCGATAATTACAACAACGTGCAAAAGCTACTGGTTCAAAAACTGCAAATAATTTGTAGGTGAATTACATTCAAAGCATTGAATACTGATATTTGTTTCTTATGAACGTTTTTGAACTAGGAGTTTTTGCACATGAAGGTCTATGTACAAGTCTTTTGTAACATTAAACAGTCTTTTTAGGATTCATTGACCACTTTGGTTTGTTTAATCGACTTCCTCCATACGCGACGCGTCCTCGGAAGCTTCGCCTTCGAGCGGGGGCATTTCAGCGTCGACCTTCTCTTCGTCGTGGGGCGCCGGCTCGTCGTCCTCGATGCACAGACCCAGCTTGATCATGCGGTGGATGCGCGCCGCGTGCACGCCAGGGTCCTCCAGGGCGAAGCCCGACGACAGCAGCGACGTCTCGAACAGCAGCATCACCAGATCCTTGACGGCCTTGTCGTTTTTGTCCTCGTCGGCCTTCACACGCAGCGTGTCAATGATTGAGTGGTCTGGGTTGATTTCCAAATGCTTCTTGGCGGCCATGTAGCCCATGGTGGATGTGTCGCGCAGCGCCTGCGCCTTCATAATGCGCTCCATGTTGGCTGTCCAGCCAAACTGTGACGTCACAATGCAGCAGGGCGACTCCACCAGCCTGTTGCTCACCACCACCTTCTCAACCTTCTTGTCCAGGATGTCCTTCATCACCTTGCACAGGTTCTCGAACTTGGCCTTGTCGTCTTCGCGCTTCTTCTTCTCCTCTTCGTCTTCGGGCAGTTCGAGGCCCTCCTTCGTGACAGACACCAGCTGCTTACCATCGTACTCCTTCATCTGCTGCACCACATACTCGTCAATGGGCTCAGTCATGTACACAACTTCGAATCCGCGCTTCTTAACAAGCTCCACAAACGATGAGTTGGCAACCTGGTCCTTGCTCTCTCCGGTGATGTAGTAAATGTGCTTCTGGTTCTCCTTCATTCTGCCAACATAGTCCTTGAGCGAGCAGCTGTCGTCACCTGAGGCCGAAGTGTGGTAGCGTAGAAGGTCAGACAGTTTCTTCCTGTTCTGGCTGTCTTCATGAATACCAAGTTTCAGGTTCTTGCTAAACTGTTCATAGAATTTCTTGTAGTTATCTTTGTCTTCAGCCAACTCTTCAAACAGATCCAAACACTTCTTCACCAAATTCTTCCTGATGACTTTCAGAATTTTGTTTTGTTGAAGCATTTCACGAGAAATGTTCAGAGGGAGATCTTCACTGTCGACAACACCCTTGATGAAGTTCAGGTACTCTGGAATGAGGTCTTCGCAGTTGTCCATGATGAACACCCTGCGCACATACAGTTTGATGTTGTTTTTGCGCTTCTTGTTCTCAAACAGGTCGAAGGGGGCGCGACGCGGGGCGAACAGCAGCGCTCTGAATTCCAGCTGACCTTCAACTGAGAAGTGCTTCACAGCCAGATGATCCTCCCAGTCATTGGTCAGTGACTTGTAGAACTCGCCATACTCCTCCTGGCTGATGTCATCTGGGTTTCTTGTCCAGATCGGCTTTGTTTTGTTTAGCTCTTCATCCTCGGTGTACTTCTCCTTCACAGTCTTCTTTTTCTTTTTCTTCTTCTCGCCATCTTCACCTTCATCTTCTACGTCTTCGATCTTAGGTGTTTTGTCATCCTCATCTTCGGCCTTATCGCCTTCTCCTTCCTTCTTCTTCTCTTCCTCCTCCTCTTCAGCTTCGTCGTCGCTCAACTCCTTGTCGCGCTCCTTCTCGACGAGCAGCTTGATGGGATAGCCGATGAACTGAGAGTGCTTCTTCACAACTTCCTTGATCTTTCTCTCCTCCAAGAACTCGGCCTGGTCCTCCTTGATGTAGAGCACGATCTTGGTTCCGCGGCCGAGTGGCTCTGTGGTGTCGGGTCGCACGGTAAACGATCCGCCGGCAGACGACTCCCACAGGTACTGCTCGTCGTCGTTGTGCTTTGACGTCACTGTCACCTTGTCGGCCACCAGGTAGGCAGAGTAGAAACCCACACCAAACTGACCAATCATAGAGATGTCAGCACCAGCCTGCAGAGCCTCCATAAACGCCTTTGTTCCTGACTTGGCGATTGTTCCCAGGTTGTTCACAAGGTCAGCTTTGGTCATTCCGATTCCACTGTAGATAGAAAACAAACAGAAACGATTATCAACAACTGACATTAATTTAGAAAGTTCAAAACTAATTTTCAACTAATTCATCAGATTTCAACAATTAAAAATAAGTCAAGTCACGTATCAATGTAGATTTCACAACTTAATGGAGTCAGAAAGATATTGTTAGCATACTTGAGACGTCCAGACACGGAAAGTTGAAGGAAAAACTTCCAATTGAAAGAAATTCAAGAACTGAAATCAAATAGATGGAAAATGACAAAAATTCTTGATTACTTTGAACTATGATTGCTTCTAATCAATACCAAAATCAAATTTCACATTTTCCAACTCTGAGAAATATCAAAATATTCATTTATTCAGAGAGAGACAACACTCACAATCATAATAGGTTGACTATCTCGATATAGGCAAATAGAAAATAGGCTCTATTAAAAGAAACTTTAAATAATTACAATCAGGGTAACCTTTTGGTGCTCTGATTGTAATTATTTCAAATTTCAAGAAATACAGTAGCCCTAAAAGAAAATAAGTATTCAACATATTGTAGCTTAAAAAACGCTTTTGCGGATGCAAATCGGATAAAAATTATAAATACAGCACACGATAGAAAAATTCAATGTTATCTTGCAGAAGTCTGATGCTGGGTTTTTCTAAACACACTCAAATTCAAGGGACCCACAAATTTTTATAGAATAGCTGACATTTTCTATGCTAAGTATAGAAAATGTAAACTTGAGGGTCCCTTAAGTTCGAGTGTGCTTGAGAAAACCGGTAAAAAATTCATAAATATATGCACAAATGTCGTACAGGTATAGTCTGACCAAGCAAAGTAGAGCCTCTGGCAAGATGGGAAAATGACTCCAGCGGGGTCAATATTGTTTCAAAAATTATTAATATGGTTTCAAATTGTAGGAAACAATTTGATCTACTATTGAGACCACATTTATAATTCTTGGAACAAATATTGACCAAGCTGGAGTCATTTTCCCATCTTGCCAGAGGCTCTTCTTTGCTTGGCCAGACTATATCATTCAAGTTAGTAACAATGTCAACACTTACGTATCAATAATGGTGAGAGTCCTGTCATTCTTGTTTGGGATGATCTTGATTTGAAGATCCTTTCCAGATTCCAGCTTGCTGGCATCGGTGAGACCTTCGTATCTGATTTTGTCCAACGCCTACAATAAAAGCATTTTATTAGAAAATAGCAATTGAAAGCAAGGATAATTTCACAGATCAATTTAATAAATCTGGGCCTATGATGACTAACAAAGTCACCTTAACTATCCACTATCTAATACTGTATCAATTATACAACCCTCTCTCGTGATTAGAGAAAGCTGTGATATGCCTATAAGCCTGATAATAATAATCCAAGTTATTAAATTCACTTTAAAATATTTCAAGATAATTCTCTGTAAATAAATATGGATGACTATTATTATTACTGTAAAATATTCTCAAGTAAGCAGATTCACAAAATAAATCGATGGGCCTACAAAAAAGAATCATAAAAACTACTTATCCTGGAAACTTTATAACAACAAATTCATGTGAAGCTTATTAACATGACTTACATTTCTATTACCCAGTAATATGCCATGAGTCATACACGTAGTGATTCACTTCGATTGTTATAAAACACGTTCCTAGTAATCAAAAAGTTAAGCTAATAATGACTGAGATAGGCTATATGGAATCCTGAAATTTGAAATTTTAAGAAAACTGAATAAAATTCTATCAAAATACAATGATTTACTTACATCAGAAGAGTTGGAAATCAATTCACGAAGAAAGATTTCTTTGTTGGAGTAGAAGGTGTTGATGATCAAAGACATCAACTGGGCGATCTCCGCCTGAAAGACGAAAGTCTCCACTTCTCCTTCATTCATCTGTACGTCTTCTGGCATCTGCAAAATAAAATGACACAAATACTATCAAACTCAAAGACAAGAATCAATCGTGCTTTATTAGATATAATCAAATATACAAATAACATCAACCAATAGGGTCATAATTCATAATCATTGTCAAAATAATTTATAATAGATTTGTAAGAATTCATCCAAGTTATAGAGTAAGTTATATTGTATTACTTTTCAGAATATTACAGATCTTCCTCACAAAAAGTTTTCTATTTCATAGGATAAAAAGTAGCACTGGCACATGTTCCCAAAGTAGAACAGAAACATAAAGTTGCAAGGAGCAATAATAAAAAAAGCTGTCCAGTGAGCGTATCTATAATACAACTCAGTGATTTTAATTGAGGGGGGAAGATGAAAACAAATTCACACTTTTCAGAGATGTTGTGGAACTTATCCATAATTATAATCGAAAAGTATGGTATTTTAAATAAACTTTGTGGATTTGACAACTTTTGTTTTCACTTTATTCACTCCAGCCCGGTCAATATTGGTTCAAAAAATATTGATTTGGTCTCAAATTGATCAGAATGTTTTCTACGATTGAGACCAAATCAATTATTTTTTAACCAATATTGACCGAGCAGGAGCCATCTCATCATTGTGCCAGAGGGTCTTCTTTGCTTGTACAGACTATACCACTCTTTACATAACGGGAAAAGACATTGGCACTACAACTCTTTCGACACAATAATTATGATAAACCAGTAAAAAGTATGATTTACTGTATGTTCGTTGCCAATTTCCGCGAAAACCCGGACAAATAAGGGATTTCTGAAAAATCCGCCCGGACGTTTTCAAATGACCAAAAAACCGGACATGTCCGGGGAAAAGAGGACGTATGGTAAGGGTATCCTTAACAATGGATCATGATAAAATCTCAATCAAATCAATAAAAAATTCAAATTAAAGGTAATTAGCTCGATTGAAGGAGGAATCCACCACAAGGAGGTGGGCCTATGCATCGAAGTAAACCTATCTCACAGTTCCTATGGAAATTAATTCAAGTTACCGTAAATATTGTGTATGTAACTTACTTAATGAATGTAAAACACTAGATGATTGATAAATAAAATATTAATTAAAAGCAGCCAAGACAAATCAATGCAAGTGTGAGTCAAGATGTCAAGAATGAAATCAATAGCTCTTGACTTGGTTATGTCAAGTCCTTTGTGGATGAACAATCCAAGATTGTAATATTAAAATTTATTTGGATGATATTGGAAAAATGACTATGAAAGGACTGATTAAAAAGTCAAATGAAGGCAAATCAACATGAAGTTTAATTTGGTCGATTAAGCTATGTAAATTCAAATTTAAAGAAAACTATTAGCATCTAGAGAATACTATTTTGCTAGATTATTAGAATGAATACGAAAAATATATAAAAATTTAGTGGAGAATGCTCAAATGAGGTACCCACCTTGATATGCACAAAAGAAGATTAACAAAATCACAAAACACGAATGATACACCCGTTGAGCTTCGGCTTCTGAGTAACAATGTGACCGGCAAAAGGCTGTTCACGTATTTATAAACGTCATGGAACATTCTAGAAGCTTTTGGTTGGGTTCCGGCTTCTCGAAACTTCTGGAAAGTTCTATGAGTCAAAAACGCATCCAAGCGTACTAAGTTTTACAATAAATACTGGTTATAATTAAATTTTATCTAAATGATAATTCATTAAACAATTTAAGAAATTTTTTAATGCCATTCATTTGAGTTATTGAATCATTTAGAGTTATGTTGAAACACTATTTTGAGAGCTGTTTCCGAAGTAGCTTCCTGTCGGGGTCGGGTCGGCGGGTCGTTGAATCGCGTGGAGAGTGGAGACTGGAGAAGGAAAATCGAACTTTCTGGAATTTTGAAGCATGGCGAAAACCCATAAATGGAAATACATTGATTTTCTGTCTTCTTCATTTTTAAATTTCAAATAAATCGGAAAAACATTAAGAATGCCCAAGATATTCATGCAAAATTTAGTTAGATACCGATACTAGGCTACCATACCGTAGCCTACTGCAAAAAAATATTCTCTATTAAAAAATAAACCTACTGTACCTACACTAAACTTTGCAAATGATTTATTGGTATATTTTTCTCAGTACCTATCACAGATAAGTTTACTTCCTCTTTTACATCCCAATTGGGACTTAATTATTGTGCTCTCCATTGCACAAAAAACTATAGAACAAATTTTATATAATGTGAGTTACAAATACTGAACCAATATAGTATATAGCCTTTGTATGATAAATCTTATTTCACAACTACTATAACATCAAGAGCCTAAGCAATGAGACATTGAATATTAACGAAATGATGAAATAGAAAAATTAACAATAAGTTGGGCATTTAAGAGAAAAAAATTAGCTCTTATACAAGTCTATTCTTTTAGCCACATAGATTTGTAATAAAACCGTGTACTCCTCTATTTTTGGAGTATTAATTCTATGAAAAATTGAATACGCCAATGAGCAATTAATTTAAATCACATCAGTTAAGCAGTATTGAGACTATACTATAAACTACCGTACTTCAGTGCGATAGAGTGAAAATGTACATCTTTTTGGAATAATAGTGAATAGATTTTCTTAATGGATTAATTAATTTCCAACCAATATTCAAGTTTCATTTTTATATTGGAAAAATACTATCCCAAAATTTGAACAATGTGAGTTAAGCATTTTAATAAAGAGGAAAAATTAGCTCTTTTACATAACTCTATTCAAGCAGCCATATATATAACTTACTGTAGATTTTTAAGAGTGCCTTCCCTTCCCTATTATTAGAGTATTCATTCTATGAAAAATTGAATTCAGCAATTAAGTTGAAGTAAAGCAGTATTATTGAGATAAACCTACTGATATAATCTGTCCAAGCAAAGAAGACATTCTATTGGAATATGAGGAAAATCACTCCAGCTCGGTATATATTAGTTTAAAAATTATAAATTTGGTCTCAAATTGTAGAAAACCTCCTGCTCTACAAATCGAGACCTAATTTATAATTGAATCCTGTAACAATATTGATCTAGCTGGAATCATTTTCCTATTTTGCCAGTATATCTTCTTTGCTTGGACAAACTATAGCCTACTATCACACAGTAGCCTATACTGTGTAGTAAAAATAATATATCTTTGAAATAATAATAAATAGATCTAGTTAATGGAGTTAAGCACATTTACACACATACATGGTAATATGTGTAAATGTGTTGAAGTAGATTATATATAAGATAAAAATGCCTTTCATGTATTTTATTGTTTTTATTGCGGATGATGCCCACATAAGTATTTGATTCTACTTGTGCGTGGGTAATAGAAAGTGCGAGGGTGATTTATGAGGTGGTTAAACGACCATCTTTGCTGGTGGGATTCGAACCCACAAGCGGGTAGCGCTAGCGGACCGAAGGTTGTAACGCCCCAGTCCATTCGGCTGCGAGTGTTATTATCATTGAGTCGCCGACAAATTGTAGGGGGTCCAAATGTGCGAATGCAGGACTTTTGAGGAGGATTTATAAAAAGGATCTACTTCCTCCAACTAAATAGACCAACACCCAGAGAGTTTTTGATTTTTTAGAATAAAAATTAACCAGATTTAACTACCACAATATCACCTTATTCACAACCACTCAAAAATACATAATGTAACCTTTTAAGAGCCTTATTTTGAAGATTGATAAATAATGCCACTCAGGTTGGCTTAGTGTTCCGGGACGTTTTACAACCTTTGGTCTGCTGGCCTGGCAGCGCTGGCTCTGCCTGATTGTGCTGGATTCGAATCCTACCAGAGGCAAGGACGTTTGATCATCTCATTAATTACCCATGGACTGACAAAAATGCTTATATATGGGCATAATATGCAATGAAAAAAAAAGAAATATTCTCCATGTGGTTCAACCCTTAACACTAATTGGATCGAGTGCTATTGGGATGAACTTTTGTGTCTAAAATAGAACTGTAGATCATGACTGTTTTATAGAATAATTAAAATATAACAATAAAAAATTGAAAATACAAATAATTATTAAACCTCTAAACTTGAAAAATACTGATTAATTTAATATTTCATCAAGTATCTCAATAAAAACTGAAGATACGAACTTCTAATTCTAACCAATTCCATTGCATTTCTCAGCTAAATTTCCAATAGAAAAAGTATTTTGTATGCCATAAATCACTCAAAACAAAGCTATCAAATTGTAGACAACTACCTATTTACAATCAACAAGGTTATTAGTCTCGTTTTTAATAAAAAAACGAATTTAAACTGAAATTCTGACTTGGGGATTTAAGATAGGGACTCCTGTACTTGGTCGAAAGATAATAGAAAAACGTTTTTGTGCTATAAAAATTATTTTGTACCCTGGAAAAAATCGAGAAAAATCTGAGACAAAACTTGAAAAATAACTTTTTCAACTACTTTGACCGCTAAAAAATACTGCTCAGTCATCGACTTTGGCGTGTGAAATACCTTAAATCAATAAGAAATTTTGTCCTCTATCCAACGAATTCCTTAAAATTCAAGTATGACTAATGGTTCTTGTGATTTTAACGATTTAATGACTGTGAGACTGAGTGTACAAAGTGAGACACTCTGTATCAGTGGCGGTTCCAGGGGTGGGCTGGGTGGGCAGCTGCCCCCCCAGTTTTCATGGGAATTTTCCCAATTGTTTTTCTAGTTAGACGCACATAATATAATTATTTCTAAAATAATTAATTTAGTGTGGACTAAAATCATAAAAAATAATTTAATGGTTTATAGAATAGATAATATCTGTTATTGGAAGTTCATATGGACTTTCTAAGCCTAATTGAAAATCCTCACTCATGTTATAGTTTGGTACTTCAGTCAAAGAAGCTTGCTGATATCTTCCATGAATTAAGGTTATTGAGTCCTCCAATCTACAATGAAGTGGATTATGATGATTGCATCATATCTAAAATATCATTACAAAGTAAATAGGCTACCGGTAATCAGTCTAACTTAATTTGATGATTTTTTTTGAAGTTGAAAATCTTAATGCCTTGAAAACCTGGCTTTTTTTTATTTAAAAATGTAGTCTTGAGGTTCAAAAGTAGATAGTTTGGCAATAAGTTTTACCAACTATTGAGTTAATTCCAAATTTTTCATACTATACAGAGTGTTCCATAAGGAATGTGCAATACTTCTTAAGCTGTTTCTTTACACCAAGTAGAAGAAAAAGTTTCGTGGGACATATCACCAAAAACGCTTTGTTACCGCTTAGATAACAATTTAAATGTCTCAAGAAATATTCATTTTTCTATTTTTCAACTGGCTTTATTCAGATTCTAAAATTATTAATTCCCATGTGAAATGGAGTTGTGAATCTGAGGAATTCAGTGACTGTTTTATGAGGAGTTTTTAACTTCAATGGTTATTGAGATAATAGAGCAATTATGCTACCATAATTTTTTATTTTCAATATTGATAGAAGTTGAAGAGAATCAGAAGATATTCTGAAGAGATAGCAGTTGAATAGCGTTGATTGTGTAAATTTTACCTAAATCTCAGAAATCGCAATCAAAAGGAGACAAAACATTGAACAGGTGAAAAATTACTGTAAAGCCGCAATTTTAAGATTTGATTTAGTTTATCACGTCACACTTTGACATGGTAATAAATAATTTTATAACTTGAATAAAACCTCTAAAAATCAATACTTTCTGAAAAATTTTAATTTCTCTCCATTGTTATCTCAATAACAAAGCATTTTCGAGGGTACCTATGTTCCATGGTACTTTTTTCTCTACTTGGTATAAGGAAACAGCCTGAGAAGTATTGCGCATCCTTCTGAAACACTGTGTGCCGTAGTATGAAATTATTGGATTCAATTCAATAGTTGTTAGTAGAAATTATTGCCAAATTATCTACTCTTGAACCTCAAGAGTTTTTTTTTTTTAAATAAAATAAGGACAAGTTTTCAAGGCATCAACATTTTCAACCTAGCTCGAAAAATAATCAAATTGAGTTGGACTAATTATTTATTTTGTC
Source organism: Sogatella furcifera (assembly GCA_017141385.1). Taxonomy (NCBI): domain Eukaryota; kingdom Metazoa; phylum Arthropoda; class Insecta; order Hemiptera; family Delphacidae; genus Sogatella; species Sogatella furcifera. The sequence goes on along the minus strand of CM029551.1, from coordinate 15,483,375 downwards.
ATGATATTTTTAATTTTTTCCAAGGAAAAAAGATGCCTGGGAACCCTACTATCTAGAGTGAGGGTAAGGGCACCCACATATCCTTTTATAAACTCCAGCCCCCCTCCCCCTAGAAAATCACTCATGAATTTGAGCCCTTGCCCCCCCAGTTTTTCGGGTCTGGAACCGCCACTGCTCTGTATACGTATAAATAACAATGTATTAGGTAGGGTATGCTTGATGCATATTTTTAAATTAGGAATTTTTAGAACTCTAAATTAGTTTTTATTTTACAATCAATTACTAATATTATTTGAATAAAATTATTCTATTTTACTATTGGTCAACAGAAGTTGGCTGGAGATTCGTTTGCTGGGCACTATTTGAGTTTTATGAACTAATCCTGAACCTTTATTTCATGTTTACTAGAGGTCTGAAAATTGTAATAATCATAACAAAAGTTCTAATGTTCATTTGTGATTGAATAAATTAGCAAACAAGAATAATAATATATCAGAACTCTTATAAACAGGAAATGTTGGATAACAAGTACATTTTTTGTACACCCAGCGCGCTGCCCGCGTTATTTAGCTGGGGTGGCTACGAGTGTTCCGAAAAACCACTCTTCTGAAAGCCAGCGCAGCCACAGCCATTATTCGTCAACGCCACAGCCTATCTTCTGCCTTCTATCATTTCGTATTCGCTGTGGCTAGAAGCACGGCAGCCGGGCGTCCATTCCACACACGGCAGATAGAAAACTCTCTTAAATACAGCACGAATAGGAGTGGGATAATAATTCAGTCATTCTATTTGAACACAGCATAAATTAGAGCGGCTAAACCAGGAGCTGGTCAAGTGTTTACACAAATTAAATTACTAAATAAAATTACAAATGAGAAATGAATAAATTAGAATTACGAGTATCAGTGCATATTTCACTTTCTTATAGCATATAGCTTATAGAGTAAGTTACCGACGTTTTAAAACAATTTTTACCGGTCTATGATTTGACTCAGATTTCCTTTTGTCTTGAATACTTAGATAGGTAGGTAAAATGCCTTTATTTTCCACTTAGTACAATACGAAAGTGATGTGGGCGAAGTTGAGGCATAATAGCCCCCTCTTCCACTAAACCCACTTAGTATTTAGGCTAAGCTTCCTCGGCAACTTTACTTACAAATTGTGCTAAAATGTAGGCTAAGCTTCCTCAACAACTTTACTTACAAATTATGCTAAGTATTCGAGCAGAATTCTTTCGATATGTTTGGCGCACCTCCTGTGTGCGTTGAGCTTCAATTATTCTGTTACTGCGTGAGGTTTAGCCTACTGTTCACATAACTAATAGCTTATTGTCCATAGAGTCCAGTATGCAGGCAACTCTTTCTACAAAGGGTGGTGTGAGTTATGCGATTTTATTGTTTTAATAGCTTCATTGGGGTCTCAATAATGAGTATTTGAAAAATGCACACAAAATTTCTCTTGGCACAACTTTTGACAGCCAGAGAACCATGCATTTTTAGTTTTTCATATATAACTGAAAAATTGTCTACATTTTCATAGGTTCATTCTCATAGTAAATTGTAGAGGACAACTGTAGATGGATTGAAAAAGATAAAACGAAAATCGGTCGAATAGATAACGTTTGACATACATTTAAAAACAAAATTTTATTAAATTTTCCAAAAAATTGTTCAACTACAAAATATAGTCTGTCCAAGCAAAGAAGACCTCTGGAAAGATAAGAAAATGACTCAAGCTCAGTCAATATTGGTTAAAAAAATATTGATTTTGTCTCAAATTGTAGTTCAGAATGTTTCCTACAATTGAGACCTCATCAATAATTTTTAAACCAATATTGACCAAGCTGGAGTCATTTTCTCATTTTACAAGAGAGTCTTCTTTGAAGACACAGTGTCAGGTGAGATGTTGTGATACTTGAACATGATTGAGTAACACAAAATTGTCTACATCACTGAAAGTTTTTTACTTTCCTTGCCCTACCTACTATCATAGGTAAGGAAAGTATTGCTTTTTACTTTCCTTGCCCTACCTACTATCATAGGTAAGGAAAGTATTGCTTTCCAAAAAAAATTAAGGTACCCCAATTTTAGGTTTTCTATCCGTTTCAAGGTCCCCCGAGTCCAAAAAAGTGGTTTTTGGATATTGGTCTGTGTGTGTGTGTGTGTGTGTATGTGTGTGTGTATGTATGTGTGAATGTGTGTGTGTATGTCTGTATACACTTTATCTCGATCCCTAATTGACCGATTGACTTGAAATTTGGAACTTGAGGTTCTTATACCATGGGGACCCGACTCTAAGAAATTCAAAAAAATTCATCAAAAAATGGCGGAAAAAATGGCGGATAATATGCCAAAAATGGTGTTTTTCAAGATTTTCTCGAAAACGGCTTCAACGATTTTTTTGAAACTCATATCAAAAATAGCCCTATATAAGCCTTATCGACTGCCATAAGTCTCGTTCCTAGATAAATTGCATAAGATCCGCAGCATTGTTGAGAAAAATGGATTTTGCAATATTCAGATTCCTAATTAACCGATTGACTTGAAATTTGGAACTCGAGGTTCTTATACCATGAGGACCCGACACTAAGAAATTCAAAAAAATTCATCGAAAAATGGCGAATAATATGCCAAAAATGGTGTTTTTCATGGTTTTCTCGAAAACGGCTCTAACGATTTTTGAAACTCATAACCCGGAATAGCCCTTTATAAGCCCTATTGACTGCCATGAGTCTCGTTCCTGGCAAAATCGCAGAAGATCCGCAGCATTGTTGAGAAAAATGGATTTTGCAATATTTCTATCTAGATTTTCTCAAAAAATTTTCAAACTATTTTCTTCAAACAGACACCCTATATAGTCATTAATAAGCTCAATCAACTGGCATATGTCCCCTTTGTGTAAGATTAGCAGGGGCACCACCCCAGACTTGAAAAGTTAAGTAGTTTGTAGATAGGCAACCCGCACTACATGAATCTGTATAGAGGCAACCCGCACTACATGGCTTGGTAAGGTGAGTTTGAGCAACGCGGGCAGCGTGCTTGCCGCTCGTGTGCAAAAATTGTATCAATGCCATTCCGTCAAACTCGCAATCAAAGCAATCCATATCAGGATTTAAAGGAGACAAAAATCACATTTGGAAAAAGTATCGGTGTTTCATAATAAATTTTTGGTAAAATAACAGAGTATGATCCTTTATCGATTCCACCTCTTTGATCCTATATATTGAAATAGGTACAGAAAAATCTACTTTCATTCAAAATCCAAGTCAATTCGGCTAAAATCTAGCCGAAGCGCCGACAGGCGCGAGTCATCATGGGCTTGTGAAAATTTCAAATCGCACACACGATTAGCCGAAGCGACGGTAGGCGCGAGGCGTCATCGGCGAATGCAAATTTCACTGTTAGTATGAGAAGATGAGCAAGTAATAGTGTAATGAAATTTGCACTCGCTGATGACTAGGTATGGATAATGGATAGCCTACTCGTATTAGGCTAAGCAAATGTTAATGGCAAGGAAAGTTGTGTTAGTGTACCACACCAGATTTTTTTATTTGGTACATACAATCATTTCGATGTGTTTACATCATCATCAGTGTACTTACATCATCATCAGTGTACTTACATCATCATCAGTGTACATCACATCGGCAGTACACTGATGATGATGTAAACACATCGAAACGATTGTATGTACCAAATAAAAAACTTTCAGTGATATAGACAATTTTGTGACAATATATAGACAATCAGAGTCTTCTTTGCTTGAATGGACTATACAAGATAGGCTCTATATAAAACTTCATGTCTAACCTAACATCAAAGAACATTGAAAAAAAAACCTGTAGAGCCTGTTCTATTTTTGATGCTCTACAACTTTAAGGAGGGTAATACAATTTTCCATTACTTTATAAGCTACATAACATTATACAGGGTCTTTTATTTATTTGAACAATTTATTGGAAAATTTTAAAAAAACTGTGTATTTTGAATGAATGTAAAAAAAGTTATCCATTCGACTGATTTTTGTTTTCTCTTTCTCAATCGATGCAGTATTTTATTTGTTCTCTACCATTCACTATGAGAATGTACCTATGAAAATGTGGACCATTTTTTAGTTACATTATGCAAAAAACTAAAAAATGCATGGTTTTTGGCTGTCAAAAGTCACAATTTGTGCCAAGAGAAATTTTGTGTGCACTTTTCAAATACGGTACAAATTATTGGGGTCCCAATGAAGCTATTAAAACAATCAAATCGCATACACCATCTTTTGCAAAAACTA
>CM029551.1:15401934-15478594 GCA_017141385.1 Sogatella furcifera | reverse complement strand
AAAATCCTTCCTTGAAACCCCACCTAAAGAGTCCTTTCATCTCTTCCTCATCCTACCTATTACCCACGCACAGGCCCAGAAGAACCCATGTGGGCATCACCCTCACAAAAAATTGAACTTCATACTACCAAAATAAAATTAACTTTGAAAGTTAAAAGTTAAACCTTGAATTTTAAAAAACTTGAAAGTAAACTTTTATGATCAACATCCATACCCAGATCAACCCTATTAAATAGAACTCATCTCCATTTCAATCAAAAGTAATAGTCATATGATACCCTAGAAGTTGAGAAAAAGAACTTTGAAACATATTTCCATCATTATCCGAATAACCATTCAAGTTACAAACTTCTCATTGGTTCCATTGGATTTATCAGCTGATTTTACATAAGAATTAATCATTTTTGTTACGACACCGACCCTTAGAAAAAATATCTGTTGCAACCTAAAACGCTTATCAGAACAAGCAATCCGAACTTTCAACCACGGACTTGTCCAACGGGGGTGCAGGGGGTGCTAACCCCCTGCCGAGCACGCGAAGCGCGAGTTTAATTTTAAAAGTGGTTTTTTAAATTCATTTATTTCCTAATAACTCAGTAGGGGATGATCATAGAAGAAAACTTCAAATATGTTTTTCACTTAGTTTTTGAAGCTCTTTCGATTGGCGGTGATAAATTCCACATAAAACCTAAAAATAAAAATTAAGGTTTTTTTAGTACACTCTGTATAATGCGAAAAAAATTATTTATTGATTTTTCCGACAATTTCAAGACAAGACTTACATTATAGTTGATATACAACAGGGGAAAGTTGCAATTTCCATCAATTGAAAATTTTGATTTTTCCCTTAAACCCAAATTTTTTAAATTTTTTTTTAAAAACATGTTTTTTGACCATAACCTCTTTTTGAATAATGTTACAAATTTCGTTCAAACGGTGTTCAACACAGTTTTTTGAGCTCTATCTGATGAAAGAAAAAAGTTTTCAAAAATCTCAAAATTTAAATTTTTACCCTTTTTTCACCCCCACCCTGGAATCCGCCATTTTGAAGCTGGAATCTTGATTTTTTCAGGATCCCATGAAAAAATTGTCTACTTTCACCTAAATTTGTCAAAACAGAGCTCAATCGCATAGAAAAAGTTTTATTCAATGATTTATGAAAAAATAGGCCATTTTCCAATATGGCGTCTTCAATTTTGATCAAAATGAATTTTTGTATATAGATTTTGAATCGTCTTTTGACGCTCTATACGATGAAAAAAAATTTTATCAAAAATTCCAAAGATGAAAAAGTCGACAATTTTCACCCCCATACGCGTTTGCGCAATACCACCCCTACAGAGTTAAGACCCAAAAAATCGAAATCCACTCACTCTCAGCTACCATTTTCAATAAGAAAAATCGAGATTTGCTTGAAAACAAAAATTTTCTAAAAATGACCACTATTTCTGGTGTCACCCTGTATCTAGCAGAGATAGACCAAATTTTAAAAAATGAAAAAATTCCTCTTGAAAAAACAAATCGAATGGCAAAAAGAATTTTTCAAATATCTCAACAATGGAAAAGTTCATTCTTTCCACCCCTAAATTTCACACCTAAGATGACCCCCCAGAACAAAAATAAATATACCAAACTGTGCACCATGAAGTCCTCTACAAAACAAAATGACAAAAAAATTTTCAAAAATTCACCAAAAACTACCCCAAATTTTTGCGGTTTATAAAAAATAGGGGTGACTTTTTGCAAATGTCGGATTTTTCTGGGTGGTTTTGGCCAAGTTGTAAACCAACCCAATCAACCCCCCCACCCTAAAACAACCCCATCATAAAAATCTTTAATCTCTTCTCTAGGTATGCTTACAGTTGTAGAGTTATAGTAGTAATGATGAATTTGTCAAAAAGGTCAGCTATAATAACTATAGGATCCTTTACTGTGAATTGCCAGGTAAGTAGCCTATTAGAAATTGAAATTCTAAAACCAGTAAGTTAGGGTCTGATTTATTATTATTTTCAATAATAAAATATCACACATTTTTGTTTCTTGCAATTTCCATGTAGCTTGATAGTCTACAATATTATTGTTACTGTAGGCTACCCATATTTTGGCTGAAGTTGATAATATTAACGTGAATATAATTTATTCCTATGTATTTTAGTTCAATTCAGATCATTTCACAACTGATTTCAGTTCATTTCAAAACTTTACATAGTAGGCCTAGTGAATAATTTATTTTTTGGATTAAGTTATTCATTGGTTGTTGCTCTCATACTAACTTAAATGGCAGCTATGTATGCCCAACTAGGTAAAATAAATTTGTCTACAAACTACCTTGTCTGCAAAATAGCATTTCAGATCTTTAGGCTAAGCTATGATGAAAAAAGGTATCTGTAGTTTTAGGTAGCGTGGTAAGTTATATGTGTGCAGCGTACAGAACCTAACTTAGCCTAAACTTACGCTAATGTAAGTCTATAATTTTTCTTTAATTTTTAAATGATCTGATAATGGATTAGAATGAATTGATTGCAACTGTTACCAGCGGCAATGTTTTATTTTTTTCTGGTGATGCCAAGCTACTCATGAAAGATATATATATAATTGTAGGCCTAGTATTTTGTGTTCTTTACTTTATATTTAAAATATTATTCCAAATTGAGTTTATTTATTGCAAAATTATATACTCTTTTTTCTCTTATTGAAGATGTATTTATTTGTATGGCAAATGAATTATTTGATTCTTTTCATAAATTGTAGGTTGAAGGCAACATCGAACCTAGCTTCAATGTTATATTATTTTGTGCTTTTGAAAAAATGTTATAATTTTATAAATTAAGACAAGTCTCCATGGCATCTTATGTGCCTATAAATTCGGAGAATATAAGCTAGTAGGACTGTTACTTCTTATCAATCTGGATAGCCTACTTGAAAAGACCTTTTGCATAAAAAATTGAAATATATTAACATAAAAATCAATGAATTGATACTATTGATAGTACAATAGTAGTACAACAATTGTATTAGATGCTTCTCAGCTTGCGCAAGCTTTCACGGACACTGGAGCCCTCTTCAATTGAAACAGGCTTAAACTGGTTCTTTTATGTTCCCAACGAGAAGCATTTTAATAGATTATTATTAATTTTTATGTTTCATTCAGACGTGCTTTTTTCAGATTTCCTTACTGGGCTCTTGTTGACTCTTGCTTCCTGGTTTACCATAACGTGTGGCTGGTGACAATTACCAGGTGAGTCCTCGTTTCAATATTGTATAGTTTATCAAATCTTGATATTTCCAATTCCTTTATCATACATAATAAAACTAAGAAATTGCTTCCAATATCAGTAGTTTTCAAATTGTGCATACCGATATTCAATACTAATACAGGGTGGGGCAGGGAATTATCTCCAATTTTGAGATGGCACTGTTAGTAGTAGGGGCATGCTGAAAGAGTTGGAAGAGGAGAAAATGAAGCTGTAGTTCAAAAGTTTATATATTTTGTACCTTTATAAGTCGTAAACATGGCTTTGTCAACTGAGCTACGTGCTTTTGCGTTTTTCCCCCAAAATCAAACTGTTGTTGCAGTGCAGCTTGCGATGCGATCTTGCTATCAGTCAAATCCCTTCTCACAAAGCGGTTCCCTTCTCACAAATTAATACATAACAGACAACACATTCACTGAAGTTATTGAGCGGAGCAAAGAGAAGCTCTAATGGATCAGGAAAGTCACTCTCAGTAACAATACTCCTCCGGAACAGCCCTACCGATTTCATTCAAACTTGCCATGGTGATAATGAATTGTGAATTGGTCCCCATAGAGGACGGGTCTTCGCCCCGGGACTACCATCAACCAATGGCCTCCAAAAATCTTCAACCAAAGGAACCCTGAAGGAAAGAGTGAAGCGGCAGAGTTCCTAAAGTTGCTACAAAAACAACAACAATTCTTTGTGAATTCGATTCCATAATTTATAAAAAATTTCTAGAGTAAATATTGACGTTGTGGTACCTTTTCATAATTTTTATTGAAAATGTTTTAGCAAGAGCCGTTGAAATGTCATGATGACAGACAGAGATGACAGACTGCTTTTCAGGCAGTCGGGACTGACGGCTTATCGTCTCCTCCGAAAGGCGGGGTGGCTGTATCTATTATATATGATGTGGTGAAAGAATTGTTCCCCAGTCATGACTTGAATTCAGGTCCTCTTGGTTATTAGGCCAGCGCGATATCACTTACTTCAACGAGCCACCCAATAATATTTAATATTCTCTGCTGTGCCTGCCAACTATAAATTATTTTTATCATCCCATAGATATATTAGCCTTTAATTATCTCTATATGCTTTATGCACGGTGTTCAAACTTGAAAGAGAGCTATAACTGTTGGATGATTATACTAAACTATTAGTTAGTTGAAAAATAATTTAAAAAAAATTATTCTACAGCTAAGTTGTACGTAATTTTGCCAATGTGTCGGTCTGATGCCATGAGTCCTGCTGCCATTTTCCTGCTGCCATAAGTACCGATTTTGTTAAGCCATTTATGTTTGCTGATGATCTTGCTGTGCAGATTAAATGTAACAACTTGTTCTTTGATTTTCATATGTTTGTTAATTCCATAATTGAGGATTGGACTTCAGCTAATTCACTATGTCTCAACAGAGATAAAACTCAGTTGCTGGAGTTTGGCTTTAATTCTACTGCTACTAGTACAAAATTTTTAGGCATTGTTGTTCAGGGTGATATGAAGTGGAATTCTCATATTGATTTGTTGCACGGCAAATTATCAAAAGGCATATTTTTGCTCAACCGTTTAAAATTCATTGTGAACACTTCTGTTTTAATGACTGTTTATTTTGCATATATCCATAGTCATCTTTCGTATGGCATTATTGCATGGGGCAGTGATACAAATGTAAGGAAACTTTTTATTCTTCAGAAACGTGCTTTAAGAGTGATAGCTGGTGTTCCAGGTCGAACGCATTGTAAACCACTTTTCAAGAGTTTGAAATTATTGACTATCTATGCAATTTACGCTTTTGAATGTTTAATGTACATAAAGAGAAACTTACCACTTTTGCCATTGAATTGCTCTGTACACGATCATAATACTAGGCATGCTTTTTCTCTCAGATTGAATCAATGTAGTTATTCTTACACCTTGAATGGGTTTTTAGAGTATGGGACAAGACTTTATAATAAGTTACCTGATATTTTGAAAGTTGACGATTTGGAATGTTTCAAAAAAAAATATTAAGAACTATCTTATAGATAAATGTCCTTACAACAAAAATGAATTGTTGGATTTGTGATATTTATACTCTGTGATGTATTTTGAAAATTTATTTTAATTACTGTTTTGACTTTGTTATGCATTTTTGTAATGTTACAACAATAAATTGAATTTGAATTTGATGAAAACTCAACAGTCCGTACAAAAGATATCTAATGAATGGAAGATCGTACAGGTTTTAAATTTAATAAAATAACTATGTATTGTTTAAGATGCCTGGTGATTCCATATTATATTGACGATTAAATTTATCACTAGGTATAAACATATTACTAAAGGTTATTTACTTAAAATGTTACAGTACTCCAACATTTTTTATTATTTAGGTCACAGCAGGTAGAGGTTTTAGTCTTGTTTATCTCTTGCTTCCTCTGAGATAATAGAGACAATAGATAGAATGAATGAGGATATAAATTCAATAGTTGAATGGACTAACTAAAATGGCCTCAAACTCAACCCTACGAAAATGCAGCCTATAATAATTATTGGATATTCACGCTATTACGCATAATTTACGAAATTAGAAACTCCATTGTATCGGTCTATTGCTTCTCACTTTCCACTTAATAATCATTAATTAATTTTTCTTGTATAGTCCCACTCATGTTTGATAATTTTCTTTTTGTATTCCTTAGAAAACTTGGAGTCAGTAAGCATGCTTGGAGAGCAGTTGTAACTGCTGAGAAACCCACTTAATCCTTCCACGGTGAGTAAAGTGGTACTTTGAACATTTATCATTTATCAAATATTCAATATATACAAAGATGAAAGAGTAATTTGAGCAAAAATTTTATATGTGTCATTATCTGCTCTTCCTGAGAATAGGCTATAATTTTTCGTCCATTTTTGCTTATTACTTTCTTATTTCAAGATTGACAGGAATCCATCTTAACGGCATGAAACGGCCCGAAAAAAGTACTAGAACTCTGTATATTTTAATTAACTGTTGCTATGTAAAGGTATGGAACGAAAAAGGTATGGTAAATTGACCAGGATAACCCATTCTTAGCACGAGCGGACTATAGTGAGAAATTCTTATCAAAAACAGTTTCACAATTCAAAATTCCATGAAACAATCGTACTCTTTTTCAATAAGCTTCAGTCACAATAATTGGCTGTCACATTTTTTGCATAAATTTATATAATATAGTGTCTGTTTGAGAACCTAGGTTCTCAGACAACTATAATTAAATTTGGAAATCGTACAAGACCCCGATGGTGGTGGGGTTTATCAGTGAATCCTCTAATTCTATTTTTGTGGTGAGGAATTGGAAATAATATAGACATTTTTGACGATTGATTGCCTCTATATTCAAATATTCAAATCTAAATTAAGATATTACATGCAATAAATCATTACATTTATTGCAAAATTCCATTCAATAAAGCAAAATTTTGGTACAATAAGTTGGAACACTTTCCTATGAATTGGGTGATTTGTTGTTAAATTATCTTGCTACAATTTTTCCAATTGTGTTAAATGTTTGTTGATTTCTTCTGTTTCCTATTTCAGGTACCAAATATAAATATTCCAAATTGTGTACAGTATATCAACAGCCAGCAAGTGCATCTGTTTTCGTTCTGTATCCAACAACTGGTGATGTTCAGCATCCAGCATCCAACAAGAACTGATGTTTCTTTTTCGTTTCAAATAATTTTCTATGTATTACAAGATTTAATTATTTTTGACAATACTCTATGTTTGTAAATTCTCGAGTAAATAAAAATTATTTATTGATTTATTTATTTCGAAATAAATTTTTTAAACTGTCTATTTCATTTCTGTTATACTGAGTTCCAATATAGTATAGTCTAACCTCTTGTAGATTCTCTTAGTACTCCTAAAGATTAATAAGAGTCTCTTTAAGATTGATTTCATACTTCTGTCCTGTCAAGCCTTGAAAGGTTGTGACTGAAAAACAACCTGCTGTTGAAAATCATATCAGGTACTATAAAGCATAGTAATATGGATCATGAGAATACTATGTAGTTGCATTTGAGAATGTGAAGCTCAAGATGCAATTAATGTTATCTATAGACTATAGATATGAGAAGAGTTACCGCATGGGAATAATTTCATTTAGTTTACTGTTACTGTTGTTCTCTGTAGTCAATGAATTCTCACTTCATTTAAAATCCATGCTGGAATCTACGTGTGATTATTGATATGGATTCTAATACTGTATCTGTGATATTCAAGTACACTGCTTTGGGATCCATTTTATTGCTGTTGAGCTTAATAAAAAATATGTTAAGATTCACAATAAAATATTAATTTTTATTAGTTGTAAGTGTAGGCTACATTGTTTAGTCTATGAGCGGTGATGACTTAAAATTGAAACAAAAGTGAAAAATATATTGTCAAATGATGAAATTGTTTCATAAACTTCCTATCTGAAAATCAACTGGCAAACGTTGTCTTATTAATTTATTTTTATAATTTAAAATATCTACTGTAAATCTCTTGAATTTCGAAGATCAACCGATATGCTGTAAAAGGCTTATAAGAGACAAACATTGGACTATATTATTCTAACTTTCCCAATTTAGTATGCCTTATAGAATATCTTCATTTTTTTAGCCAAATGAGTGATTGAGCTGGAGCGATAAAATAAAACTTAAATAATATTATTGATGGAGAATAATTTATTATGGTCAGATAAAAATTCAAGGTGATAGATATACAAAGAGAAATGGATAGTCATAGCCTACTAATTAAAGTTTTATTTTAGTAGGTATAATATACCTATTATATTATAATGTCGCGTTTACACCAGAATGTTAATAACTTTTGTATAATAAGTTATATAATAATACGTTATTCAAAGAAGTTATTAACATTTCGGTGTAAACGCGGCATTAGAGTGTACAATTTACACTCTACGACACATTCAAGTGTCGTAGGTTGGAGATCCTATACTCATAGGTAACTCACACTTATACTATAGCCTATACTCAAACTTGCTATATAAGTTAACAAATAAGTTAATTATAAGTTCGGTCGTGGATTATAGCATAATATTTGAACAGCGGAAATTGTACTATAAATAATGAATGTTCCACAAATCTCTATTATTAAGCAGCTTATAAGACAACCTTTATTGAGTAAATCAAGAAATGTATTACAATAGTTGCAGAGGCGAGGCGTCCGGTCATCTTTGGATTCGCCGATGACTAGACAGAAATTGATAATTATAATGTGTAGGAATTATCAAATTGAAAATATTAAAAATAAATACAAAAAAGTGAAGAGATCAAAGTTCTTTGCAAGCGCGCCAAGTTCGAATGGAGTGGACTCTAGTGGACTACTCCATCATCAGTTCCATTCGTTCAATATGCTCAACAGTAAGCGATTCCAGTAATGCTGTTTCGCGTTCGTTACCACCACTCTTCTGAGTCCGCTCACCCACACCCTCCCGCAAATGATGGACGGAGAATACGGACGAAAACATCGCTATTTTCTGCGATTCCACCGTCTCTGACAACAAATTCTATGCACTCTGCGCTCTGTACAGTGTTGCAAACTTCAATCATATTATGATGCGTATTGTCTTGTACTATAATTTGGCCTCTCGTACAATGAACGATATGGTTGAATAACTATGATTAACTAAGATAAGGAATAAATTGGAAAAAATCAATATCGCTCCTCGTTCGGCTAGGTAATCATCAAATTAAGGATAAATTAAAACCATTTATATTTGGTTCGTTGGAGTTCTATTCCAATTCTTAATTCCTATTTTAATTAGCCTACGGATTTGCACCGTATTCAATTTATCCAATTATTTATTAATTTCTAGCAGTTTTTAGTGTTCTTCATCGTGTACGTATTATTATTTAGTAATTGGACGACGTATAATAAAGCTTGATAAATGATCGTCTAAAATGGAACATTATCATCTTTTGGGTAGGGGAGGGTATGAGATAGATGGGGGTGCGGAACTAAATTTTTCCTAGAGATGACCGAGCCAAAAAGTCACGCCTCGCCCTAATAGTTGGTCCATTACGCCAATATTTTATACAGTAATTAAAATATCGCAGGCCTTGGTCTATCCAATGTTAGTCAAAAAATAAATTAAGAAGGTAGGAGAAAATATAATAATCTCTTATAGTAAAATAGATCAAAGATTTGATTTCTAAACGCCTTGTAGACCCATTATTGGGTCTGAACTATAACTATTATTGCAGTCTGGTAAACCAAAGTAAAGTAATTTTCCACAAAAATATATTTCCGCATTCAACGATAAAATAATCATCTACTGTATTTGAATTACAGTACTGTATTAAAAATCATGTACTTTATCTGGCGGACAGCTTTTGAATTTGGCGGTTAGATTGAACATCAACACTACAGCCTTCTGAATATATAAATAACAGAAGATAATTATTTATAAAATAATATTTCAATTGAGTAATTGATTTGCAATTTATATTCGAAATAATTCTCAAATCATAATGGGTGGCGTTAGTGTTCAGTGAATGTTCTCAATTGATTTATTGAGAATATCAATAAAAAAGGGATTAATGATTCAAATCATACTATAAAATGATGTTTCAAAATCTTAAATAATGGATTTATTGTTGATAAATAATAAATTCATTCATTAAATCATTATTTCAGAAGCAGGACCTTCTGAATACATAGTAAATACATCGTCAAGTCAAGGAGGTCTTGGTTTTTCGTTGTGGTCATGTATTGTCTGGGGTCGTACTAGTTTGAGGTAAATTGGAAGTGTTCTAACAGAAGAGTCTGTTAGTTCTGTTTACTATAACATAACCTTATTCATGGTTTTGTTGAGTGTTATTAACAGAATTGATAATATGTCATTCTGAATCAAATATTCATAAGATTTTCAATAAAATTAGAGCTCTGGAAGATTTTTCCAAGTTGGAAAGGGTTTAAAAAGTTCTTAAGCAGGCCTAGGATATACTACCGGATATACATATACCGAATACGGTTTAAGCTAAGATAGTCTGACACTAAATTCGATTCAAACATTCAGTGTGTAAATATACAATTTAATTATCATCTTGAAAAATTGTTGGCCCAAGAATAATGTATTTCAATTTTAAATAAAGTTATTCCTGAAAGTTACAACAATTAACTTAACTTTGGTAAGCTACGGGTAGGCTAGTTCGAAACTTTATTCTGCCAGGCTGCTTTTTGAAAGTGTTTTTCAAAGTGAAAATTGTACGGTAATGTTAGCTTCCATCATCTTTCATTCACCAAATAAACATCATCATTCACTCACTCATCATCACCTTTGCGAATACTTGTTATCAAGTCGCATTAATTGTAAAAAAATATTATAGTAACTTAGTTTGAAAAACGTTTTTACTTTTTCTTCTAACAACTGCGCTGTTTGCTTCTTATAACTGAACATTCAGGTCTATTTCATCTTCTAGAAACAACTAAAAGCTTCGCCAATTAATCTGTATTTTTTTTCTTTACAAGTGTGGGCTTAGCTTAGCTTTTTATTATTCTCTTGCTGAGCTTGAGTATTAGGCCTACAGCAGAATGATATGAACCTATATAGATCGAAATTTTCCTCAATATGAGTAAAATTGCTAGTTATTCTCTTTGATATGGAAAAGTCTAGAAGGTCTGGGATTTTATTTGTGTCTCTTGGCCAATAAGTTAGACTCATTGAAGAATGGAAATTCATCCTAATCTTCATTGATAGCATCTCTCAATTCTCTTATACCGCTTATATAACTTAATATAAGTTACCTTATATACCTCCTTCTTCATCCATTACTTTTGTGGATGACAAACAAGAATCCCAGTCAATATGCTTAGAATTAAATCTCCCCCTAGAATAAATCTATCACCCAGCAAGTGCTCTAGTACCGTATCATTTTGTATTGATTATTTTTTAAATTGTATCCAGGAGGACAGTAGATTGCTCCAATTCTGAAATTTTGAGCAAGTGTTTCAACTCCTATGTGGCGGTGTGACCTGTGCTTCTGTCAATAGTAGATTGCATTCTTTATAATGTTTTATATATTTTTTGACTATTATTGCACAGCCCCCATGAGCTTCATTGTCCATTGGGTGTATTAGTATGTTCATATTTATAGAACAATAAATTGTGTACTCACAATTATTGTGACACATAAATTCAGAAACACTGGAAGAAGTTTGTCATAATATCATTCACTTGATGTGATAATTAATGCAATACAATCTTCCTTCAATGTTGAATATATACGACATGATGAAAGTTTATCATTTAAACTCAATTGAATATTGATCTGTAAACTTTTCAACCTTATATGCCTGAGGCTCCAAAGGATAGTATCAGTGGAAATTAGGAACTAAAAAAATAATGATCACAGTACTTTTGAAGTGAGATGATTAAAAATTTTATTAATCTTTATCTCTATTACACTTTTTGAGCAATTGTGAAGGTGATATTGTTGTAGTTATCCATATACTACTTTATTCCAGTATTTAATGACCTTACCTGATTTGCCTTAATTCAAGTATTAAATGAAATGACTAGATGTTGTTGAACCACTGATTTATTTTTAAAAATCCAGATACCGGTTTTGGTAGCTACACCATTATCAATGTCTAGTAAACTCTGGCGTTTACCAGAGATTGATAATGGTGTAACAACCAAAACCGGTATCTTGATTTTTTTAATAAATCAGTGGTTTGACAACATCTTCTTTTTTCATTTATCACTATTGATAGAACCAAATTACTTGTTAAAAATATTCCTGTAACTTAAGGGCAGGCCACACCAAGCTCGCTACCGCGGCGGTAGCGAGCTAAAAAAACTCGCTTTTCATGTTATTCGATTGAGCAGGCCACACCGAGCTCGCTACCGCGGAGGTAGTACCTCGGCGGTAGTTTTACTTCGCTGAGCCAGGCGAACTTTTGAAACGTCTGCTGGTGGTACTACCGCCGAGGTAGCGAGCTCGGTCTGGCCTGCACAATTGAATAACATGGAAGGCGAGTTTTAAAACTTCGCCATCGGTAGCGCATGCGCAGAAAAGTACTACCACGTTCTTCAGTATATTTTTCACTTACAATTACTACAGTAAAATTTAGTATAACATGCTTCTTCTTTTGTAGTCATACTATTCTTTTGTAGGTGTATACTATTCTGTTTCGTATTTCACGCTTATAAAGAATGCGGGGTTATACCTGACTCATTGTGAATTATCATTATCAACATTGCAGGTCATCATTTTTGTAATAAAAATGGTACTGTTCACTAAATTTATTCATCTTGCGTGTCCAGATACCCAATGATATATTTCCGTTTGTTCGGTCTGTATTGCAAAGTAATACAAGAAGTTCTATACTATATTCTATTTATTAACAGGTATTTGCCATTAAAAATATTGACATGTCGTAGTTCATATAATTATATAGATTGAAAAATTATAATAACTCTTATAATCATGAACTCTTGTAGTAGGCTATATTCTTCCCATTTTCACATCTTCTACTTATGGACATAATATCATCCTAATATTGCATGAATCTACATACTGATATATCCTATTATTTTTAGGATGTACTTTTATCTTGAGTGACATATAACACATGAATTATTATTGACAAATTACTTCAAGCACATACTTTAATGATATTATATTCAATGACTAAATACCATATTAAATTTCAAATTTTTCAAATCTTTCGAGTTTTTAAATTATTTAATGACTGATTTATGCCATACAACTATAATGATAGACGTTTAATAATTCCTTCGTAGTAATGAATATTACAATGTATTGTAATGTATTACAATGTATATTAGTAATGAATATAACTCATCAAAACAAAAACAAAACCAAACTACCGCTAGCAGACGTTTTTTGGTGTGGCCTGAACTACCACCGCGGTAGCGAGCTCGCTACCTCTAGCAGACGTTGGTGTGGCCCCTGCTTTACAAATCGATAATAAACAACAGCCATTAAAATAACCACGTTGAACTTTATTGTGAAAAAATCAAGATATTACAACAGAAATAAAAAAATCACATATTAGACTAGTGGTATAAACGTGCGCAAATTCCAAAACAAATTTCTGTACAGTTTATTCATTAAATTTATCCTCATTGAATCAAACTGATGAGAGGTAGGAGGGGAGACCGGATATGGCTTTTGTACAATTTACTTCAATTTTTACTTTACTTTTGTACTTTTGATCTAATATTTTGTACATTATAGTAATAATGAGTTACAAATTCAATGCTCTTGACTTTGAAAATTCCAAAATAAATTAGAATTTGATCTTTTTGATACATTTGAGCAATTATGATATTGAAAAAATATATATTACTGGGAATTGAATTGGACTTTTCTATAGCCAAGTCAAGAGTATGCCCTTCTATAATAAGAATAATGATTGTTATTTCATAAATATATATTGATTTCATGAACAATATTTTCCAAACCGGAGTAAGATCAAAACAGTTAAGTATTCATTCATCTGTGATTCACGTATACTTGGGCTATAACATACAAGAGGTATCATTATCATTATTAAATTTTGATAGTGGATTTTATGCAAGGTGTATAGAATAGTAGAGGTGAGGCGGAGTGAAGCAGCTGGCTGTGAAAGTTATAATTTTGACGTCACTGAGTTCCTCTAGTCAAAAATTTAGCATTGATTTCCCTATCCTTGAAAAAATTGCGCACTTTTTTCAAATTTCTTATATGATCTTGTAGAGAATTTCAAGACCTACATTTTGAGTGATTTAAATCTATATTTTACTCAAATTTAACATGAGAAAAAGTCTGTTAACGTGTCTTGGAAATGCTCTGCAGCTGGGCTGATGCAATTAAGAGTAGCAATGCTATTATAAGATACATTTATAATATCATTGCATTTGATAGCATTGCTATTCATAATTTGCTTTAGCCCAGCTGCAGAGTATTCCCGAGACACATTAACGGACTTTTTCTCATGTTAAATTTGAGTAAATTATAGATTTAAATCACTCAAAATATAGGTCTTGAAATTCTCTACAAGCTCATATAAAAAATTTACCTATTAAACAATTCTATAATTTGTAAATTGAAAAAAGTGCGCAATTTTTTGTCTAGGATAGGGAAATCAATGCTAAATTTTTGACTAGAGGAACTCAGTGACATCAAAATTATAACTTTCACAGCCAGCTGCTTCACTCCGCTCACCTCTACTATTCTATACACCTTGGATGATCGAGTGATCGTGACAGAGAGAAAAGAGACTGGAGCTTGACCGAGTCTTTTGTCACTTCAACATGATTTTCTGGAAACAGAAGTAGTCACCTACCCATTGGGTATTTGATTGATGTGTGTACTTGGCAAGAGAATGAGAAAGTAAAAAATGAAGAAATTCGATTTACTGAGAAAGTAAAAAATGAAGAATCGTAATTAATTAAAGACAAAAAACTTAAAGTAGAGAAGTAATTGATTGCAGAGAACAAAAGGAGAATGATATCATCTATATGAGTAGAAAGAAATTAAAATTAACTCACCAAGTAGGCCTATAGACTGTCCAAGCAAAGAAGACCCTCTGGCAAGATGAGGAAATTACTCCAGCTCGATCAATATTGGTTCAAAAATTATTGATTTGGTCTCAATCGTAGGAAACATTCTGATTTACAATTAGAGACCAAATCAATATTTTTTGAACCAATATTGACCAAGATGGAGTAATTTCTCATCTTGCCGGAGGGTCTTCTTTGCTTGGACAGACTATAGATATTATCAAATTAAAATTTAGACCTATTTTAGGCTATTTAAAAATTGATAACCAAATTTTTTTTTCTATCTACCGGTATTAATATTATCAATACTCATGTATTATCGATTATCCAATTAAATATGATTTCTCTTAATATTACACTAGTAATCTGGCTTTTTCAAAGTTGTAGAAGTTTTGCAGGTTGCATTGCACCTGAGCCGATCAATCTATGAAAGTGAATTAATAATAAATGCGAAATGGCACTCATTCAACATACACACACATTCGATTGTACATTTAGACGCGCTCTACCAACAGATTTTGAAAATTTCCCAAGGATGCATCAATAACGTATTCAAGTTATTCTACAGTTTTTCTGCGTTTTCTGGGCTTTTATTATTTACGTCGCTACAAATTGGTGAAATTTTCAGTGAATGTTTGTTAATTTATACAACTTGAATAATATTATTTCCAAAATTATACGAAAAAGTAAAATAAGATACCGTATTTAATGATGACGAAAATTCTTTATGATTCACTTGTGAATTCAAGTGAATTTCACTGATCAGTTGTTACTCAACCCATATAGGCTACTTTAAATCCTAGATCAAGCTGAGTTATGAGTTATGGATTGCTTTCTTTCAAGAAAGACACAAACTATGTAACTTATGGTATGACTGAGTATAATATCATGTTTTATTTAGAAATAACTTGTCATTGTAGGTGCGCAAATACTGGTAATTATTAAAAAAAAGAAACTGGTGAAGTTTGAGATAAAAATTTTGTTATTCTGGATCTCAAAATTCATTTTATCATTTTGTGATGTGTAGCTGAAATGAAGAATTGCAGTAGCCAGTACAAATACGGTACGGCGGTGAATAATAATGCTAATAATATAAGTTAACTCGTTTGTAACCGTACATATAGTGTTCAGTGATAGAATACCATACGGTAGTATTTAATATTTTAAGTTACAAGGTGTTCCTTTAAATGCTTCAATAAACTAACTGTTATTGTATTATTCTTCTTGAATATGCAAAGAAATAAAATTTAGCAGCTAGTAAAAGTAATTCTCGGTTGATGGTGGAGTGAAAGGTGGGATTACCAGTACGGTATATAGCAGCATAATATTCTTATTGTCTTTGATAGATGAATACCGGTAGTAATGAGAAAAAATTCACGTAAAGTCCCGATTAATTCCAGGTGATTACTTTAACATTATTTTTTATTATGAGTACAATTATGTGCTCTTAGGCAGGAATAATATCTTCTATCTATGATAAGATACAAAATTATAAATTTACCACGAAAGTTTCTACAGTAGGAAGCTAGCCTACTCTAATTGATCGCAAATGCTCCTGTTTTAATTTAACTGATTTTCAAAGCTGAGAATGCATGGTGCTCAGAATCTTATTAAAAGAGTTTGTTCTTATCATATACAGAGTAAATCACTTAATAAACATTACCAAAGACAGACCTATTCAAATGATATTCTTCCATTGAAACTTGAACGTAGAGATTCAATTGTAGTAGGCTACTAATATCTATATTATTTGTTGGAGGTATTAAGTGTAAGAGATTGAATTATAGTACTAAAATATCAATATTATTATTATTAACTGAAATCAAGTTTACTCCATTCTCCTAGTCAAAATTATTTTAAACTACCCGCCCACTGCTACTCCTTTGCCCGCTCAATAAGTGTAAGTTTTGGGAACCGGTGCATTGTCTCACTGATCCACTGATCCATTGTCCCGCGTCCAATGGGAGCATTTTGACCCAATGGATCAGTGATCGGCAGACGACAAATGTCGTCTGTTCTGCCTCATATCTCGAGGCCGATCCACTGATCAGTGCGTTCGTTCTGGGAGCATGGATCAATGGATCTGGAACAGATCCATTGTGACATGTCACAATCGACCAAGGTCAGGTGACTGGTGCAATGTACCATGTTCCCATTGGACGCAGTTTTGAATGTTTTCGGTTCACAACTTTGGCGCAAATTTTAAATTGTGTAGGAAATGAACTAATGCGCATAAGTTAATAAGTTTACAAAGAGTATGCCACACTGAATGTGTATACAAAGAAAACCTATTGTAGGCTATTATAATAATTTCAATTACAAAATAAATTTGACAAACGTTATGAACTGCTTTTGGATGGGTGACCAGAATGTGACCAAGGTGTGTGGGACCTACCCTTATTTGCAGCTCACTACCATGAAAGCCTGCATAAAATATGCATATTTTTTAAGTAGGCTAAATAAATAGTTTAAGCATGGATACCGCTCATTCGGTATCCACCGCTAAAATCAAGAAGGCGATGCCGTCAATCCTAGCTCTGCCTACGTCATCGCAAGCTTTTGGAAGAGTGGATTTTCGGAACACTGGTGTATCCTCCTCCAATATTATTTTTATAGGAAAAAAATTCCTTCTCCAAACCGCGAAACGGTTTGACGGTCTGGCCTGGCGTATGCTGGGACGCACGTAACGCATTCCACGCGAATTAGCCAATCACAGCTTATTTCTTGTCATCAATATGAGCTGTGAATGGCTAGTTCGCGTGGGCTGCTTCAAGTGCGTCCCAGCATACGCACGGCCTTACGGTCGGGTCACAGCTCTTGTTTAGCATATTATAGACGGGGAAAGTATAGTAGAGACGGAAAGTAACTTGCGGTAAGTACTTGCCATGGCGTTACTTTCCACCAAATTTCCAATACACAAGTACTTTCTGCCAGTAGGCCAAGTTTTACTTGGCGAAAGTAGACTGTAGTCTGTCCTAGCAATGAAGACATTCTGGAAAGATGGGAAAATAACTCCAGCTCGGTCAATATTGGTTTAAAAATGATGAAATTTGGTTTCAAATTGCAGAGAAGATTGTTTCCTACAATATTTAAGACCAAATGTATAATTTTTGAAACAATATTTACCGAGCTAGAGTCATTCTCTCATTGAGCCAGAATGTTTTCTTTGCTTGGACAGACTATAGTCTGTTGTGAGATCTTGAGTGAGCATCATATAATGTCGGATTGTGATGGAAAGTATTGAGAAGCTTCCAATAAAGTAGGCCTAAGGTAAATAGTGATTTTCAGTGGAGAATTGCAATTAGTTTTTAATAGAAAAATAGTATTTTCCTATCTCATTAGAACAATATAAAAACCAAAGTGGCTGCACGTCCATCAAGACGTACGCCGATACAGGTGTCCGTCAACTATTGACGTCACAAGTTGACGGACTAGAGTAACCATTCCACTGTATGCACTTTCTTGACGGACGCTTGGCTTGGCTTGGGTTTTGCTAGTCCTATAGTCTTGTTTTGGTAGAATGGTGGATTGTAAATTGATCATTTGATTTCAAAGGTTTTTAGGCATGGAAGAACATAATCTTTAGAAGATGATTATAGATTCAAACTCGTGAATGTACAGTAATAAATTGATGAATAACTTGATGTACCGGTATTTGATTAATCCAATTGAATTCCATCTTGAAATACTGTTTTGCTAGGTACTATAATGCCCCGTTTACACCGGAATGTTAATACCTAACATTTGTTAGTAACTTTTTTGAATAACGTATTATTATATAGACTTATATATTATATAAAAGTTATTAACAAAATGTTATTAACATTTTGGTGTAAACGCGGCCTAACATTCTCAGAGACAGAAAAAGCACAAAGATCACTAAAACTTTTAATTTTGACACTCAGTGCTACTCAAATGTCTTCAGCAATAGCCAATTTGCAAATAATTTTGCAACAATATGCCTTACAACTAGCCTACTCTTATTTGTGGCTATTTGGATAGGAGACTTTGAAAGTCCATCTCTGACAATAGGCAAGATTTTTTTGAATTGAGTGGCACTCTTCCATCTTTTATTACCATATAGTAGCCAGAATTGAATTAAGTCTTGTGATGGCTGAGAGGAAAATTCAATTATAAAATAACATACAAAATTATTTTTAATAAAAATAAAAGTATAAATATAATTTATTTATTCAAAGAATGCATCTACAAACAGCAATCATCTGTCAAACTTGCATACATGTGATCCAGAGATTGTCCATACATACTTACATATTGTTATGGAATTTGACAGTGTCCGATGGCCTTGAGACAGTATTATGACAGGGATGGACAAGGTGGGGATGGGGAGGCTTTCTGTCAACAAACGTGCACATATTGTTTTGTAAACAAACGCTATCTCAGACCCTCTCAAAGTAAAAAAAAATACCAGCAATTTCTTGCTAATTCTCGAACCTTCTATTAGCTTATATAATGTTGGAGTGTTTGAACTACCAGTCAGTCTTACTTGAGCGTTCAAACAAATTGTGTCAGCTGTATTGTGTGATAAACAAGTAAGACCTTGTATATAGACACTCTATTGTTATATTCATATTTCTTCTTAGTTGTGTTATAGCAGTGTAATTGATAAAGTTAATCAGTATAAATTGCCTCAAGTCTTTTATTATAGTGGAAACTTGTAACAATTGGTGTCAGAAGTTTGGATGTAGCTATTGATTGAGGCAATTTTATAAACTTGTATCTTTGTGTATGAACTTTATCTTCAAGTGAGTGAACTGTGATCTTTGAGGGTGATTGTGTGAACATCTTTGTGTGTGAACTTTATTCTCTAAGAGTGAACATTAGTCTTCTGTACATAATTGTGAACTGTGTAATATTTTTGGAACGTGAACTGAAATGGTAGGGAAAGGTGTGAAGCTCACTAGTTTTAAAGTAAATCAACTGAAGCAAGAGCTGGAGGAGTAAGAACTGGATACAAATGGGGTAAAATCTGTCTTACAAGATAGACTCTGGGAAGCACTGCTGGCCAAGGGTCAGGACCCAGATACCTTTGTGTTTGAAACAGATTCCGGAGCTCTGGTGAGTACATTGGAGAGTAAATTTGAAGTGGTTGAAAGTAAAATAGAAGAAAATAAAACATCTTTGAAGAGTAGATTTCAATTGGTTGAAAGTAAAATGGAAGAAAATAAAACATCTTTGGAGAGTAAATTTGAACTGGTTGAAAGTAAAATGGAAGAAAATAAATCAGCTTTGACAAATTTGGAGAGTAAAGTAGAAGAAATTGAAACATCTTTAGAGAGTAAATTTGAATCTCTGAAGGAACATTTGAAGGAAAACTACAAGAAAATAGTAAAATTTTGGAAGATAAATTTGAAATAGAACTTAAAACCATGGAAGATAAATTTGATAAGAAGATTAAAGAGCTGCAAGATAATGACACTAGTGGAGCAAGAGCAACCTTGAAGGTGGATGATAATGCTTATCAAATTGATAAGGATACTTCAGTAAATAACTGCAATGTGCCAATTACCATGCCAAATTATCATGGTGGACTACCAACATTTGATGGAAAGACTCCATGGGAAGATTACCTTACCTTGTTATATGTGTATGCCAACAGATATGGATGGACACCGGCAGCAAAGGCTGATAATTTGTGCCTATCACTTAGGGGAGATGCACTGTCAGTACTCCAGACGATTCCAAAGTCTGACAGACGCAACATTGGTGAACTGGTAAAGCGCATGGAAATGAGATTTGGCCACCAACACATGTATCAACTACACCGTTCAGAATTGAGGAACAGAATCCAGAAGCCAAATGAGTCACTTCAGGAATTTGAAGCTGACAGCTTGCTTGGTGAGGATTGCCTACCCAGCATCAGGGGATGATGAAATGAAGGAGAGTATGGCAGTTGATAGATTCCTGGATGGTCTACATGAGCCAGAAACCCAATGAGCTGTTTAACTGGCTTGTCCTCAGACCCTCAGTGAGGCATTAACTCAGGCCTTGGAATTTGAAGCTGTGACACAATCTGTGAGGAGCCATGCACATGTTTGCTCAGTAGCAGGGGAAGATAGCCATGAGGAGTTGGTGGAGGAAATAATGAAGAGGATTTAGGAAAAATTCAAGACTGCAAAGAAGGAGATAAGGTGTTGGGGCTGCGGAGAGAGAGGTCATCTCCAAAACAAATGCCCAAAGAAGTCAATGTCTGACAAGAAGCAGGAAAACTAAAAAAGGTTGATGAAAAGGGGCTACCATCAACCTGTAGGCAAGAGGCCCTAGGTTCTAGAGCAGTTATTGCAATATTGTCAGATAAACCAAAAAGTCTCTATATGGAAAAGTCAATGGATCGACTTGAAGACTACTAATTGACACTGGAGCCACCAACAACCTGGAGGTTGATAACTGCTACAGGGGAGGCTGTCAGTGTCTATGGTGAGATGATTGCCACTTTTGAAATTGGTAAAGCAAGGTTCAGACATTGAATGTTAGTGGCAAAAGTCAGTGAAGACATCATACTGGGTTTGGATTTTCTACGTGAACATGGACTGAAATTGGAGAAGAAGATAAGAACACAGTAACCATTGGTGAAGAAGAAGTTGTGCTACTACCTACAGAAGATTGTACAGCACAGGTGCGGCTAGTGGAGGATATCACCATACCAGCAAGGAGCCAGATTGTGACCCAGGCAAGGACAATAGAAGACATTACTGAAGGGATGAATGCAATATTGGAACCAGTGGTTCTTGAAGAGGAGCTTGGACATGGTGTTCTAGTGGCCAGAACTTTGTTTCTCACCAGTTCAGTGTTCCCTGTTTGCCTGATGAATGTGAATAACTATGGAGTCACCTTGAAAAGGGGCAGTGTGCTGGGACATTGTTCACATGTCACAGCAGTGGTGCATCAAGTACAATCAACACAGTCAAAGAAGAAGAAGCTTCCTGAGAAACTATGGAACTTTGTAGAAAAGTCTTGTCAGGACTTGAACCAGGACCAGAAAGGAGACGTGAAGGATTTAATAACCTCTTACCAGGATATCTTTGACATTGGAGAAGGAACAAAAGGAAGAACCAACATTGTCCAGCACACAATAGACACAGGAGATGCCAAACCCATTTGCCAGAACCCCCAAAGACTTCCATTTGCTAAACAAGAAGAAGCCAGAAAAATCATCAAGGAGATGGAGAGTGAAAGAATAATTAAATCATCAAATAGCCCTTGGACATCACCAGTAGTGCTTGTGAAGAAGAAGGATGACACACTTCGGTTCTGTGTGGACTACCCTGATAGCACAAACAGCTGGGGTCCAGCTGGTTTCCAGCTTGAATGTTCCATTCAATAAGCTGGATTCAAGCTTGGAACTTACAGTCTGAAAGCTGTAATACAGCTTGATTCAAGTTGAGAAGTTACCATGTTTCAAGCTGTTTGCAAAGCTAGAAAGATCAAGCTGGAATCAAGTTTAATCATCCAAGCTTAAAAGTTCCAAGCTGGAATCAAGGTTTATTCTAGCTTGAAACAAGCTGGACTGTAGCTGGAACATTCAAGGTTGATTTTAAGAATGAAAATTCCAGCTTGTTACAAATTTAAACTTCAAGCTTGATTGTTTACAGGCTGGTACAAGTTTGAATTAGGCTGGTTTGATCAAACTGGAACTTCCAATTCAAAATCCACTTTATTTACAGCTTGAAATAAGCTTACATTCTATCTGGGTACTGTCTTCTGAATGATGTCACCAAGAAGGACAGTTGCCCTCTACCCCGGATTGATGATACAGGTTGCAAATTGTTTTCAACTCTGGATTTGAAAAGTGGATACTGGCAAGTTGGACTGGAAGACAAAGCAAAGAAGAAGACAGTATTTTCAATTGGGGAAGGACTCTGGCAGTTTACTGTGATGCCTTTTGGTTTGTGTAATGCTCCAGCCACTTTTGAGAGACTAATGGAAAATGTGTTGAGGGGACTCTTATGGGAAACATGTTTGGTTTACCTGGATGACATTATTGTTTTGGGCAAGTCTTTCCAAAATCAGATGAAGAACCTGAGGGAAGTATTTGAGAGGCTGAGGCAGGCAAACTTGAAACTGAATCCTAAGAAGTGCAACCTGTTCAAAAGACAAGTGAATTAGCTGGGATATGTGGTTTCTGACAAGGGAGTGTCCATGGATCCTGAGAAAGTGTCAGCTATTACAAACTGGCCTGTGCCCAAGGACAAATCAGAAGTACAAAGTTTTCTTGGCCTTTGTGCATATTATTGGTGATTTGTGATGGGCTTCTCTGGGATAGCCAAACCACTAACAAATTTGACAGAGGAGAGGCACACCTTCATCTGGGACAAAGACTGTCAGCAGGCATTTGACACACTGAAGGAGGTGCTCAGCCAAGCACCTATTCTGGTTTATCCCAAATCAGAAGGCAAGTTCATCCTGGATACTGATGCCAGTAACACAGCTATTGGTGGAGTACTCTCACAGGAACAAGATGGAGAGGAGAAGGTTATTGGCTATTTTAGCAAAGTCCTGTCAAAACCTGAGCGCAACTACTGTGTCACAAGGAGAGAACTGTTAGCAGTGATGAAGTCAATCAGCCACTTCCAGTATGGACCTTTATGGACGTCACTTCCTGTTACAAACTGACCATGCATCCCTGACATGGCTTCTACAATTCAAATCTCCAGAAGGACAAGTTGCCAGATGGATTCAACACCTGCAAGAATATGACCGAGTATGAATATGAATATCCACCGAGCTGGAAAAAGTCATCAGAAAGCTGATGCTCTCTCTAGGAGACCCTGTGACCAGGACTATAAGCACTGCTCACGCCAGGAAGGGAAGGAAGCAGTGGCTAACAGGATAACTGTAGCTACAGACTACTGGGGAGGAGATGAAATGCTGAAGGATCATGAAGAGGATCCTGATTTAAAACACCTGTGGGCTTGGAAGTGTTCTACTCAAGGAAAACCTAGCTGGCAGGAAGTAGCACCATTGTCACCACATGTTAAGACCCTCTGGGCACAATGGGAGTCGATTGTGGAAGATGGGGAAATCTTGAAGAGGGTGTTGGAGAATGCTGCTGGCAATCAGAAAAGACTGCAAATCATTGTACCAAGGAAAAGAGTTCCTGAGGCATTAAAACAGCTACATCATAGAGTCTCTGGTGGGCATTTTGGAGTGCATAAGACCCTGGAAAATGTACAAGAGAGGTTCTACTGGCCAAATTCAAAAGAAGATGTCAAGAACTAGTGTAGGAATTGTGCAGTATGTGCATCTGCCAATGTCCCTATGCCTAGAAAGAAAGCCCCTATGCAAAAATTCCAATGTGGGTTCTCCATTTGAATGCATAGCCATTGACATAGCGGGACCATTCCCAATTACTGATGGTGGGAATAAGTACTTCTTGGTTGCTATGGATTACTTCAGCAAATGGGTAGAAGCTTATGCCTTGCCAAATCAAGAGGCAGTTACTGTAGCTGATGTATTGGTAAAGGAGTTCTTCAGTTGTTTTGACATACTATTGGAGTTACATTCAGATCAAGGAAGGAACTTTGAATCTGCTGTGTTTTCTCGGATGTGTGAAGTGTTGGGAATCAACAAAACTAGGACAACACCACTGCACCCCAAATCTGATGGAATGGTTGAGCAAATGAACAGGACAATAGGAAAATACCTATCAAATGTGGTATCTGGACATCAACAGAACTGGGATCAACACCTCCATTTCTTCCTGATGGCATACCAAAGCACAGTCAATGAGACTACAAGGATGACTCCAGCAAGAATAGTGTTTGGGCAAGATATGTGACTACCCTGTGACTTGGAGTGTGGATGCAAACCTGGGGAGGACTTGGAACAAGAAGACTACACCAGCAAGCTCTGGAAGCAAATGGATTAGATTCATGCAACCATCCACACCAACATCCAGGAAACCAGTGACATGAAGAAGCAGTACTATGACATCAAGGCCAACCATGGAGGATACCAGGCTGGTGATATGGTATGGTTGTACAATCCTCAACAACGTCTCCCAAGTTGCAAACCTCCTGGGATGGACCTTATGAATTGGTCACAAGGATCAACAATGTGGTCTATAGGATCAAGAAACTAAGAAGTACTCCACGCATTGTTCATTTCAACCAACTGGCGCCTTATCATGGAGACAATGCTGCAAAGGGAGTTGAAGAAGTAAAGGCTCTTCATCCTGCCATCTCTGATCTTGAAGGATTCATGGCCAACCTAGGGATGTCACTGGAAGAAGGAAATGTCACCATCAGTCACCAGGACTTATTCACCCTACCAAAGAGCTATGCCTTGGCACATTGCATTGCCAGGAATGTGGGAGCTTCAAGAGGAATAGCTACAGTCTTCAGGACAAAGTTTGGAAGATTGGATGAACTGAATGTCCAGAATCCAGCTGTGGGGAAAGCACTTCATCTTCAGGATCAGAGCCAACATCTGTTCTATTTGGTGACAAAAAACCAACCCCAGCAGGAGTCAACATATCAGGCTCTGTGGCAAAGTTTGATGCATCTACAAACTCACCTTCAATTCCTGGGAGTGAAGCAGCTTGGAATTCAAGACTGGGCTGTGGCTATGACGGATTGGACTGGAAGATTGTGAGACCAATGATTGGAAGAATCTTCAAGGACACTGGAATCAACATCACCTGTTGTGTCTTCAACCCATGGGCGGTTACACAAGTTGATCCATTGGTGCCAGCTTCTACTGTTTGTACTTCCAGGATGGATCTGGACTGTTCTGGGACAGAACAGTTTTAAGGAGGGGGCAGTGTTATGGAATTTGATGTCCATAATGAATTTTCAGTGTCCGATGGCCTTGAGATAGTATTACAACAAGGATGGACAAGGCGGGGATGGGGAGGCTTTGTGTCAACAAACGCGCACATTGTTTTGTAAACAAATGCTATCTTGAACCCTCTCAAAGTAAAAAAAAATACCAGCAATTTCTTGCTAATTATCAAACCTTCTATTAGCTTATATAATGTTGGAGTGTTTGAACTACCAGTTAGTCTTACTTGAGCGTTTGAACAAATTGTGTCAGCTGTATTGTGTGATAAACAAGCCAGACCTTGTATATAGACACTCTATAGTTATATTCATATTTCTTCTTAGTTGTGTTATAGCAGTGTAATTAATAAAGTTAATCAGTATAAATTGCCTCAAGTCTTTTATTATAGTGGAAACTTGTAACAATATTGTCTATACTCCCATACATGTGATCACAGATTGACACGTCTTCAATTGATAGACGCCTATATTGGTGTACGTCTTGTTTTCTCATTAAAAAATGGTTAGACAAAAACACTTTGAGCTTGAACATTATAAAACCAATTACATCACCTTTGCACTCAATTAATACAACTGGTAAACCCGACAAAAATATGAATCTGAGACTACATTCAAACTGCAACATGAACTTCAATAACTGCACTTGTCTGATAATAAAAAGAGTAACAAGCACAAAATATCTAGGTGTCATAATAGATGAATATTTGAAGTGGGACATCCAAATAAAATCTTTATGCAAAAGAATCAGATATCTTTTTTATAAATTCTACAAAGCAAAAAAAATTCTAAACTCAAGTCATCTTAAAATGGTATACTTTGCACTTGTACAGTTCATAATTCAGTATGGTATTTCAGTATGGGGGGGGGGCTGTTATAATTCCCTCTTGGAAGAGCTTTTCATAATTCAAAAATCAATCATTAATACAATCTTAAATAAGCCTAGACTTTTCCCAACCAACCTGACTTTTGAAGAGTTTAATGTGTTGACAGTTGGACAGTTGTATGTCATGAATGTAGTGAAGTATATATTTAAATATAAAAATAATTTAATTTGCACTAATAATACTATCAATAATCAATACCGTACAATTTAAGACCCACCTCGAATAAGTACCTAATCTATCATACTAACATTGAAACTAATAGAAGACAGCTCATATATTTAAGCACAAAAATTATAAATAAAATTCCATAACAGTATATTAGCTGTGCCAAGATAACAAAAAAGTAAAGCAAGATATTATTGCTTGGATCAAAATTAACTACTTCTTCTATCTTTGAGTACTAAAATTAGTTAGCATGAACTTTTCTGATTAGTGCGCTTGATTTCCCTACTTGTGCTCTATCACACCCTTTCCAAAAATTCCAAGGATCAAAAGCCTTCCTATGACATGGATAGCCATAGTTGGAAGAACTTTTGATCCTTTATCCTTCTTCACCACATAACATGTATAAATTGCCTTCTAATATTGTAATGTGTTCTCATATTTATGTTATTTATTTTATAAATGTTTTTTTATTGATGTAATTAATTTTTATTTCATATTGATGTATCTTATGTGTGTGTGTGTGAATAAATAAATTGAAATTGCAAAAAACCACTAGCAGAACCAGACCACTATTAGAAAGTGAGGGAAAGTGCATGTTTTGACAGGAAAGTACGGGAAAGTACTGGCCGCTAGTGGTCACGTGACCCGCTACTTTCCGTGGAGTGGCAAACCTGTTTGTTTTTACTTTACAGCAAGTAATACTTTCCGCTGAAGTGAAAAGTACCCCTTCAGACAGGGAAAGTAAGCGCTAAGTTGAAGATGCAAGTACTTGCCGCAAGTTACTTTCCCTGTCTATATACTAGCTCAAGGACAAGACAAGAGCTGTACTTGACTACAGCTGTTCGACCGTGGCCGGCCGTCGGATCGTTTTGCGTAAAGGAAAACGTACCTTTACAGAGAGCTCAAAATGGTCTATTACGTCAATTTCCCTCCCTCTAATGGCAGAACTTCAATTTCGTCCAATGTCGCCATCTTGGATTGGGTTACGGAATTCGGATTCTAGTTTCGAATTTTGAAATTTTTGTTATTGTCAGATAAAGTTTGAAGTTTTTCCAATGTTTCGATTGATTAATTGAAACAATGGTAAAGTACTGCGCTGCAATTAATTGCAATAACAAATTTTATAAGGGAACAAACGTTCATTTTTACAAGTAAGTTAATTAGTTTGAGATCATAAAAATATCCAGGATATTATAGGTTATGAGATAACATTTTCGTATTAATGATAATATTTTCTATAGATGAGCAATTCAGCATGTTTCAAATCGATATGGTACTTGGTGTACTAGCCTATTTAAAAATCTTTGTAACTTTAAAGAGAATTTACATTGAAAACGTCCAATTTCTGACAACTTTGGATTATGATTGGCGAGGTTAGGGCTTGCACTAGGAGTGTTTTTATTGAAGGGGAATATTCTCCTTCATTACTGTATTATAGCGTCTAGTCAGAGACTAATAAGCTATTCCATTTAAACCTAAATTGATACGAGTTATCAAATAATGTATTACTAAGTAATTGGTTATTGATGTAAATGTAGCCTTTCTGTACCGTACCGGGATTAGTCATTGACGAACTCTAATAGCATAATATTGTTACCCTAGATCAAGAGCTCTCGTTGTAAGTGTCGTTTACTGGCCCACCTCGCTAGAGTCAAAATTCTTGTTGAAATTGATTAAGTATGTTATTCTAATGACAAATTTAGAAAAATTAGCCGTCGCTGTCCAGTAGTTTTTAAATAAATCAAGTTCAAAGTTTGGCCTGGGGGCACTTACAAATCTGATAACTCTGTTATTTGAGAAGTTCCAAAATTGATATTATCTGTACAAAATAGCAAAAAATTAGTACTAAATACCAAATTAGAGTTTATGACAATTCAAGTGATCATTTGGTACCGAAAAAAATAGTCACGATAATAGCATAATATAATAGATAATTTGTCATCAGAATAACGTACTGAATCGATTTCAACAAGAATTTTGACTCTAGCAAGGTGGGCCAGTAAACGACACTTTAGCCGAGCTCTCTTCGAGTGAATTATAAATGTAAAGGAGCAGCCGTAGTCGAGTGGATTAGCCGCTGGCTTTATAATCCAGCCTGGGTTCAAATACCGGCCCGGGGAAGATACTTTTCTTGGGCCCCTCCCTTGTTTCGGATGGACACGTTAAGCCGTCGGTCCCGGCTGGCTAAAAAGCATTCGTTAGGTCATGTCAGAGACCCTGAAATCGATCAGGTGCTACCTGGAAACTTTAACACCAGACCTTGGCCAGCAAGGTCACAAGATATTATTATTATCAAATGTAGGCTTACTCTCACTTATGAAAAAGAAAAATGCACCGGGTATCTACGGAATTAGTCAATTAGAATAGTAATAATAAATAATCTGGGACTATAGTTTGTAACAGACTCTAGATCTAGGTAGGTACTAATAGGAGAAAGTTAGATGTTACCGGAAGATTCTTGAGCAAGTGCTTAGAACCGTTGTTTCCTGAAAAAGGATGAAAGAGTAGCTCGAGTTTATTCATTTGATTTTATTTGCTTGAGCTGTAGGCACATGTTCATAGAATAAGTCTTCAAAATTTGGAAGTTTATTTTAATAAATGCGTTTGTAAGTTATATGCACAGACTATATAAGAATATAGACTATTGTAGTAATACAGACTATTGTAGAATATATGCACAGACTGACAATGACTGGAGCCAAAAGTAGGAACTAGCTTTGCTCGTTTAACTATTGAACAGATTACTTACATTAATTGGTTGTTTTATTAAATATTTTATATTTTAAAATCATTGAAAAAAGCTATTCGGTTGTAAATTCAAAGAGTTGTGAGGTATCTAGTCAATCTTTCAAAACTTGTTGAATTCAACTCTGTCTTGTTCGATTTCAGATTCCCCCTGAGAAAGCCAGCACTTTTGAAGAAATGGCTGAAAGCACTTGGAAGACTCAATTACGTTCCGTCGCCACATCACTTTCTTTGTTCAGATCATTTCACGCAAGAGAGTTTTCTTGCTAACACTGTCAATAAGAAGTCATTGACGGATGATGCAGTGCCTACATTATTTCCGAATATCTACAAGATGGAAAGATCGAACTCTGAACCCATGAAATTCAAAGGATCGAACTCGGATCGCCTACTCCAACAAGCCACCCAAAAAGATTTCTCATCCATCAACGTGAGTGATTAGTAATAATTATTTAATATACAGGGTTATTATAAAGGAATGGTGCGGTTTCGAACATGGTTTTAAGATAAGACAAACTAGCCTACTTATAGTTAATTTAGTTCATTCACCTAATTTGTCGTCTCGAACAGTTTTCTACATAATTAATAAATATCAATATGTGCGTCCGTGACAAAAATATCTATAAAACGATAATCAATTTTCTCCAAACATTTGCTAACATTTTTTTGGTTATGGTTGTCATTGCTTCATTAATCCTGTTTTTAAGTGGTTGAATTTGTTAATTTTCTGTGAATAAACAATGTTTTTTATGTAGCCCCGCAAGAAAAAATGTCAAGGTGTCAGGTCTGGACTCCTTGGAGGCCACAGCAAAGGTCCTTGCCTATCCATTGATCTTATATTTTTTTGTTGAAAGAGTCCATCACCAATGCACTGAAGTTTGAGGGAGCACCATATTGTTGGAAATGAAGTTGATGAATGCTTTAGATTTCGAGTTCATCTAGCTGAGGAAAGTAATAATTGATTAACATGTCGAGATACACAACTCCATTAATTGTTGTTTCATAAAAAAAGAAAGGCCCAACATTTGGAGATCAATGGATAGGCTGGCAAGGGCATATGCTGTGTCCTCCAAGGAGTCCAGACCGGACCCCTTTTAATTTTTTCTTGTGGGGTTACATCAAAAACATTTTTATTCACAAAGAATTCGCGACCTAAACCACTTAGAAAAACATGATTAATGGAACATGAGCAATGACAATCATAACCGAAGAAATGCCAGCAAAAATTTATTATCATTTGGACATTGGCCAAGCGACTAAGGACACACACACACACTGAAATTTATTAATTTATGTAAAAAACCGTTTGGGAAGACAAATCAGATGAATGAACGAAATGAACACAATCCAATTTCTTTATTCCGCATAAAAAACACTACAAAATAAGGTAAAAAAGTATTCATGGAATAATTATTCCCCCGCATGGACTGCTGATCCGTGCGCGGAAAAGAGTACATAATCTATGCAGGTAACAATATTATTTCTAAAAACTAAAATAGGTAACTTAAACATAGGAAAAAATGAAATATTATATAAATTCAAGTTCAGCTTATCAAAAGTTAACTAGACAGACCATATCAACGACGATTTACACAGCACAAGTAGCCTACCCGATTCAGAAAACTTCATCTTCTGGTGAGCTATCTGAACTATCAATTTAGTAACGTTAAAAAGAAAGTAGCAACTGTAAGAAAAAAAATAATAAATAATGGCAATAGAACAATAAATCTCAGGTGAGGCATGAAGGGCTCGAACAGCAAAATCACAAACCAGCGAGTTTCATGGATGAAAATTTGGCAATTCCTTTCGATCACTTATATGGCAATTGCAGCAGCGCTGCGGCGGCCACCCTGCCGATTGAGCGGAGTCAAATACCCACTCTCTTTTTGTAGGCGGCAGCACCAAGTCCCTCTGTATCTATGATTGTTTGTGTTTTTTTTCTGTTTCGATATATAAAATGAGCAAGTAGAAAAGGGTTACTATTACTATTCGTTTATAAAATTGTATTACTATTCAAAAATTGATAACCGCAATTGATTCGGTGCCTGGTTTGATAATCATGTTGTAGATTTGTAAATATATTAGTTTTATTTGTTTTTTGAATGTGAGAAAAGTTTTTAAGTGAAGCTGGCGGATATCCAGTACCTGGAAGTCGGAATATAGCTGTTCTTAAGAATATCTGACAGGTTTCTTTAGTATAATTTTTATAAGCGCTCTTCTGCTACTATTCCGTACTGAAGCAGCGACTGCACATACGCAAAATATACACTTCTGCACTGTAAGTAGTTTGGTTTTTATGTAAACCATGTTCGAAACCGCATCATTATTTTATGATAACCCAGTATATTTCTCAAAAGGCAATTGATTCGTTGAATGTGAGAATTCATAACATGCTTCTGGCAGTGTTTGAAGCATCAATTCCTAAAATGTTGATTTGAAAAAATAACGTTTCAAATTGAATTATTTCAAGAGGTGAAATTTCAAAGGAAAAATAGAGGCAGCTATTCTATTCTATGACATATAAATTTATTTTTCAATTTAAGATGATTAATATTACTTACTTACGAAGCGCTACAGCCCTGTGTGGATCTTGGCCTCCTCCAAAGTAGGCAGTCCCAATTCGAGGCTCATTTTGAGGAACCAATTGAGAAGGGAGATCAAAATCTGGAAAGAAGAAACTTTCAACACCTATCTTCAAAACTTGACAGCAGATGAGGAGACAGACTTTGCTCTTTGGAAGACCACAAAAAAATTGAAAATGTCAACATCCAATATCCCACCACTGAGAAAGACAGATGGATCATGGACTCGTAAAGACAGTGAAAAAGTGGAAGAATTTGCAGAATATTTAGCTAGAACTTTTCAGCCCAATGTAATTACAAACGAAGTTATTGAGACCAGGGAAAGTACAGATATTTCTGATATACAGCCTGTCAGTGTAAATGAAGTATCAAAAGAAATCCTTACCAATCTAAGTACAAGGAAAGCACCTGGTTTCGATCTAATTACAGGGAATATTATGAAGAAATTGCCAAGAAAAGCAATAACTCTGCATTTAGATTAAAGCATGTCCCTGATTCATGGAAAGTTGCTGAAATAATAATGTTACAAAAACCAGGAAAATCACCACATGAACTCAAATCCTATAGGCCAATATCATTACTACCTGTCATTTCAAAGTTGTTTGAAAAACTCTTTCTTAAACGATTACTTCCAATAATTGAGGAGAGAGACCTCATACCATCACATCAGTTTGGATTCAGGAGGAAGCACTCTACAATCGAACAGATTCACAGAATAACCAATATTATAGAGAAGTGTTTGGAGGAGAAGAAAATTTGCTCTGCTATTTTCCTTAATGTAGCCCAAGCCTTCGATAAAGTTTGGCATGAAGGACTGATAAAAAAACTTGATTCACTTTTGCCAAAAAAATACGTAGAACTGATTTCGTCTTACATAACAAATAGAACATTCAGAGTAAAGCAGAATGATGACTACTCAAACTTGAAAGATATTGGGGCAGGAGTACCTCAAGGTAGTGTAATGGGGCCAATTTTGTACCTTTTGTACACATGCGATATTCCACATTGGGATGGCATTACTGTTGCAACATTTGCCGACGACACTGCGCTTCTGACTACAGGCGCCACTATACAAGAAACATCCACCACTCTCCAAGTAGCTGCAGATCGACTATGCCAATAGACTAAGAAATGGAAGATAAAGCTAAATGAATCGAAATCATCAATAATAAACTTCACCAACAAAAAAGTAATAGAAACAATTGATATCAGCCTGAATGACCATAGAATTCCATGTGAAAATACTGCTAAATATCTAGGAATGACATTAGATGTCAAATTGAAGTGGAAGGAACATATAAAAATAAAAAGGAAACAGCTTGATATTAAATATGGACAAATGTATTGGTTGCTTGGTCGTCAATCCAGCTTATCTCTAAAGAACAAGATAATTCTATACAACCAGATATTAAAACCAATTTGGGTGTATGGGATTCAGCTCTGGGGTTGTGCCTGTAAGAGTAATGTCAATTTGATACAGAAATTTCAAAATAAAGTATTGAGGAATATGGTCAACGCTCCTTGGTACATTAGAAACAGTGATTTGCACAGAGACCTACGTATACCGTTTGTGTCTAGTGAGATAAGACGATTTGCTATGCGCCATGAGTCCAGACTCCATCATCATGTCAACCCCGAGGCAGGCCTACTACTCCAAAATCAAGATATTATCAGGAGGCTTGAGAGAACGAAGCCTTTTGAATTAGTTTAAAACCTACTGGTGATAGTGAGTGCATACAGTTTCAGTGCTGCTCTCAGAACTGCTTTAGTCGTCGTTGGATGAACTGAAGTTTTTAGTCGTGTTATAGTTAAAAAAAGTGAACTGAAAATTGATGGTTTGTCTCTAAGACAAGTTTCAATGACATTCATTAGAAAAAAAAATTGAGGAACCACAATAAGCTTCCGCGAAGGGGTTATTAGCTTATTGCCCAACCCCCAACCTGGAGGACCAGGTTATTTTTCGGGAGTTTCTTCCCTAGCCTTTGGTAAGCCAACAAACTACAAGGCAGCAGCAGGCAATTTTCTTTTGGGGGTTTCTTCCCTTAGCCTTTGAAGGTCAATTGAGCTCCATCCATAAAGCAGCAGTTTTTTGCTGCTTTTGGTCAACCCCGGGTATTTAATTTCCCCGGCAGATATTCAATTTCGCTTCATATAAGTTGAACTCTCACTAATAAATTATCCATCACAATTTAAAATTTCATTCAGTGAAACAACAACTGAAGAGTTTTAAATTTTATTGTGTTTGTCACAGAATACTACGAGTATCAAGTTCACGGCCAATTTTTTCCAAAAGTTGATCGGTTAATGTTCAATGATCGAACTGTTAGATTGTTTGCTTTGGCCGTATTATCAAGTTCAACTATTTATGTTTTTGATATCAATAAACTCTAAAAATCAGTCGGTTTAATTTAAAGAGGATTTAAATTCAATTAAATTTATTTAGACAGCCAACAATACAATTGGTACTAGGCAGTCAGAAAAATATTAATAGCACTGTAGCCTTTATACGCTAACATTAAAAAATAATTGGAATAGTTAAATGTTACTTGACAATAATTTTGTAAGTGCATGATTGAACGGTCGGTAGTCTTTTTCTTGAATAATCTCAGGCAATTCATTTAATAATTTTATTTATGTTTGAAATACATATTTTGAGTTTTGAACGCCCCCCCATGAAATCTGTCACATCAATAACGTAAGACAAATCCATCAAGCTTCAGAAAAACTTGGCTGTAGACTTGATAGTGTGTGTAACAATAGTACATTTCTTGAATTTGAAACTGTTTGCATTGATCTTTCGTTATTTGATATAGCCTAAGATTATTTTATAAATTTAGTTTCAACCTGATGTATTATATCTTATATGAAGCGTCAAAGCTCCAATATTCATTTGAAATCACCTGGTACTATTATACCAAATTCTGCTTAGTATGCAATTTATGCTAATAGAAGTGAGCATAGGCAATGAAATTTCAATTTGTGAAATGATTTAATAGTTATTATTTTTGGGTCTGTTTCTTACAGTTGGACACAGATGAAAAACCTAGAACCACAACAATGGTGACACGCCGGATGGCAACAAGTCGGAGGGCCACGCCTGCAGGAAGCCGGTCTGATGATTTTCTTGATGAAAGTGAGTTAGACAAATATTTCAACAGCCAAGGCATACAGGATGATGGCAGCTCGCGAACTGGACATCTAGAAACCAACGAAGTCTATGATGATCTGATTGAGCAACTTACATCATCTCACAAGATGAAACAAGAACCATCAACCTCCGTAACATTTGTGAGTGAAAGTGAATCTTCTGACAATCAAGGAATAGAAAACAGCAAATATGATGATCCCTTTGCACCTTCTTCAACCAGATTGGCCAATATTATGAAGAAAAAACGACTAAGAGTAAAAAAGACTCAAAATAAGAAAATTCTAACGGAACTAGTATCTCTCAAGAGAAAATTTAAACAGAAATTCAATAAAAAACATGTAAAAATGTTCATTAGTTTACCCGAGTTGATAAGTTTACTAAAACAAAAAACTCTCATAAGTGAAGAAACAGCGAATATTTTAAGTGGAAGTTTTCCGACTTTAAGTCTAGAAATGTTTAGAACAGTGTCACACAATGCGAAGTTTAGTGATGTGTTGGAATCGTTTGCTTCTACTCTTCACTTTTACTCGCCTGCAGCGTATAAATATGTACTAAAATCTTTGAAACTGTGCTTACCAACTGTCACCAACTTGAGAAATATCTACATATCTGTAAACGGTGAGCCCGGCTTCACTGCCGAAGCGTTTCAAGCTATTAGGCATCAAGCTCATAATTATAATAATCCTATCTACGTTGCACTTGTATTTGGTGAAATGTCAATTGAGAAACACTTTGAATGGGATGGTAACTGCTTTTTTGGTGCTGTTAATTTTGGAAGAGGAGTCGAACCCGATACAGATACAGAAGCCAAAGAAGTTCTTGTAATCATGGCTGTGGCAATAAATGCTTGTTGGAAGATTCCAATAGCATACTTTCTAACTCAAAATGGTTTAGCACCAGATATCAAGGCGAATTTAATCAGTGAGAGTATTGTGAGACTGCATGAAGCTGGTGTTCAAGTCAAATCTGTCACTAGTGATCCAATTCAAACCAACATTAGCATATACACCAAACTAGGTGCTTCTGAACAAGGAAGAGATCCTGACCCTTCCTTTAAAAATCCAGTGACAAATCAAAAAGTGTTTACACTTTTTGATTCTTGTTATATGATGAAAACAATGGGACACATACTATGTACTAATAAAGTTCTCATTGATGAAGACGGATTGTGTATAAAGTGGTTGTACATCCAGAGACTGATGCAACTCCAGCAGAATGAAATGCTGTTATTAGCTAACAAATTGAAGAAAACTCGTGTTAATTATTGTGATCAAAAAATGAAAGATAATTTGGCTCCACACTGGTTCAGTGCTTCTGTTGGAGAAGCTCTTCTGTTTTTTGCCGCAGACCTGAAACATCCGGATTTTGAAGGTGCAGAAGCAACTGCTAATTTCTGTTTTGTATTGGATAAGCTATTTGATGTATGCAATTCGAAAAATTGGTTGGCTAAAGGCTATAAAGCTGCCATGTCTGAAAGTAACGAGTTCGCATTGTCTCCATTCTTATATAAAGCAGAACACTATCTTACAAGTCTGGTTGATTCCAATGTGCTTGTAGTTGGAAAGGGAATAATACTGGGATTAGTGTGGACAATAAGGGGCTTGCGAGGGTTATTCAATGACCTTGTAAAATCAAGAAAACTGAATTATTTGATTACGTATAAATTCAGCCAAGACCACTTGATGTTGTTTTTTTGTATGATTCGGTGCCTTTTGGGGGGGAAATATAATCCTCCGGCATTTAGATTCAAGAAAGCGTACAGAAGTCTGTTAGTTCCAGACAGAGCGGAAAATGACGGTAGTGAAAATATTAGTGAGGAAAATGATGTCCCTCTGCTGTCATTAGAGCAAGATACTGCCTTTAGAGCTCTGGGAGTGGAAATGGATGCTTCAGTACTCTGTGCAGCTCGCCGAAATGCACATACTGATTTTCTAGATCTGACAACAATAATAGATGATGATTATATTGCAATGCCATCAAATTTGTCCGAGTATTCGTCAAATGTTATTTTTCATTTAGCTAGATTTGTGGCGAGAAGAGTCGCTAATAATGTACTTTGTGAAACCTGCCGTGATGCACTCATGGAACAAGAAATTACCAATCGCGGACATGTAGATTTTTTCGCTAGAGAGGACAATGGTGTCCTTGTAGTTCCATCCAAAGATGTCGTTACAGTTTGTAAAGTGCTTGAACATGAAATAAGAGTTAGACAACTTATTGCTGATGAGAGATGCACAAAAATCTTACCTCTCGAAATTTGGAGAAGTGTGATCGAAAGGGTGCGGGATTTGCATGTATTTGTTGAGTTGGCTGATCATTTTTTGGACAATATTTTTCCTGAAAATCATTTGATTAGGCTAGTGATCCTTATTTCAAAAATTTATGTGAAATTAAGGTGTCATAATGGACATAGGTCTAGCCTCGAGAGTATGGTAATACAATCGACTAGTTATTCAAGCCTTGAGAGTATGGCGATTTAAGAACACGTTACTATTATTCTTTTATGGAAGTCACAGAGATGATAAAAGGCGATTAACTTAGATTGAATTGTGAATTAGTGCTCAACATTTGTTGAATGTGAACTGGACCGACCTTTTGCTCACAAACTAGCATACCCGATTGAAAATACTATCCTAGACTAACCAGCTATAAAATGTTTCATTCGTTGCCTATTATTTGTTTGTTTGTCAATGACTCAACAGCCCATGAAGAGCCTAGGCCTACCAGCTGGTTGCCAGTTTCATATTCACTCCACCATACAGTCCGTCCAAGCAAATAAGGCACCCCAGCAAGGGGTGGCTTCGGCTCGGTCAGTGTTGGTTCGGGGACTGTAGGTTCTATTTGAGAATTTATGTCTTTTGGACCATTATTGGACGGACTGGGGTCATTTTCTCGTCTTGCCGGGGTGTTCTTTGCTTGGACGGACTGAATAGTGGAGTGAATATGAAACTGGCAACCAGCTGGTAGGCCTAAGCCCTTCATAGGGCTGTTGAGCCATTGACAGACAAAAACAAATCGAATGCGTATGGCACTTTTGCAGTTTCTATAGGAAAACACTGTAATTTTTCATTCCTCTGTTTGAATGGAGTGATGAGAGGTGCAGATGACACACGGGAGTCGGACGGTTTTCAATAAAATAGTATTCGGCCATTTTAGAAATTATTGCATATTTTTTTACACGAAATCAAAGCTCATTATATGCCATTTAAGTTGACAAAGCTCATTACCTGCAATTCCAGATTTGTGTGAAAAATAATGTCGTCAAGGTTATAACCATCATTTCGAATACAGGACTCAACTCTCTACTCAAATTCCTCCATGACACGGACTAACATTTCTGCAGTAATAGCAGCAATTTCCCTCGCACGCTACGGAATTTTGACGAGTTGAAGAATGCAATTATTCAAGAAATTTGGATGGAGGATTTTGAGAAGAGAGGTGAGTCCTGCATTTGAAATGATGGACATCACTTTGACGACATTATTTTTCACACGTAAGTAAAATTGAAGCTAATGAGATTTTTATCTTGAATGGTATGAGCTTTGATTTTGTGTAAAAAATGCAATCATTTCAAAAATGGCCGAGTATTATTTCGTTGAAAACCGTTCAACTCCCGTGTGTTACCCTGTATAATCAACCTCAGCCCTATTAGTTACCATTGATTTGAAGCGTTTCATTAATGTAAATAACACTGACAAAAAATAAATCTCTAGTTATTAATTATTATAGTAAATTTGGAACGAGCTCAAGGAGGAAACTCAAGTACGATGAACGATTATCACTATTTTTAGATAGCCTAATTATGCTAAATTTAGTGCCTTTCTCGTGAGATGTGATAATTGTTCTTTGAACCAAAGTTGAAGATTGCCCCCACAATAGACAAGCTGACTGAGCGCTGAGTGCAGCATGTTTTTCAATTCTTCACACTTCATATATTATTCAAGATTCAAGTTGAATATGTAATTTCTGTTTAACCACCTCACCTTGCAATAAATGCAATTAAAAAGTATTATTGGCCGTCGAATAATCTACCTGATTATGTAGTAATCTGAAACTTAATCAGGTACTGTTGAAAATTTGAAGTTTTTCTCTTCATTTATGCTGTTTACACATAATGATTACTATTTTGCAGTGCTAAGCAAAATAACAGTATACAATAACAAAACCAAGTTTTGAGTAAATTCGACTTGAAGTCTGAAAACAATTGGTATTGAAGAAGGCTTAGTATACAAAGAAGTTATTGAGGGTTGTCATTCGGCCTAAACGGTTTTTTTATC
The DNA here is from genome assembly GCA_017141385.1 of Sogatella furcifera. Classification (NCBI taxonomy): domain Eukaryota; kingdom Metazoa; phylum Arthropoda; class Insecta; order Hemiptera; family Delphacidae; genus Sogatella; species Sogatella furcifera. The sequence continues at coordinate 15,439,214 of CM029551.1, read as the reverse complement.
TAGAAAATGATTGAAGATGAGTTTTTATACCTCATTCCTTCTTTGTAAATTCGTTAAGAGTGGGCAGTAGTAGTCGGCAAACTGCCGAACGGCAGAATTATGTCCCATAAGAACAATGTAATTTTTATAAATCTCTTGGAACAGATAGAGCCTCTATTTATGGACAGAATTTCACGTTCTTTATGTCATTGGAAAGAGAATTCAATTCTCCAGAGGCGTGACTTTTTACTTTTTCGATTTTAAGTCTAGTTCAATAATTAGAGTCCTATACTTTTTTTAGTTAATTTATTATACAATAATTATTAAAATAAAATTTAAATAAAAAAAGTAAAAAACCACGGCCCTGGAGAATTGAATTATCTTTCCAATGACATAAAGAACGTGAAATTCTGTTCATAAATAGAGGCTCTATCCGTTCCAAGAGATGGATAAAATTACATTGTTCTTATGGGGCTTGATTTTGCCGTTCAGCAGTTTTCCGTCCACTACCATCCACTCTTAAAACAAATACTTAGTTTTGCTAGGGGCAACATTTTGTTGGTCATAGTAAACTTCGAATTAGTTGGCGATTTGTGAATACAGTATATATTATGAATTCTCAGCTCTGTCAAGGCAGTCTAAAAGTTGTCATCAAGGACTTATCGGGCTAGCAGAGGTCGTTCTTGATCGATATACTCTCGTAGTCCGCTCGCCGACTGTCTAGACAGAGCTGAGAATTAAGTCATTCGCCATCTGCAACTTACCTAGAGTCTGCTGTAAATGTAAATGGCTACACGGTCATAACATAGGCTACCGGTATAGTCTTGAAACCTCAATTGCCAACAATATTGAGGCAAGACTCTGGTAAATTAACAATTTTTACGTTTTTAAGGAAATGTAGATTTGTTTGAGAAATAGTTTTTTAGGGTTATTTTTAATAGAAAAAACTGAGTTAAGATTATATTGAAAATAAATTATTTATTCATGAACAAACTTTTATTATACAAAAGAATAAATTCTAGTTCTACATGAGAATCCAATTAAAGGTAACGTAACTCATAGTTCCTGAGCAATTTTACGGAATGAATGAGAACAGATGAATATACAAGTTATGTTAATTGAAATTTATTAAAAAACAAATTTACTTTACAATACAAATGAATAATATTTCTTTGTAGGAAGGAATTTCACATCAAAAAGCCTAGCCTACTGAATTGGCCAAACTATCTTTCTATCTAAACTATATCTTTTCTAGCGCTAGATAGGCTATATGAAAATATTAAAAAACGATTCCAAGAAACTACTGTATTTTCATGGGTACTTCATTCTTAATCTCAATACTTCATTTTTAAAATTTTTGTAGGTAATACAAAAATCAATTTCTCAAGATTGTCTTGCTGCAATCATTTCAGGTGGCAAAACCTTACCGTACACATCAATAAGAAAGCAGTCAAAAGTCAAATCGATTGTATGCCGATTTGTAGTATCTTAGTTCTGTAAAACGATTATAACACTGGCTATACATCATACAAACTGATATTGCTCTTTTTGTGATCAATAATAGAAGAAAATTCTACCTACAAATTATTTTCCATTCACAGTTTCCATTTCCACGAAGCAAGTACTTCCACCTATACTAAAATTTCATGAGAACTTATTGCTCTTCTATACCAGAAAATAATAAAAAAAATCACAATTTAAAACCTGATCATTTGAAAATCAAACTAATAACTTAAGTTTCCATAGAGCCCAGTCTAATATTTGATTTAAACTAAATAATTTCTAGAATGAGTGTATATTCACTTTATACGGTGGGATAGTTGACTGACTCTTGATAGATAAATAAGTAGTGTTATGTATATGGTTAGGTCTATACTAATACTGTAATGCACACCGGTATTGCAGATTGCAGGACTTATTAATATTTCAGCATTTTCTATTTCTGAAAAAGAAAAATCAAATAAAGTCATCAGAACATTGACATTTCAATCTGGTATGTAATACTAATTACAAAGTAATAGGAAAGTAATAGTAATTTTGCTCCGCCTCGGCTCTACTGTCAACTGAATTCAATATAGGGGTTCCTTAGCTACCAAATAAAGCTATCTCCAGTCAGCTGTCTCAGAGTTCCAGGAAAGTCTTTTGCGTCCGACGTGTTTCTGAAGCGTTCCAAATGCAACGTTTGAGAAACTTGGATCCCTAAGTCGTAACAAAATGATTTTCTTTCATGGTGAGCAAACAAGAAGTCCGAGGAGACAAAATCTGGAATGGCTGCCAGGGTCAGATGACTGGTCACAAAAAAGGAAATGTGAGGAACATGTGTTGATACCACTTTCACTCACATCTTGCGCATAAGTAAAATGATGAATAACCATATTTCTTGCTAAGTTCAACATCTGTGCAATAAGAGTAGGAAAATGAGTCTCGAGTCCACTACCTAGTGTCTGGAGTATAAGTATTTTTACAAAATAAAACGTTCAACCACAGAGGAGCTGAATCCTCTGAACTAAAACCACAGAGGATTTAGCTCCTCTGTGGTTCAACGGTACAATCTTTATTTGCGACCTCTTCATGGCCCTCCAAAATGTTTTATATTTTGCCCATGAGTGCCCATTTCCATCCAAAATGGTATATCTAGATAAGCCGAATTAGAAACAGAATGTTCTCTGTTTCAATCTCTCAGAGTTCCACAGAAAATTCCAACACTGATCTTTGCTTTATCAAATGCTGCAATTTGAACGCTTGTATCGCTCTTAGAAACAAGTCTGACGAAAAAGACTATTCCTTCACTCCGGGAGCTCGAATTCGCATCAGCCGACCATCACTTTTTCAGCGTAAGTTTTTGAGCTAAATTCTGGAGGCGAATTGGTACAAAGGCGCTAGTCCTATTACTTTCCGGACAAAGGAGTAAAATTATAATAATTGAAGTGATTTTTAGTGAATAACACTACAATGATAACTTACCTACCAGTGTCATGAAATAAACTAAACCAAAATAGGTTAAAAAAAAATTGCATTTCAAATTTTTGAAAGAAGATCTTAGTTTAACTAAGATTTTGCCATTTCTAAAAGAGAGGTACCTACCTAAATCATAGACCGTACTTACATGTCTAGAATTAGGTATTAGCAAATTGGAAAGTTTTTCAACATTCACCGTGCAGTACAAATCGCAGTTCCAGAATGTAAGTTGATTGGACCCCAAAGTTGGACATAAATTTCTAATATAATAAGTAATACGACTGAATGATGATATTACTAAAGACTAGAAGTTGTCAAAACCAAACATCTATTGAAGAGAGAAAGCTGGAAGATAAGAGTTTTCTTTTCAAAACTTTCCTAGTCATTTGTTAAAGTAGTAAGTAGATATTTTCTTATTCCATTGTTTTTCCAAGGCATTTCCATTTATTTCGCTACTTGTACATGCAAATTTTTATTCTTTCATTGCTGTGTTAGTTGTTTGAAACGCCATTTTGTAATGTTTGTATAAACCGCTAATTGGGCTTGTCTGGGCCAAACTTTCACCTTAAGGCTGAGGCCGCACTGCCGGAGGGTTGAGAGTAGAGGGTGGAAGGTAGATGGTAAATCTATAGAACATACACATCATCCATAGTAATACATCGTATAATAGAGCCTGGAGGGTAGAGGGTAGATGGTAAATTGCCTGGAGGGTAGATGGTAAATTGCCTGGAGGGTAGATAGCATTGCGGGTGGAGGGTAGAGGGTAGATGGTAAATTGCCTGGAGGGTAGATAGCATTGCGGGTGGAGGGTAGAGGGTAGTGGGTGGGGGTAGATGGTTCCGATAGTGTTTGGCCGCCATCTTGAAATTCTTAAATATAGACAACATTTCAACCTCACTATTCGTCTTATTAATATTAATTTCAATATTATTTTTTTATAATATATGATTTTGAATAGATTTATATCATTATATATTGCATATTATCGCATACAATTTAATATTAGACACTAAACAACAATTTCACGGACAGTTTCTATGAAGATTTAGAGACTCCTTCTATCACCAGCCTCACTAGCACCACCTAGCAGGGATTCATGTAACTTAGCTATTCACACGATTCAAACTGAAAATATTTAGCGATGAGACATTCGAAATTTTGAAGAATATAACTTTAATTAGAAAGTAGGAAACTACCAACTACCCTCTACCCTCCACCCTCCATCCACTACCCTCCAGCCTCTACCCTCAACCCTCCACCCTCCAGGCTCTATTATACGATGTATTACTATGGATGATGTGTATGTTCTATAGATTTACCATCTACCCTCCACCCTCTACCCTCAACCCTCCGGCAGTGCGGCCTCAGCCTAATAGATCACGCAACTGTAGTCTGCCCTAGCAAAGAAAACATTCTGGCAAGATGGGAAAAGACTCCAGCTTGGTTAATACTGGTGAAAAATATTAAGTTTGGCCTCAAATTGTAGTTCAGAATATTTCCTACAATTTGAACCAAACATATGATTTTTGAACCAATATTGACCGACCTGGAGCCATTTCCCCATCTTGGCAGGATGCCTTCTTTGCTTGGACACTGTACAGACTATAGCCCTACCAATAATGGTGGTAAGCCGCTAAATTCTGCTGCTCTATGCTTTGATTTTAGATTGCCAGAGATTGGAAATGGTGTAACAATCGAAAACGGTATCTCGATAAATAATCAAACACCTCTATACAGGGTGTTTCAGGAGGAATGTGCAATACTTCTCAGGCTGATTCCTTACACCAAGTAGACAAATAAGTTTCAAGGGACCAACCCCCAAAATCGCTTTGTTACTGAGATAACAATAGCGGAAAATTGAGATTTTTCAAATTTTTTAGAGGCTTTAGTGAGGTTCTAAAATGATCGATTCCTATGTAAAATTAGCTGAGGAATTCAATGAATTCCAAGTTTGTAACGTTAACGGTTATTGAGTTAATTGGAAAAATATACTAGAAAATGCCATTTTTTTCAACAATAAGGGTTATTCAATTTTCAATTTCAATTTATTAAAACACACAAAAGACAAAATAAATGCAATAAATTTCAAAAACAAATATACATAACAATCACACAATAAACAAAACACAGGCTTCATGGTTGGGTGTGCTGGGAAGAAAAGAGAGAAGAAATAATACCTAACCAACTATGGTTTCCCATGTAATAGGCAGGTAGGATGAATGATAGGAAGGAATGGGAAGGGGTAAGACGTTGAGAAAAAAAAGTGAGGAAGAAAGAATACAGAAGGAAGAACAAGCAAAAAGAATGGTGAGCAAGTCCACTTTTAACCGAGAGGAAAAAAAATCATAACTAAAAAAAAAACAATGCAAAAAAAGTTTGCGCAGAAATCTTGAGTCTCATAAATCTAAATTGAAGAAAAAACTACTATTGGTCCAGTTTTTTATATCTAGTTTAGTTTTTCCACTGATCTTAGAGCTTATGAGAAAGTGATCTGGAATAAGGTTTAATACTTTAGTACTTATGTAAATCAATTTCCTCCTTATACATTCAATATTAGTATTATATGTTACATATTTGTTAGCAGTATTCCTCAGATTATAATTATTGAGTAAAGAGTTCAATGTTAGAGGAAAATAAGATTTATATTTTATTAAGTATTCTATCACGGTTTTTATGTATAATTGTCTTATTGTCATGACCCCAAAATCACTAAAAACCATATCAGTTGGGTACAACCTAGGTTTGCAAAGAATAATTTTGATAATCAGTTTCTGTGCTACAAATAATTCATTAATATGACAGTTGAAACAGCCACCCCATACAACTATGCCATACTGAAGAATTGATTTAACCAAAGCATGATATATAATTTTCAGATGGTTCCTATTTAGAATTTTGTTTACATGGTAAAATTTGAAAGATAGATATCTAATTCTTCTACAGATGGATTTAATATTGTTACGGGTTTCCACTATAATAAAAGACTTGAGGCAATTTATACTGATTAACTTTATTAATTACACTACTATAACACACTAGAAAAAGATAAACTATAACAGATCGGAAGATAGCACAAGAGTTTATAACGTTTCACAATACAAATTACACTAAGTTAACACTGCACTGAATTAAAACATGATTAACAGTCTTTATCACGTTACACTAGAAGAAATAATAACTGACAGAATGAATATAACTATAGAGTGTCTATACACAACGTCTGGTCTATCACACAATATGGCTGACACAATCTTTGAACATTTGAATAGGAACTGACTTGTAAACCCAAACATTCTGAATATATAGGCTTCTAAGAATAAACAAGAGAATGCTAGAAGGTTCTGGCAATATCACTTCGAGAACGTTCTTGATGAGTTTTTGTTTACACAACAATGTGCTTGTTTGTTGACACAAAGCCTCCCCATCCCCGCCTTGTCCATCCTTGTCGTCCTACTGTCTCAAGGTCATCAGACACTGTTGAATTCCATAACACTGCCCCCTCCTTAAAACTGTTCTGTCCCAGAACAGTCCAGATCCATCCTGGAAGTGCAAACAGTAGAAGCCGGCATCAATGGATCAACTTGTGTAACCGTCCATGGGTTGAAGACGCAACAGGTGACGTTGATTCCAGTGTCCTTGAAAATTCTTCCAATCATTGGTCTCACAATATTCCAGTCCAATCCGTCATAGCCACAGCCCAGTCTTGGGATTCCAAGCTGCTTCACTCCCAGGAATTGAAGGTGAGTTCATAGATGCATCAGACTTTGCCACAAAGCCTGATATGTTGACTCCTGCTGGGGTTGGTCTTTTGTCACCAAATAGAACAGATGTTGGTTCTGATCCTGAAGATGAAGTGCTTTCCCCACAGCCGGATTCTGGAGATTCAATTCATCCAATCTTCCAAACTTTGTCCTGAATACTGTAGCAATTCCTCTTGAAGCTCCCACATTCCTAGCGATGCAATGTGCCAAGGCATTGCTCTTTGGTAGGGTGAATAAGTCCTGGTGACTGATGGCGACATTTCCTTCTTCTAGTGACATCCCTAGGTTGGCCATGAATCTTTCAAAATCAGAGATGGCAGGATGAAGAGCCTTCACCTCTTGAACTCCCCTTGCAGCATTGTCTCCATGATAAGGCGCCAGTCGGTTGAAATGTACAATACGTGGAGTACCTCTTGGTTTCTTGATCCTGTAGACCACATCGTTGATCCTTGTGACCACCTCATAAGGTCCATCCCAGGAGGTTTGCAACTTGGGAGAGAATCCACGACGTCGTTGAGGATTGTACAACTGTACCATATCACCAGCCTGGTATCCTCCATGGTTGGCCTTAATGTCATAGCGCTGCTTCATCATGTCTAACCAAATAGGTTAGATGAGTTTTTGTTTACACAACAATGTGCTTGTTTGTTGACACAAAGCCTCCCCATCCCCGCCTTGTCTATCCTTGTCATCCTACTGTCTCAAGGTCATCAGACACTGTTGAATTCCATAACAATATGAACATCCCATTTAAGGTTATCATCAATTATAATTCCCAAATATTTAATATTAGTTACTTTTTTATGGTGGGACAATCACAATTATCTATGTTTAAATTGCATCTTGAGTGGAGTCTCAAGTCCTGATTATTGATAGGCTGCCCTATTCTATTTACAGAGAAAGTTATGTAATTAGTCTTGTCTATACAGGGTGTTTCGGGAGGAATGTGCAATACTTCTCAGGCTGATTCCTTACACCAAGTAGACAAAAAAGTTCCATGGGACCAACCCCCAAAAACTCTTCGTTACCGAGATTTGTTACCGGCGGAAAATTGAGATTTTTCAAAATATATTAACTTTTCCAATTTTTTAGAGACTCTAGTGAGGTTTTAAAATAATCAATTCCAATGTAAAATTAGCTGAGGAATTCAATGAAACCAGTTCCAAGTTTGTAACTTTAACGGTAATTGAGATAATTGAAAAAATATGCTAAAAAACGCCATTTTTCAACAATAAGGGTTATAACTGGATAAGGAATCATAAAATTGTATTTTTCATTAATGGAAGTTGAAGAGAGCCGGATTCTAAAGAAAAAGTTGAATGGTGGCGATTGTGTAAATCTCACCCAAATCTCAGAAATAGCGATCAAAAATCGCAAAATCGCTACTAAACACAAATTCATCACTTTTGTCAATTTTGCGATTTTTGATTGCCATTTCTGAGATTTGGGTAAGATTTACACAATCACCGCCATTTAACTTTTTCTTTAGAATCCGGCTCTCTTCAACTTCCATTAATGAAAAATATAATTTTATGATTCCTTATCCAGTTATAACCCTTATTGTTGAAAAATGGCGTTTTTTAGCATATTTTTTCAATTATCTCAATTACCGTTAAAGTTACAAACTTGGAACTGGTTTCATTGAATTCCTCAGCTAATTTTACATTGGAATTGATTATTTTAAAACCTCACTAGAGTCTCTAAAAAATTAGAAAAGTTAATATATTTTGAAAAATCTCAATTTTCCGCCGGTAACAAATCTCGGTAACGAAGAGTTTTTGGGGGTTGGTCCCATGGAACTTTTTTGTCTACTTGGTGTAAGGAATCAGCCTGAGAAGTATTGCATATTCCTCCTGAAACACCCTGTATTTAAACATAAGGTATTTCTGTCAAGCCAATTCTTAATGCAAACCAAGTTTTTTTCAGCTATTGTATGAACTTCATCCCAAGATCTACCGTGAAAAATAGCTGCAGTATCATCTGCGAAAGATACCATAGTTGAGTTCAGAAGTCTTAAATTTAAAAAATCATTAACATAGAGTATGAAAAGTATGGGAGATAGCACAGTTCCTTGAGGCAGACCAAATTCCGTTAAGTTAGTGACACTAGATTGATCATTTATGGCCAGGGACTGGGTTCTATTACTCATGTAGCTTTTAAACAATTCAAGTGAGACTCCCCTGAAACCATAGGACTCAAGCTTATCAAACAAAGAATTGTGAGGTATTGTATCAAAAGCTTTGCATATATCCAGAAAAACAGCAATATTTTTCATATTGGAATTTATATTTTCGGAAAGGGTATTGATGAATTTTATTAAAGCATCAGATGTACTTTTACCATTTTGGGAACCAAATTGGTTCTTATTGATTATATCGTTTTTATTCAAGAAAGACACAACTCTTGACTTTATTAGTTTCTCAATAATTTTAGCTAGGTTGCTGATAAGACTAATTGGTCTATAATAACAGGGATTAGTTGGATCACCTTGTTTGAATAGAGGTTTGATTTTGGCAGATTTGAGATGCTTGGGAAAATATCCCTCTTCAAAACATCTATTAAATATGAAAGAGAGAGGTTGAGATATGGAATTGCCAATTTTCTTTAAAACAACATTACTCAAACCATCAATACCAGGACTACAGTTATTCTTGAGACTCTTAATAGTAGCCTCAACCTCAATTGAGCATGTCGGTCTCATGAAAAAAGTGGGAAAAGTGGGAGTGGGAAGTATTAATGGAAATTGAAGAGAGTCGGATTCTAAAGAAAAAGTTGAATGGCGGTGATTGTGTAAATCTTACCCAAATCTTAGTAATGGCGATAAAAAATCGCAAAATCGCTACTAAACACAAATTCATCACTTTTGTCAATTTTGCGATTTTTGATCGCTATTTCTGAGATTTGGGTAAGATTTACACAATCGCCGCCAGTTAACTTTTTCTTTAGAATCCGACTCTCTTCAATTTCCATTAATAAAAAATACAATTTTATGATTCCTTATCCAGTTATAACCCTTATTGCGATTTTTTATCCCCATTACTAAGATTTGCACAATCACCGCCATTCAACTTTTTCTTTAGAATCCGACTCTCTTCAATTTCCATTAATAAAAAATACAATTTTACGATTCCTTATACAATTATAACACTTATTATTGAAAAAATGGCATTTTCTAGCATATTTTTCCAATCAACTCAATAACCGTTAACGTTACAAACTTGGAACTGGTTTCATTGAATTCCTCAGCTACATTTACATAGGAATTGATCATTTCAGAACCTCTTTTAAGCCTCTAAAAAATTAGAAAAATTAATATATTTTGAAAAATCTCAATTTTCCGCCATTGTTATCTCGGTAACAAAGCGTTCTTGGGGGTTGGTCCCATGGAACCTTTTTGTCTACTTGGTGTAAGGAATCAGCCTGAGAAGTATTGCACATTCCTCCTGAAACACCCTGTATATGTGGTTATGACAATTTCTAGTCTTTCATTCGCCTCAATATCTTGTTCATTACTAAGACAAAAAGATTATAATGTTTATTTTAACTCACCCTCTCCTGGTTTATCACATTGTAGATGTCCCTCTTTGTGACACTCAATTCATTTTTTATTCCAACCATCATACGTTCATATCCGGCGCACTGCTTCTTAAGGCTTTCCTGTTCGGGATTAAAATAGAAAATTATTCGAATAACAATATTCTTCACAAATTGAGTTATGTAATTATTGTTTCGAAAAATGTTTCTCCATCGACTCATAGAGAAGGATATTAGCTTAGAGTTACTCGGCAATCTAAGTTGACACGTTAATAATACAGTATCATTCATACATATTATCACTAACGAGTGATCAAAAAGTCGCGCAACCCAACGTTTGAAGGCGTGTAGAAGTGGCAATAAAATGAAAAAATTATTTTCTTTTGCACATATTCTTGTTCATTTATTAGCGTAGAATGTGGATCCAGTAGAAAACACCATCGATCAACAGTAAGCCCGGCAAAAATGAAAGTTTTCAAACAGATCCAACATGTTTTTTCTAAAGAGTAAAGTATACTCAAGATTTAAATTGACATTTTAGTTCTAGACAAGGTTTTTTGAGCTAAAAAATCTGGTTCCCTCTTCGTGGATTTTTATAGATAAATATCAGAGCAATAAACTCCATAAATCTCACTCAAAATTTCATAAAAATGTGAGATTGCGTGGTGCGTCGGTATGATAAATTCATAGGCCTATGATTTTTTTGAGACTAGACTATCAAAGCAGAATTTTATCATGAAATGAAAATAAAATTAAAAATTAAGATCATAAGCAATCTTAAAGCCTGACAAAACTTCACTACGTAGCAGCTTCACACAATAAATAGCCTATGAGAACTGAGTTCGCATTTTTGTGTGTTTGGTTGCTCGGTGAGAATGGTTCTTGAAAGATCATGAAATTTAGTCATGAATATTCACAGCAAATCTTGGATGGGCGACCGAAAACAAAAATAAGATAAGTCGGAACCTACCTTTGGTGGTCTCTCCACCAGATAAAAGTCATACATTTTTTTTATTTATTCATCAAACACATTTTGTTTTTGCTGATAGTATTATTCGGATCTGATTGAGCAATTCGATTATTTCCGAGATCCTTGTCACCTAAAGGCGTGATCGTATGAAATTATTGGAGCCAAACTCTACATTTATGAACAATGGAAAATCTGTGTATAAATCATACTTCCTGTCACTTTTACTCGGTTTCAAACATTGGTTTGCGCTACTCTCTGATTACTCTGTACTTTCTTCATATTAGGCCTACAAGAGTCAGGACCTTCAGGAAAATAAGAAATTCCCACTCACCTTTAATTGATTGTATCGTGTCATTTTATTTCCGAGTGCTTCTCTTTCACTAGTGAGAGTTTCAATTCTTTTTTTAATCTCAGAAATTTGATGGAGGAACTTTGTCTTGCTCTCCAGAAGCTCGTTTTCAGCCACTTCGTATTGTCTTTCAAGAGAAGAGGTCAATTTATTTTTTTCCTGAAAAAATTCTCAATCATGTTCACTGAAGGAAAAAATTTATTCTATAATATAATAAACTTGGTTTCTAAGTCATACAATGCGAAACTATCTAGAAAAATAATTGAGTCAAAGTTTGAGAAAATTCAAATTATAATTACCTATGCTTATTTTATACACAATTAAAATAATTCAAGATGATTTAGGTAAGTGAAAACAAAGGTTGTCAGATCCACAAAGTTTATTTGAAAAACCATACTCAAGTTTCAATTCCCAGGGCATCATCATCAGTGGAAAACTGAGGCTTTGAAAAATACAAGTTTAAAAGGAACAAACCTTTGTTTTCACTCACTTACCTAAATTATGGATAAATTCCACAAAATCTCTGATAAAAGTGTTAATTTTAATTCATGATTTTTCAAATCTTTTATCGAGAAATCTAGTATTTGGACCTCTTAGTGCAACCATATAAAATATAATAAGAAGAAAAACTGTTGAGAATCATACAATTATAATGGGATATGAAACCTTTTAAATACCTTGAATAAAGCGTTACTAAATTTCCATATCTAGTTGAAAATATATTTTGAGAAAACTGAATATTCGTAAATTTTCAGATCTTGTACACAAACTGAATGAAATATGGACCTATGGAAATTAATCATACATAAGTAAGCAGGGGAATATTTATTTGCTTAGAGTGGTCAGTGGAGTGAAAATTACAGACAGATGCTGTTCCAAGCATCTGGATAAAAGAATGCTGGATGGAGAAGGAGCGATATGCAAATAGAAATGTTCAATGGTTTAATGAATAAGTAAGAAATTGAGACAACTCACCTTCATGAACATTTTCATCTCTATTTCTGCCTTTGATCTGGTTTCTTTAAATTTTTCCAAATTTAAAAACTTTTCTTCAACCAACTCATTGTATTCCCTTTCAAGAACTTGCAATTCCTCACTCAGGTTACCAATAGATTCTATTTTAGCAGTGACCTGTCTGACTTCATTAAGTTTTTCATTGCTTTCAATATGATGTGATGTTTGCTCATCGAGCAGTGTTTGTTCCATAATTTTAGACTGGAATTGAAAAAATCTCATCAAATAATCTTTCAATTAGTTTTGGAACCAGGTTATCTTAACCTGCTTTTGGAACAAGGAATGACCATGAACATCATTCTGATCGAATACAGACAGGCAAGTAACGTGAGCGTACCATAAAATACGTTTCCTACCAGAAACGATCCTTAAATTAATTTAATTCGAATGAGAAAATTATCATTGAAGGATTTGACCACCAATAGGGTTTTACAGTATTTCATACAGGGTGTTTCAGGAGGAATGTGGAATACTTCTCAGGCTGATTCCTTACACCAAGTAGACAAAAAAGTTCTTGGGACCAACCCCCAAAAACGCTTTGTTACCGAGATAACAATGGCGGAAAATTGAGATTTTTCAAAAGATAATTATTTTTCTAATTTTTTAGAGGCTTGTTTGTTTGTTTGTTTGTTATGAGGGTGAAGCCCACATGAGCAATTATCATAGGCTTGTGCGTGGGTAATGATATGGATGATAGATGACGACTACTTTGAGGTAGTCGGGACCGACGGCTTATCGTCTCCTCCGAAAGACGGGGTGGCCGTATGTATGTGATTGTGCTATGGTCAAAAATTGTTCCCCGTTTGGGATTTGAACCAGGGTCCACCTGGTTATCAGACCGGCGCTTTATCACTCCTCCAACGAGCCACCCAAGGCTTTACTGAGGTTCTAAAATAATCAATTCCTATGTAAAATTAGCTTAGGAATTCAATGAAACCAGTCTGAAGTCTGTAACTTCTGTCTGTAAAAGTTAAATGGCAGCGATTGTGTAAATCTTACCCAAATCTCAGAAATAGCGATCAAAAATTATAAAATTCGACAAAACAGCACAAGTGATAAATTTGTATTTAGTAGCGATTTTGCGATTTTTGATCGCTATTTCTGAGATTTGGGTAAGATTTACACAATCGCTGCCATTTAACTTTTTCTTTAGAATCCGACTCTCTTCAACTTCCATTAATGAAAAATACAAATTTATGATTCCTTATCCAGTTATAACCCTTATTGTTGAAAAATTGCGTTTTTTAAGCATATTTTTCCAATTATCTCAATAACCGTTGAAGTTACAGACTTCAGACTGGTTCATTGAATTCCTCAGCTAATTTTACATAGGAATTGATAATTTTAGAACCTCAGTAAAACCTCTAAAAAATTAGAAAAATAAATATTTTTTGAAAAATCTCAATTTTCCGCCATTGTTATCTCGGTAACAAAGCGTTTTTGGGGGTTGGTCCCATAGAACTTTTTTGTCTACTTGGTGTAAGGAATCCGCCTGAGAAGTATTGCACATTCCTCCTGAAACACCCTGTATAATAGAGAATACAATGTCCATGAAGACCAAGATTACTTGTTTGTCCGCGGCCTACCAGCTGATTACCAGTTTCATATTCACTTCCACTAGGGCCCTGCACACGGGGACCGCAGCACCGGCCAGCCGAACACCCGCAGCCCCTATCATTGAGTCAAACAACAACAGCTGCGGCCGGTCACAGATACTCAACCGGCCGACACCACAATCCCCGCGTACAGGGCGCTATACAGTCCATCCAAACAAAGGAGACACCCCAGCAATACTGGAAAACGACTCAAGCCCGGCCAATACCGGCCTAAAAGCCATGAATTCTCAAACAGAACCCACAGCCCCCGAACCGACACCGACCGAGCCGTAGCGGCTATATTCGAGTAACCCAACGACCGGTATACTAACTATTTATACATGTATATACGATATAAGATGGAAAATATCAATTTTGGATAGCTTGCACATAATTCTGTGAAGTTATAAGATATCAAGATGTAGAAGATATATTTATGAAAGATTAAATGTTGATACTAATTTTAAAAAATGCTTTGCCTAGTTTCATTTATAATCTGTGTAATATTGTCTGATGGAATTAGTATCAACCGATTGAGGATTATACTTTGAAAATCAGTAATATTTTTGATAGACAATTACAAAATAATATTCACAAGTACGTAGCCCATTGGATAGAGCTTGAAAAATTTATAAAATTTCTAGTAAGCCATTTATTGATTTCTGAGTTTTATGGATGAGGCCCTAGAATACAAAAAAAAATCAATTGAAATTTTCCTAGACCTACCTTTTCGAACAAGATTTCCAATTTATTTTCAATATCTTCCTTCTCGCCAGTAAGTTTTTGTATTAGTGTCTTGGTATTAGTTATTTGTGTGCTGAGTTCTTCGTCTACAGTTCTGCATTCAATAATCTGGGTTTCGCGTTCTTTGATAATTGCTAAAATGTCATCCAGAGTGTCACGAAATCGTTTCCTGTGGAAAAATTATTAAAATTAATTTTACTTCATTATTATTTGGAAAAAACAAATACTCTTCAATTCATGTTACCACTTTACTCCATATTTTGATATTCAGGAGTTGTTGAGGAAACCTTCAATCACTGTATAAAAATTTCATTTTTAAAGATAGAAATCCACAGTTACTGACAAACGTCTTATTTGAAGTTTGTATAGAATTCCAATATTTACATTTCGAATAATCACAATCCACATTCTACTCAAATTTGAAGTGAGAATAAGTCCATTGACATGCGACATGCACGATCTCAGAAGCGCTATATGCTGTCTATGGGAGTTGGGAGCTGAGATACGTACGATATTCAAGACATTTTTACAAATTGAAGCATTGAGGGTGTGATGGAGACTAGAAAAGTAGTAGTTGTTCAAGGAGGGGGGCCAAGAGGGGTGAGGTCACGACTTTTGTCATTCAGGACTTTTGCCAGATATGATAGTATGCCAGAAATTGAAAAGCCAGTTGTTCCTAGTAGGTTCCAGTACCTAAACAGTAGTTGGACAAGCTGACTATACCCTATTAACGATCACTTGAGACGAAATGAACAAATTTTTTGCGCGTGTGTGCGGATAAAGGAAGGTATTACTTCATACGTCGGTTGGCCGCAGTCGAACAGCTGTAGTCAATCACAGTTCTTGGCTTTTCCTCAAGCTCAAACAAAAATAGCTGCCTGTACATGCAAAAAGTTTCTTTATTTCGTCTCGAAGTGATCGTGAATAGGGTATAGTAAATTCGTTACTCTATTCTTGTCAGCTAATTAGTCAGCTGGTTCGAAACAGTTACGAAGCCTATTTGCAGACGACAAAGACGTATGTGTTTTTAACCAATAAGTTTACTAGTTTCTGTGCAAGGAGGTTCAAGGTGAACTTAATTAATAAAGGTGAAATTAATAAATAAATAAACATCCAGGTGTTGGAACGCACAAGAAACAGATGAACCACCTTAATTCTTGGAACATCAAATGCCACAATTACCTGGTTCAGTGGCAACCCTGCTCGAGCTGCCCGGCTTTACCTGCGATGCTCTAGCCATCACAACTTTTTTCACATAAGTAAACTATATAATATAAATGTTAACTTTGTTATTAGGGCTACTAATGTATTTATAATAAATCAATAAATAGTGAAATTCACTTAGTGAAAATGACTTAGAAAGGGTGAATTTCACTATTTATTATATAGTAGCCCTTATAACAATGTGAACATTTATAATGTGAATAGAGTTGTGATGGCTAGAGCAGCGCAGCTAGAGCCAGGCAGCTCGAACAGCGAATTTAGAGCCGCGCGGCTCGAACTGCCGGTTGGGGATGCTAAATTGAGGTTAAAAAGCAATTGGAAACAATTAAGATCAATTACAATCTATAATATTATTAAAAAATCAAATTATTGTTTGCAAGCATGCAACTCAGTGTGTGATTAAGTTTAAAATGATATATTTCAAAATTTTTCTATCTACTTGAAGTTCTTTAATAATTATCAAATATTTACATTTTAACCGTAACATCTAAAACAAAGACAAATAATTCAAAACAATTCAATCATAGATTGTTCATAATAGAGCCTAGTTGGTTGAAAATACTAAACGTGATTTAATTAAAATTTCTCTACATACTCTTTCCTTTTTTAACATTTATATCTCCAGTTTAATAATTCTGAACAATATAATTGAATAAACTTTTTGAATAAAACATAATAGTATCTGTATAGTAATTGAAAAAAATATGTAAGGGAATAGCTATAAGTCGTTCATAATTGAGATTAATTGGTTGACAATTCTGAACGGATTCCTCATATAGTAGGCTCTTTTACTTGCCTTATCTTTTAAATTTCTGGAAACTGATTCTTGAATTACATTTGTTCAATTAATAGAAATCCATAATCTCCTTTCCCCACTTTCCTCTTCTGGCTTTCACAACTATCAAATCGGCTCTTAGCTGTCAATTCGGCTCATATAAACTAGTTTATCTTAACTGTGTACCGTGGAGTTTGATTGCAGAGTGAGCAGGTTGGCGTGTAATTTCTGTAAACACTGCACCCTGTGACGTTCGCTTTTGGCCCGGGGTTGGACGGGGCGCACGCGAATTCAACACAATCAACTCTATTCGGAAATTTTATTCAGTTTCTCATTCTATTGATGCCTTATTACATAGGCCGTAAATTTGATCTAAACCTCTCTCAGTCCGTTGATCCTTGTAACTTTCTATTCCTAATCTCCTATTATATCTTATACTGTATATATATACATTTTTTATGCGACCTTAAAATTTTCTGAACATATTTGGAATTAAAACATATTTTCATATCAGCTATCTAAACATATATATATATATATATATATATATTTTTTGTTCTAAATTCAAATTGACTTATATTTAAAAATGGAGCTCGAAGAAACTACAACAAACACAGGAAATCCTGCCGTAATCTACAAAGACTATAAATTTAGAAAGGACAGATCATCTTCCACAGGTCAATTGATTTGGCGATGTCTTGTAAAAACCTGTAATGTTGCTTTGCGAACTGATTCAATGCTCTTTTTAGCGCCCGGCCAGAACCCAAGACATAATCACCCACCTCGTGCAGCAAATATCTCTGATATGAGGAAGCTTGATGGTTTTCTTTCTCTGACTAATACTTCATCCCCAGAATTGGAAAGTGATGCTCAACCCGTTAGATTGTTCAACTCCATAATTGATGAAGCTGATTTGTCACATACCACTTCATGCATCTTTAATGGAACAAATTCAAGTACCCCCCTAGTTTCACGTTCTCTTTCTGATCCCAAAATTGACACTATTAAAAAGGAAAATGAAATAATTGACACATTGAGAAAAGAAAATCTAGAATTGAACGAGAAGATGAATATAATGAAGCAGCAATGGAATGACGCTATCAACCATTCTGTGGACGTTGATAGAAAATTAATGGAGTGCAAAGCAATGGTTGAAAAGATTCTCAATGAAAAATCAGAAATGAATAATGAGGTTGAACCCCTAAAATCTAGTCAGTCTCAGATGTTAACAACAATTGAGGTTCTTGAACATGACAATTCCATTCTCACCGCAAAAAATAAGGCTTTGGAAATTGAAGTTATGGACTTGAGAAATTTTTATTCACCTGGTGCTACAGTATTAGACGCATCTTTGAATTGTAATGAGATGAGATTAGGAAACTCTTTCAATGCTCTCCAACAGATCACCGACTCATGTAGAGAATCAAGTCAGGAAATTGATAATAAGAGAACATTGGGGAGTGATAAAAGAAAGCATTTCAATTCGGGATCATATGCACCTAAAAATAGAATTTCAAAAGAAAATGCTTCAATGTCATCTAAGAATGGTGGAAGAGAGTTGAGTTCAGGTTTGAATATAAAAGTCCATCACTATGCTAGTAGTCAGGGAAGGAATGTAAGAAACGAGTTTGAGAAAAAATGCAATCACAAGTTCTTCTCTTTTGTGAAACCAGGAGCAAAGTTCCAAGATATAGTACCGGGCAAAACAGAAGAATATGGTGAAAGAGACTTTGTAGTGATACAAGGTGGCACAAATGATCTGGCAAAAATGAAGCAGAAGATGTACTGGTAGCGCTGCGGAAATGTACAGCAACTCTCCAAAAAACTAATCTTATAGTTCTTTCCATACCACATCGACACGACTTAGCAGACTGGTCCTGTGTGAATAAGGCAATAGCACAAACTAATGGTGAAATGCGGAAGATATGTGATCGGTTCTCAAATTGTAGGTTTATTGATGTGAGTAGAATTGGAAAGAGATTCCATACCTCCCATGGACTGCACCTTAATAAGCTTGGGAAAAGATTTGTCAGTGATAGAATAATAGAATGTATTGAGAATAAATTGTCAAATTCTGAATCATCTCCATCAACTACACTTCCTTTTTTAGAACAGAAAGAGTTACCACTAAACTGAGCTCTGAGATGCCAAAAAACATGGAGTTGAAGGGAAGGTTTATTAATGTCCAAGGTTTTGATGCAGCCATTATGACAAATCACCCTTATCTGCTGCATTTAAATATTCAGGGCTTTGTAAGAAATAGGGAAAGCCTTCAAATTTTCATCCAACAATTTTCCAAGTGCATTCCTTTTATATGTTTAAATGAACATTGGTTGAGAAATTCAAACATTGAACTCCTCAATTCTATACAGGGCTATAATTGTGCAGACTATTATGCAAGAGATTCAGCTGATAGGGGGGGTTCAGCGATTTTGATTAAGGAGGGTGTTGAGTTTAAAGCCAGGGATGATCTAAAGATTTTTCGCAGGGAAAAGGTTTTTGAGGCATATTTGATTGAAATTAAAAATGATAAACTACTCATTATTTCAGTATACCGAATACCCAGTTATGAGAATGAGGGAGAATTCATAGAACTTCTGGACTCAGTTCTTCATGCAATTGGTGTGGTTAAGAAGAGATATGATGACATAATTTTCGCTGCAGATTTAAACATTAATACTCTTGTTAATTCCAGTGCCTCTAGAGCTCTAATAGGAACTTTCAAGTCATATGGAATGTCCCCTAATTTTCATATATCTACCCGAATTACATCTGAATCACAAACCTGTATAGATAACATCTTCACTAGAGTCTCTGATAAAAATAGATCACAGGGATTTGTATTTAGTCTGGGAGCTTCAGATCATCTAGGGCTGTTAGTACCAATTGTCAATATTAATAAAAAAGGGGGTTCACAACTTTGAGTGAAAAAGGAGGAACTTCTCATTGACAAAAATGAGGCAATTTAGAGGGAGGATTGCCAATTTGTGTTGGGGTTTTGACAGGTCGCTCTCTGTTGATGAGAATTATGATGCATTCCTTAAAGACTTTCTATTACATTTCTATGCAGTGTTTAAAATCTCATCAATTAGAGTAGGCCAAAGAAACGGTTGGATCACTGCAGGTATAGTTGTATCTAGCAAAAAAAGAGAGAGCTTCATAAAGTGTTCTTGACTAGCCAGGACCCAGTCTTCAAAAAATATTACATAACTTACAACAGGATTTTCAAACAAGTAATTGCCTTAGCCAAAAGAAAGTATAATGACGAATTTGTTGTAGAGGCTAACAACAAGGTTAAAGCTATCTGGGATTTGGTGAAGGCAGAACTAGGTAAAAGCTTAAATGCACCCAACAACCTCCCTTTTATTTGAAGCATCTCAAAATGGGCCTAACAACTAATACTACTGACACGCTTGAAAGGGTTGCAGAGGAGTTCAACGATTTCTTTATCAGCATACCCTCCACCTACAGTCAGGTAAGTAATTCGGTATTGGCTTCCAATAATGTTGACCATCTCAAGCATTTCAAGTTTAATTTCTCAATGACAACTCCCCAAAAAGTAGAAAAGCTGATAAGGTCCTTAAAAAATAAAAATTCAGCTGGCTGGGATGATATTCCTGTTAAGGTTTTCAGATTTGTGGCTGATATTGTGGCAGGTCCCCTAACAAAAATTCTAAATCAATCCTTCTCCCTAGAAGTATTCCCTAAGAAACTAAAGCTGGCCCTCATCAAGCCAGTTTTCAAAAAGGGTGATAAGGAGAATTTCAGCAACTATAGGCCAATATCAATTCTTTCTGCATTCTCTAAACTTTTTGAAAAGGCCGCAAATGAGCAGATTCTCAATTTCCTGCTGAAGAATGAATTATTAAGCAAGTCACAGTTTGGCTTTATTAGGGGGCTGGGTACGAAATCTGCTATCACAAAACTTGTGGACTGTATATCCTTGGCTCTTGACTCATCAAAATCAGTATGTGGCCTCATGTGTGATTTGTCAAAAGCATTTGACTGTGTGGCACATGATATCCTCTTGAAATAGTTATTTGTGTATCAGTGCGCAAAGTGTGATATTGCTGCATCGAGAGAAACACTTACGCACGAGCCGCAGGCAAGTGCGGAATAGTTTCTCGAGTGCAGCAAGAAACTTTGTGCCCGTATTACACATTAAATTTTTCCTACAGCTACCGTATTGAATGTGAAAGGTAGAAATTGAAACAAAAATTGTCATATCTCAGTTATTTATCATCGAATGCTGACAAATCAGGCACCATTTTATTCAGAATTTCAAGCTCTAAATTTTTGTAACAATACAGAAGTTTATAAAACCATTACCTTTAACATCAAATTCAAAATCAATATTTCAGTCGGCCACCATTTTGAAAATTTTCCAATTAAAAATTCTAAATTCTAAATTTTAAATTTAAATCTAAAATTCAAAAGTTTTAATTTTTCTTTTTAATTTTTTTCATATCAAAGAATCTCAAAAGGTCGTTTATCACTTTTATTTCTATGTAAAATAATATTGGAAGTTGAAAACAATCGGCAAAAAAAAAATGTTCTGCTCAGGATTCGAACCTCCCCTGATCAGTAAGCAGTAAAATACTAGTCCACGTCGCTAACCACTCGGCCATCGCGGTTCATTAGGGGTTATTTTAGGTTAAAATAAACCCAAGGGTTATTTTAAGAGCATAATAGACTTTACTAGCCTGAAATGATTCACAAAACTGATGTTAAGTTGCAAGTCTGGAGTGCAGAAAAAAATTTTGCGCACTAGAGCGGAAAAGTAGATTTTGGGTATTGTAATCAATGCAGGAACAGCAACTTTCTAACGTAGCTGTAGGAAAAAAATAGAAAAATATGGTATCTGGGGCAAGTCTTTGGCATGGTTGAAGTCTTATCTGAGTGACAGGCGGCAATCCACACAGGTTCTTTTTGGTCAGAGCATTTTCAGGTCAAAGTGGGCTCTCATAACGGCTGGTATTCCTCAGGGATCGATATTGGGACCGACGCTGTTCATAATATATGTGAATGATTTATCAACTTGTACAAATAGACCAGTTTTTCAATATGCGGATGATACTTCATTCATGATTTCAGACGCCAGTGTTGAAGCTATTTCTCAAAATATCCCACATGAATTGAAAAATATAAAAACTTGGTTTTCAGTCAATGGTTTGTCAATGAATCTGAACAAAACAAAACTGATGTCTTTCAGATCGACACAGTCCACACAGAGTAACATCTACTTAAATAACAATCAGATTCAACTAGAAGATGTGGGTTGTGTGGAATTCCTGGGTGTGCGACTCGATATTAGGAACTTGAAATGGGTGGAACACACTAACAGGTTATGTAAAAAGCTGAGCTCTGCCTGCTTCTCATTACGGGTACTTAGAGGAGCAATAAGCTTCAAGTCATTGCTTAGTGTTTACTATGGATATTTTTACCCATTCCTGAAATACAGTGTCATTGTCTGGGGGAACTCATCTACAGCTGATAAGGTATTCAAGGTCCAAAAGAGAGCGGTCAGGGTGATCTTCAACAAGCCACCAAGATTCAGCTGTCGTGAGCTTTTTAGGAGAGGAAGACTTCTCACCCTGACCTCTCTTTATATCCTTGAGATAAGTGTCTATATTAAGAAAAATATACTAACATCTTCAGCCGCTATGGAGATTCACATCACTATAATACCCGCCACTCCAACATGTTTTCTTCAGTAACTCACAGAACCACTCTCTTTGAAAAGTCGCCACAGTATAGCGGGCCAAAAATTTATAACTCTTTGCCGGTCTACCTAAAGGATTTGGATAACATCAGGAACTTCAAAATTAAACTCAGAGATTGGCTGAGAGAACATTTTATTCTCTGGACGAGTTTTATAATTGGACTGCCTAGCTATAAACTATATGTGATCAAGTACAGCAGGAGTACTGACTGTATTATGTGTATATAATTTAGTATATATTATGTAGTATAAATTAGTATACATGTTTTGTAGGCTATAACTGGTTTTTCCTGTTTAAACTTTGACCCATCCTCTGTCCACTATATGTGGATGTTCAGGACAAGATTAAAACAAACAAACAAACAATATAGAAAAGCTTGCGTGCTACATATTTGATGTAATAAACTGAACATACTGTTTTAACAGAGTAACACGATATTCTGTTAGATCGATCACTTACATTTCGGCGTCTTGTTGCTCTTCTTTCTCAGCCAGCGATGATGCCATTTCATTGTAGTGCTGTTTGGCCTCTTCAGTTTCATTAACCATATCTTCCGATCGTTGCTTCATCGAATCTAGCAATTTTTGCACATCAACATGCTCGTCCTGCAAGTCCTCGAGTTGCAGTTTTTTGCAGCTGATTGATGTAGACAACTCCTGATCCTTGTCTTGCATAGTTTGCAATTGTACAGTGAGCTCTTCATGTTGAACCTCGACTTCAATGAGAGGCTCAATGCTCTTTTGCAAGTTTTCTATTCCATCTTGGAGACTGCTTTCTGATTCCAACAGTGATGAAATTTTCTGTTGACAATTGATACTAACATGATTAAAACAACGGTATAACAGTAATTTGAATAAAGCAAGTCCTGTCGAAAAATTCATTGGGAAAATGTTAATTAGTTTCCAACTTGACAGTTTTTCGTTGTTGGCAACTATAGGCTATAAAATCTTACTTTGTTGAAGCACTTAAACTGAGATTAATTATTAAAAAAATTCGCTCCGGCAGCTGGCGGTAGGAAAGAATGCATTTCAAATTGTATGATGGCTCGAATCATATGACTTATAATTCAGGGTATGAATTCAAAGATGCTGTTTTCGAAAAACCCATAAAAACACAATTTTCGGCATATTATTCGTCATTTTCTCCGCCATTTTTGATTGAATATTTTTCGTTGATGGGTCAAATTGTAGGGCATAATATGGGTATTATACACACCAATTTTCAAAACGATCAAGTTATTGGTTGATTTGTAGTGATTTTTCTAAATTTTCATCCCCTAATTTCACCCCTTTCCCTTGGACCAATTTGGCTGGTTAACGAACTTGACCGAGATATCAGCACTAATGATTTTTGTGCAAAATTTGGTCGCTCTCCTTGGCTCGGAAACGTGTGAAAAATGTATTACATCATGAATTTTCGATTGTCAGGGCAAGACCAATAGTGCATTTTTTCGAATGAAATGCACTAATAAAAACGAAAGATGTGTATGATGTAAAAGGCGTGCTTTCCAAAACCACGTCGCGCACAGGCACGCAGCGTACAAAGAATTGAGTTTCTATACTTTCAAATGGTAGCTGGTTTCTTTGGGAGCCGTGCCGTTGGATAGTAGTACTACAACGTTTCATAAGAACACGTAGGTTTCATCGTATGCTAGGCGCCGGCGTAGTTTCGGAAAGCACCCCTCTAGAAAAATTTTCTTAGGGTGATGCCCACATTGGCTCCTAGGCCTGTGCGTAGGTAATGAGAGGGATGATGGTGAGAGATGACGACTTCTTTTTATAGGCAGTCGGAATCGCCGGCTAATCTTCTCCTCCGAAAGATGGGATGGGATGGGGTATTTATGTGATTGTGCTGTGGTAAAAAACTGTTCCTTGACTGAGGATCGAGCTTCTGAACCTTTGGTTATCAGACCGGCGCGTTATCACTTCCTCCAACGAGCCATCCAACTATTATACAACCATATAATATTATTGTATAGTCTATAAAATCTCAAACACTTATATGATAAAAAGCTGTTAGTTAATGACAATTAGTAATGATAATTATAGTAAAATATGACAAAATTTGGATGCTAGCAAAGCTATGCAAGTAAAGTAATGTTATGACAAGAAATTACAAATGCTTGATAATTAGGGTGGGAGGTACAATACATTCTCTATGTTAAGAGATTTCCAAAAACCTCACCTCATTCAAAGATGCGATTCTCCCATTTATATTGTTATTAGCAATATTAATCATCTCTACTTTGCTCACGACGTCAATCTTCTCGTTATTGAGTTGCTGCATAGAGATCTTCGTTTTTTCAATCGCCTCTTCCAATACAGAGTTTCTGAAAATAAATATAAGTCCTTATAACATGAGAAAATACTACAAAAAGCTGATTTTTAAAAATAGTTTCAATATATATTGTACAAATGAGGTGCATTCACACCCGACCAAACACAATAGGCTACTGTACAAAAAAGTTTTGCTTCAAACGAGTGAGACGACTCAAGCATTGGAGTAAGTTAATGTGCTATTTTGGGTTGTTGGGTCGGGTTTGAAAGCAACCTTATAAATTTAAATGAATAAATTAATTGAATTTTTTTGAAATTTATAAACTTGGACATAAGGCACCTTTCTATTCTCAAATCATAGTTCAAAGTCAAGAACCCCTCATAAAAAATATGTTCTCATCAGCTGCGACACGCAGTCAATTCAACTGGTTGAGAAGCTAATGGCGGCCTTCACAAGAGTTGTAGTAGTTACTTGGAAATCAAACTGAATTTAGGCAATGTAAATTGACATAATTCCATTGACTTCAGACTTGTTCATACTGATACCATCCTAAATCTGAAGAGTTTTGCGGTTTATATTTTGGGAACAGTAGGTATCAAATCTGGAGAAGCTTTACCTTTAGAAGAATTTCATTTACTTAGTAGAAAAACTTGTTGATTCTATTCTACTAGCCTAAAGATAGAAGTAGTTGAATAGAGGGTAAGCGGCTGAAGTCATCCATAAATAATGATTATTTCAATACAATAATTACCCTTTCTGTAGTTCTGCATTCCTTTTCTCCAGTTTAAGAGCCGCTTCTTTATAGAATTTTTCCTTAGCAATAATTTCATTTTGAACGGCTCCGATCCTTTCTTTTATCTGGAAAGTAATATAACGGATGGAATGATAAATATTTTATTTATTTGATTCAAGTCCGAGAGATATTACTTTTTACACGGCTCTCTCCCTCTCTAAGAAAGTTAGGCTCGATACTTTATACTTTACTAATCACTCCCTGTTTAAATAAAAATAAATATCATCACCAACAGGGCGCATTCCACTCCATGCGCCTTTGCACCACCTGCTGATGCAACAAACTGTGGACAGGAAAATCGGTTTCCCCTCCTCATGTAAAAATTAATTTCTCGCGGACTTTAACCGCGACTTTGACATGATAAATTATTTATATTTATACTTGAATATTAAAAATCAAATAAAGAACAAAGCTATGAAAGTGGAAATTTCCGATTATGAATTTAGCAGCTAGCATAAAGTATCCATAAAAAAATACAAAATCAAGTGCATATATGTTTTAGGTACCGTACGTTACAGCTAATAAGAACATTAAGTACTATCATTGATAATCAGATTAGTTACTAAAAAATGTAATTGAAGCTTTATAGAAAGAAATCAACTAACCAACTGTCTGTTGTTTCGTGCTTCTAATATTATTTTATTTTTATGATTTATTTTTGGCTCAATTTCCTTAAATTCCAGAATTAGTTGCTTCAGTGCATTCTTTTCAGATGCAATGACATGCGCCAACTTGAGAGGACGATCTTCATCCTTAACAATTTCTTCACGCAAACGATTGACTGAAAATCATAATATATGGTACACCACATGAATAATTTTGAAATAGAACTACATAATTTTCATCATTTGACATGAATTTTCACCACTGTATATTGAATTTGCTCAAGACAAGTATTCAAACAATAAGGAAATTACTTAATTCGAATAGTACAAAGTAAAACAATAAGAAAAAAAATTATGACAATTAATGTAAGTTAATTATGACAAAAGTGTTATTACAAAAAATATCTGTCTGTCTCAATGACTCAACGAGTCAACAGCCCATGAAGGGCCTCGGCCTACCAGCTGGTTGCTAGTTTCATATTCACTTCACTGTACAGTCCGTCCAAGCAAAGAAGACATCCCGGCAAGACGGGAAAACAACTCCAGCACGACCAATACCGGCCCAAAAGCCATAAATTCTCAATCAGAACTCCCAGTCCCGCAGTGGCGGCGTTAGCCCCCAATGAATGGAGGGGCCAAGGGTGGGACCAAGATATCATTGAGTGGGCCAGCAATTGAGAGCCAAAATTCCCTTTGCCCTCCACCTAATTAATATCAAGAGCTATGATATACTACTGACACGACCTACGCTTCACGTGATATATGGTTCAATACCTACAT
The DNA here is from genome assembly GCA_017141385.1 of Sogatella furcifera. Classification (NCBI taxonomy): domain Eukaryota; kingdom Metazoa; phylum Arthropoda; class Insecta; order Hemiptera; family Delphacidae; genus Sogatella; species Sogatella furcifera. The sequence continues at coordinate 15,412,133 of CM029551.1, read as the reverse complement.
TTGCTATATTTTTATTGCCATGATTTTTTTTCTTTTGAAGTTACATACATTCCACTACCCTAGATGCTACAATTTCTTACATTTTTTATGAATTTTCATACATAGTTAATAACTTTTTACTACATAATGAGTTTCACTGGAATTTTCTGAAATTATTTGAAAAACTTATATTGGAATTGATGACTTTTTTTGAAAATTACAGTTTGAGAAAATACAGACTCCTTTATTGCATCATAACAGCGAATAAATTTCTTATCAAATTAGAAATACTATAAGATTGGAGGATAGTAAATACCGGTTCTAGAGACTGTAAAATCAGTCTGATTATTCAGTCTCTATAGTAAATACACGATGTCAAGATGAGAATAATTGATACGGTAATAGCTTATATCATAACCTGAATAATTAATTCAAATCAAGAATAATTATGTTATTATAATTATCTATGGCAGATGGATTATTGATATGTTGATAAGAATAATTCAAATATACTTGAAAAATTGAGAATATTTTGAAAACCTGAAGTTGAAAGAAATAAGTTGAAAAGTGAACTGAAGGCATCCTCAAAGGTGTAGTAGGCTACCCTCGTTTTTCTTTTGTTGTTCATTTTTCAAATAATGCTGAATTCACTGTAGGGTATATATACACCACACCAATTAACAAAAGTATAGTGGACAAAAAATTATAAGGTATAGAGATTTTAAAAGATAATAAGAATTATTGTATAAGTATAAGCAATTACAACTGGGTAGTTTTGAATACGGAACTACTGTAATTATTGGAAAAAAATGAAATAGCCTAGATCTCAATACAATTCCTCTATACAGAGCGACACACTGGAAATGGACAATTCCAATGAAATAATACCCAGCAAATTTTTAAATTAATGCAAATTATTTTTACATAAAACAAAGCTCATTATGTGCCATTTGAGTTAATAAAGCTTATTAAAGCTTTCAGATTTTGACGTAGTTATGCAGAAAAGAACCAATCCACAAAAATGAAAAAATTGTATTTTTCAATATTTGGGTTGATAAAACTCTTCTTTATGTTGTGAAAAATCAAAAAAATCACTGGAAACAACTCTAATGGCGATTATGTGGGTTGGTTCCTTTCTGCAAAACAAATATCCTACTGTATGTGTTATGCAGAAAGGAACCAACCCACATAATTGCCATGAAATGGGAAATTTTATTATCAGGAACCAGAAAAAAAATTTTTTCAAGAGAAAAATCATATGGGACTAATTTTCTACCCATTGATTACTATCATAAAGACAGTTCTGCCAAAATTCCACACCCTTACCCATCTTGCTTCCCTCTCAGCACACCCTTATACCTGTAGTTTCCATTTGCAAGGATTTATTTTATTGTATGTATCACAGCAACCATTGAAGATAAGACATCAGAATTTTCCTCATTATTTGGAAAATAAAGTTTACTTTTTTCATGTCATTACCTACCATTTCACTCTAGCTCATATGGTTCAGGAGTTATACGCATGGAAGAATGATGGAAACCCACAGATTTCTGCCTAGAAATTTAATTCTTTCCCAAATAAAATTTAAGTGGGAAATGTCTAATATGGAACTAGTAGAGCATTTCAATAACTCTCTACGAATAATAGAAACATATATATTGTTAGAATTTAACGTGAGTATAAGTCCGTTAATATACCTACGAAAAGCACGATCTTGGAAGCGCTTGACGGCTGGTCTAAGGCTGGCCGCATGTGACAAGAATTCACGGCAAATTAAACATTACAGAAAATTTTGAAGAGACTTTCAATTCCGGTGAAAAACTTTTTATATTTTAAAAATTATTCTTGACACGCTGTACAAGTTTTATGAAAAAAATATCATAAGTCGGACAATTCTGTAAGTTGAACCTTTATTTGAAAAAGAATGAAAATTAGTGGCTGAAAACAACGTTTTTCATTCATTCTTCCATTAATAATTCTTTAACTTCAAGAGCTACAGTGTAATGATGAATACATATGAGTTGAAGCTAATTAAATTTACTGAATAATAAGACAAAGTTCAACTATTTATCTCTATAGAGTACCTAGTTACATGTGATATAAGATTTCTTAAATAAGAGGGGTGGGGCTGGAAACTTCAGGCAAGATACTTGCCAACTTGCCAACATGCTAGTTATCGGCGGGGAAAAAATCAACTCCATATAATTTCCCAAATGAATAATTTTCAAATTTAATCAATAAAACGGGATATTTTTGCACTCACTTGAAGGACCATAGTAGCCTATCAGATACATTCCGCCAAGCGCTTCCGAGATTGCGCTTTTCATTCATCAACTGACTTACACTTATATGTTATGTTAAATTTCAGAAAATATATGTTTCTATCATTCAAAATGTAGGTCTTGAAAAGTTCTACAAGTTTCATATGAGACATTTCTAGCAGAACCATCTTGTAAACTTTCATTTAGAAGATAATTAACATTTTATGCAGAAATCTAGGAATTCCCTTCATTCTTCCATTTATAAATATTGAACCGCAGGAGCTACAATGAAATGGTAAGACATAAAATAAAGAAAATTTAATTTTCTGAACAATGGGGAAAAGTTTGATTTCTTATCTCCAATGAGAGCTGAGATACATTCAATGTAAGAAACCCTTACAAATGGAAACTTTGAGGGGCTGCTGAGGGGGTAGCAAGATGGGTGGTGGTGGGGAATTTTGGCAGAACACTTTTCTGTATAATATTAATCGATGAGTAAATGATTTGCCTCATATGATTCTTTTTCTCTGAAAAAACTAAAATTTTAGGCTGGTTCCTATGGCAATTATGTGGGTTGGTCCCTTTCTGCATAACACATTAAGTAAGATATGTTTTTTGCAGAAAGGAACCAACCCACATAAAAGCCATAAAATGGGAAATAAATGCTTTTTTTGTAAATAAATATCTTGTTTATGATATTAAGAGCACATATACGTTCCCAAAATCAGAATATCTTATTGGATAATAAAATAGGGGGTATTATTGCATTTTCAACTTTGATACGCAATATCTCAAAAGTAGTTGATTGTGGGTTGGTTCCTTTCTGCATAACTCCGTACATTTATGAAATTTATTCAGTTATGTTAGAAAAATAATAATGTCATCAAGGAGATGACCATCATTTCAAATGCTGGACTCAAATCTCTTGTCAAAATTCTCAATCACACGGACTAACATCCCTGTAGGCTAGTGATATCAGCAATTTCTTCTACTCGTCCAAATTTCGTAACTTGTTGGAGAAATTTCTGTTATCCCTGCAGAAATGTTAGTCCATGATGGAGGATTTTGAGAAGAGAGTTGAGTCCTGCATTCGAAATAATGGACATTATTATTTTTCAAACAAATCTTAAATTTCACGTTATGAGCTTTTATTTGTGCCAACTCAAACGGCACATGATGAGCTTTAATTTTGTGTAAAAATATGAATTAATTAAAAAATTGGCTAAGTAATATTTCATTGAAAACCGTCCATTTCACGTGTGTCCTCATTTCACGTGTCACTCTGCATGAAGGAATATTGTATTGAGATCTAGGTTACTTTCTTCATTCACTACCTGACCTTATATATATCATATATATATATATATATATATATATATATATATATATATATCAAAGTTAACTATAAACTCAATCAAGTACTTTTTAGACAAATTTATTCAACCAACTTAGCTATCTTCTTAATTGTTTATTTTTGTAACAGGAAATCCCCACACATAAGCTTTGCTTTCGTGGGGCTTACATTCATTTCTCCTTCTATTGACACTCCCACCTATTTTTCTGTACTATACATTATTTTGTTACCAGTAACTCATGTAATGATTTTTTCTTTTCTGTAACTTTCAATGTGTTGATAATGTACCCTTTATTCTTGTTTTGTATAAATGAATGTAAGACAGCAATGTAAATAAATGAATAGATTTTCCAATAATAATTGGAAATCGCTGCTGTCTCCACAACACCATCACATAAGCTGTGGTTTTATGATTCATAATAATGATCTACCACACCAACTTTGTATTTAGCTATTAAGTAGGCCTAGCCTACTATAGGCTACAACATACAAATTACTGTAGGCTACTTGCAATAATTATTTTATTCACAATTTAAAAGCATACCTTACTGATTTTAGGCCTACATTATAAAAGTATATTATATAGTAAAGTTTAGGAGTATCAAGTAGTTATTTTAGATGTAACTGAGCAGCAACCATGGTTTCATGTAAAAAAAAGAAACAACTTTTTACCTTTATTATAAAAAATTTTGTTGCTATGAGTTTGCTGGTATCAAAAGCTTACATATATGCTGAGAGGAGACGCCATTTCAATATGAATTGCATTGTGACACAGTGACACGATTTCAGCTGTTCGTCAAAATTTGAGCGTCCCTCAACTTTGAGTGTGCTTGGAAAAACCCGGCATTAGCCTACTTTTAACAACAAGAGTTAATATTGTTTCCAAAAGTTTTTATTTTTAATCCAGTACCTACTGTGATATTTATTGTATAATATTTTCAAATGATGGTTCTAGTTTTGATAGGGGGGGTGGGGAGGAGGAGGAGGGAGAGAATATTGGGGGGCCGGGCCTACCCTGGCCCCCCTGTAGCGCCGCCACTGCAGTCCCGAACTAACACTGACCGAGCCGAAGCCGCCTCCACACCTCGCCAGAACTCCCTCACGGCCGGACAGACCATACAGCAAGCGAATAATCATCAACCAGGATAGCGTGTGGTCAGCACGTTGATCCCCTCAACCATAAGCCAGTCTCCGCAACCATTTGGCGGCGCAGAACACCATGCAGTGAATAATATCAGTTAGAGTGTAATGCAACAATTACTATTCCTCCAGAGACGGGAAACGACTGACTATCTAACGAAAGCCAATCCCTCAAAGGAGGGTAATTAAGTCAGTACATTCATAAATAGTAAACATCAGCTTTCTAGCCGCGTCCAAACACTTGTTCATTTTGTTATACAAAACTGCATTTGCGTAGACTCTCTAGTCAAGTATCACGACACGGCGAAGGAGTTTAATAACTTCTTTCGGTACCTTTTGTACCGAAAATATAATATGCAGTATTTGAACACGATCATATACCAGAAAAAGGAATTGGATTGAATACGGTAAAAAATAAATAATCATCCACAAAGCAAGACAAAGACTCACAGCAGAAGAAACGAATGTGGGGATGGTTGCGGCTAATCTTATCGATGAGATAAGAAGCCAGTCTTCTAAACTCTATCTCAACTCTGGCAGTCTGTCTTCGTAATAGTCGCAGGCAAGAGCAGCATTATTCTTCTTAAAATACACTCGTATAACTCAACACGCACACAATACCTTTCACACTTATTATATTTTTACATCTTCTAGGACGTGCCACGGCGAGGGGCGCCCCCACCAGCAGCAGCAACGAGGTAGTGGTGAGTGAATAAACTATTCAGATTACATAGGTTCTCCACAAAAAAAAACAACTAATCTTAACAGGGATCTTAAATCCAATTACTGCATGAAAAAAGAAATAAAATAGTGAAACATGAATGAAACCCTGACTCAACTCACACTCATCAAAACATTTTTGTCGGTCCTGCAGGAGTTCGTGTCCAAGCGCACCAAACTGTATGTTGAATCTTTCAAATTCGCGCTTGAGGGCTTCCTTTTCTTTAAAAATTTTAACCGCTTCACATTCACCTCTATTTATATCAGCCAATACCCGTTCTTTAGAATTGTCCAATTCATGTTCCGCAAGTCGTATACTCAGATGCCTGCAAAAAATTCATCAAGTAGGTAATTCCAAAACTAAGAATATTAGCTTGAAAATGCAGTAACAAATCAAGCTACGGTATATATCAGCCATCTAAATTATAATAATTATTCAAGACATTTCCAAGCATAAAATAAATTAATTGAGATAGTTTATTTCTGCTTACATAACAATATAAGGCAGACCGTATATGAAAGCAAAATTATTAACAAGTTTGATCTGAATATAATTTTCGAAAACGTCATACTAAATGAAGATAGAAAACAATGGAAGATTAACACGTGTAAAAACGAAAAAACATAGTTCAATTATTGTTAATCAACAAAATATTATATTAATGAATGATCAAACGCTTAATCAGTCGTCTGCATTCATAACACAATATGAAAATATGTTAGCAGAACGTAACCATCGATGACAAATTGTACATAACGGCTTTGTAGCTATCTCTATTTAGAATTTAGAAAACTCCGCGTATGACGCACCTACGAATTCCACGATGAATTTTAGAAAAAAGGTGCATATCATATTCGAGAAAATGCTGTGGATTAGAGATAAACAAGCTAAAAAAAAGAAGCACTGAGATTAAAATGTACTCACTTATTTGATATCTCATCTCTCTTGACTCGTTCAAGTTTGTACTCAGCTTTCAACTTTTCAATTTCTTTTCTAAGTCTTTCTGATTCAGCATTTTCTCTTTTCACATTGGCCCAGAGCGTTACATTTTGTTGTTTGAGATTGTAAATCTCAGCCTCTGTTGAAAAGTTATGTTCTTCCAGCGATGAGATTGTACCTTTAAGATTTTCTCGTAACTGGAGATTCTCTGATAAAACAGACCTAACTTCTTCACTAATGGACATCTGGGTTTGCGGCTCATTCACATCTACATTTGGCGGTGACCGAGCTTCATCAGTATTAGAAGACATTTTTCCTGAAAATTTCAAATGTCATATTTGACAATTCCCTAGTCTATTGACTGCGGCAAAGACCTAAAAAATGAAACTTTCAACTCAAACATAAATAAGAGGAAAATCAGCTTCATGGTATTACAAATTCATATTAAATTATATTTTCACAAGTTATATCTGAATATAAAGCTCTTAAAGACGGTTTTAATCAATTTATACATGAGTTCTTTATTGGATCTACCAAACGAGAAGCAACCCAACCCATGTCATAGAATTGTATAATTTATTATAAATTTAGAATAGTATTTTCCCCTTAAAACGGATTGTATATAACTTAATATCACTAATTACGACTAACTAAACAAACAAAATAATGTGTCCAGACCATCGTAGGTTGAAGTCAATGACAAAACAAAACCCAGGAACTCAACACCAGTCTGAAGACATTTTTCATTTAGAAGACATTTTTCCTGAAAAATTCAAATGTCATATTTGACAATTCCCTAGTCTATTGACTGCGGCAAAATCAGCAAATGGTTACCCCCTTATTTTGCATTTGGCACCTGGACTACTAGCCATAACCATCTATCAATTCCATCAGAATTGATAGATGGTTATGTATACTAGCTATCTTCGATCATCAATACATCAGCTACACTAACTTTTTACTATCTATATACAGTGTTGGGTAAACTACTTTTTAAAAGTAGTTAGCTACAACTACAACTACAAAAAAAGTAGCTAGCTACTTTACAAAAAGTCATGATAGAATGTTTTTTTCGTGTGGTTTAGGCAAATAATGTCCATCGAAACGAAAAAACGTTATGCTTAGGCTACACATTTACTAGTATATTGATTGACATTCATTTATTATACAGAGTGTTGCAGAAGTAGTGTCGAGCATTTTAGGGTATTGTTCCTTGGTAGAAAACATACCTAAATATCATTTCCATAATGTCTGAAAATCCTCAATTACTCACATAGCCGCCATTTTTGTTTTCTCATTTTCATCTAATCTTTGAAAGGGTACTATAGTGGTCAATTACTATGTAAAATCAACCGAGAAATCAAATAAAACCAGTTAGAAGTTCGTAACTTTGATGGTTATTGAGATAATTAGAAAAATAAGCTGAAAAACTACATTTTACAACTTTAAAGGGATAGATTCAGGATATTTAATTGTTGACTAGTATTTTTGATTATTTTATATTGTAGGAAATTGAATTCTGAAGGAAAAATGTTCAGTAACATTTTCGTCTTAAACTCAGCCAAAACTCACAAATCAGGATTTAAAGAAGTCAAAACAGCAATCTTTTCATACCTGCTCTTCATGTCTGTTTTGTCTTCTTTAAATCCTGATTTGTGAGGTTTGGGTGCGTTTTAGACAAAAATGTTACTGAACATTTTTCCTTCAGAATTGTATTTCCTACAATATGGAACAACCGAAAATTCTAGTCAACAATTAAATATCCTACTTCTATCCCTTTAAAGTTGTAAAATGTAGTTTTTCAGCTTATTTTTCTTATATCTCAATAACCATTAAAGTTACGAACTTCCAACTGATTTTATTAGATTTCTCGGTTGATTTTACATAGTAATCGACCACTATAGTACCCTCTTAAGGCCACTACAGAATTATAAAATTGAAAGATTAGATGAAAATGAGAAAACAAAAATGGCGGCTGTGTGAGTAATTGAGGACTTTCAGACATTTTGAAAATGATATTTAGGTATGTTCTCTACCAAGGAACAATACCCTAAAATGCTCGACACTACTTCTGAAACACTCTGTATAATATCAATGTGAATATAGACCATGCTATTGTAGTTAAATGTTTTTTATTTAAAATAATTATTATCAAAGTACCTAGGTACCCTTTTTGAATTTTTTTGCATTGAAAAATAATCCAAAAAGGGTACTCTGATAATGATTTAAAATAAAAAACAGTGATAAAAGTAGCCCTGAGATTAAGGAAACACTATTGTAGAATGTATAATAATTATATATAATTATATGCACCTTAATATAATAGAGAAATATGGAACTACAAAATCATTCCATTCCAACATTTTCATATCATACCAATTCACAAATCAAGAACAAACAAAAAATTTACTTGAAAACTACAGACCAATTTCCCTCTTAGCTTCTGTTTCTTGAATCATTGAAAAATGTGTTATTTTGGAGGTAAAATTGATGGAATATTTGGCAAATAACGATATTCTAGCTTATTTTTGATCATTTATTATATAAATAATTATGGGCCACCAGACCACTGGTGGCCGTGGTCGGCTGGTGGCATCGATTTATCAATCATTGTACTGTACTATCGATTATATTAGTTGATGAATACCAAAAGTAGCGTGATTTACGCTACATACTATTCTTGAAATGTAGCGCGCTACTATATTTATACTATTTTTAAAAAGTAGCGTCGTTACACTATATACTGAAAAAAAGTAGCGCGCTACTCCCCAACACTGTCTATTATTATTATTATTAGCGTATGGCTTTATTTGGTGGGGAGACTAAAAGGTAATTCCACCTCGCCAACATAACCATGTTTCGCCAATAGGAAACATGATAAAAGTATTGATTATTTTCACTGTAATTTAGATTTCGGAAAGTCCTTCACAATTTAGAAAGTCCGAGAGCACTAAAACACAGGTCAAAACACTAATCCAAGACTGGAAAATTTGGAATTTAAGAAAACTTTAGAGCACAAAATTTTTACGTGTTATAATAATTTTGCCATGGCAACCAACACTGTCTATATACTTACTTAATTATTCGGATTGCCAAATGAAAAAAAATAAATAAAATACTGTGACTTTGAATTAGCCTATATTATTGTGAAATTGATAAATAAATACCGTCAATATATCAATAAAGAATTTTAATTATTATCAATAGTGGTCTTTTGAATGTTTTCTTGAAAAAAAACTCACACACATTTTGATTGTTATGAAAGTCTGTTTGATATTAAAACTATAAGTTGATTAACACCTCCTACCTTTTTCAACAAGTTATATTCTCTTCGCGCGTAGTTGGGCAACCAATGTTTTTGAGAAATGAGGCAATTTTTATTTAAAAAAATTTTGATTGTAGGGTAGGAGAGCTACAAGTTCAACACAATGGCGACTGACTACACGTTTCTAAACAAAAGGGCTGATGGGATTGATGGGGCAGACGACAATCAAGATTGCCACAGCCCACAACATTAATTAATAATGATTAATTATTAATTAATAATTAATAATTATTTAGTTAATTAATATTTAGAAAGTCCGAATAGCCTGTGTAAGATATTAATTATTATTATGACTAAGAAATAATTTACCGATTATCATTCAGGTACTCAGTTTAATTGAAATATTGTGACAGTATCAAATATGGGTTGGGTAAATTCACTATTTCGACAACTCGCTGTTTCAGCCAAAACACCGAACTGTCGCCAGGGAGGTGACTCGTTATTTTTCTGTGACGGGTGACTCGCTATTTTTGTGTGATC
>CM029551.1:15103673-15401434 GCA_017141385.1 Sogatella furcifera | reverse complement strand
CTTTTAAAATTCCCCTACCCCTGTCTACTACAGCTCACATACCGATACCGGTGTACTATTAGTCCAGTCAATGAGTGTTTTTTAGAGGAAAAAAATTATATGAGGCTAATTTTTCCCCACCGATTACTATCATATAGACTATTTGCGCATGCGGAGGCAGCCGCAAATTGAGGCGGAGCGAGCTTTCTTTTGTCCAAAAGTTTTGAAGCGTAGGCTCGAAAATTTGATCCCGGTATTTTAAGCCTAGCTGAACCTAGCTGATGGCGAAAGTGGCTCATTCTATTACCATGTAATGTTATGAAATGAGAATATAAAATAGGAGCAACAACCTTTAAGTGAATGTTTTCTCAAGTGAGTGTTTATTTTGATAAAATAAGGAAAGATGAGAAAATGACTCCAGCTTAGTCAATATTGGTTAAGAAAAAATTGATTGGGCTAAAATTGAAGGTCAGAATGTTTCCTACGACTGAGACAAAATCAATAATTTTCAAACAATATTGACCGAGCTGGAGTCATTTTCTCTATGAGTGGTTCAACTTTGTAAATACAGCATTTGACGTACCTTTTTTGGTCTCAAATGTGCTCTGATTGTTTAAAATAATTATTCAGTAGCAAATTATAAAGACAAATCAATATAAACTTGAAAAATCGCGAAAAAATAAGCCTATTGGATGATATTTGGGCAAAATTTTGGTGTATTTCCACAACAAGCTTCCATTGTTTGTTAGCATGTTGAGAAATATTGAATGAATGCAAATAAATAATCAATTTGATTGATAAAGACATCAGGTAAAAAACCCATTCTGCCTCCTTCACACAGTACAATATAGTTATTTGTGTATCAGTACGCAGAGTGATTTTGCTGCATCAAGAGAAACACTTACGCACGAGCCGCAGGCGGTATTACACATTAAGTTTTTCCAAACTACCATATTGAATGTGAAAGGTTAAAATTAAAATTAAAATTGTCATATCTCAGTTATTTATCATTGAATCCTGACAAATCAGGCACCATTTTATTCAGAACTAGCCGGCAGGCTCGCTTCGCTCGCCTTCTCCGCCTAGCCAGGGGGCTCCGCCCCCTGAACCCCCGACAGTATAGGCAGCGTAAGTGAGACAAACAGGCTCGCTTCGCTCGCCTGCAAAACCTCTGTCAGTGTCAGCTGAGACAAACAGGCTCGCTTTGCTCGCCTGCAAATTCCGTTCAGAAGGGATTGGATATTTATTGAACACAGCATTTCTAGACCTAATTTGGACCTGTTTACTTAATTTCAACATTTTCTGCCAATTTGTTCTCAAAAAATCTAAGAAAAACTCCAAAAATTCTGAAAAATAGTAAAACTCTAATATGAAGTATAAAATTTGGAAAGAATATTGGACATAGTTTAAAACTTAATTCAATATCTTAAATTTTTAATTTTTAATTTTTAATTTTTAATTTTTAATTTTTAATTTTTAATTTTTAATTTTTAATTTTTAATTTTTTAAATTTTTAATTTTTAATTTTTAATTTTTAATTTTTAATTTTTAATTTTTAATTTTTAATTTTAATTTTTAATTTTTTAATTTTTAATTTTTAATTTTTAATTTTTAATTTTTAATTTTTAATTTTAATTTTTAATTTTTAATTTTTAATTTTTAATTTTTAATTTTAATTTTAATTTTTAATTTTAATTTTAATTTTTAAATTTTTTAATTTTTAATTTTTAATTTTTAATTTTTAATTTTTAATTTTTAATTTTTAATTTTTAATTTTTAATTTTTAATTTTTAATTTTTAATTTTTAATTTTTAATTTTTAATTTTTTAATTTTTTAAATTTTTTAATTTTTAATTTTTAATTTTAATTTTTAATTTTTAATTTTAATTTTTAATTTTTAATTTTTAATTTTTAATTTTTAATTTTTAATTTTTAATTTTTAATTTTTAATTTTTAATTTTTAATTTTTAATTTTTAATTTTTAATTTTTAATTTTTAATTTTTAATTTTTAATTTTTAATTTTTAATTTTTAATTTTTAATTTTTAATTTTTAATTTTTAATTTTTAATTTTTAATTTTTAATTTTTAATTTTTAATTTTTAATTTTCAATTTTTAATTTTTAATTTTTAATTTTCAATTTTTTATTTTTTATTTTTAATTCTTAATTTAATTTTCTCTTAACCAAACAAATCATAAAAGGTCGTTTATTTCTTTTATTTCAATGTAAAAATAATATTGAAAGTTGTTCTAAGTTGAAAATAATCGGCAAAAAAAAGGTTCTGCTCAGGTTTCGAACCCCCCCTTATTGGTAAGCAGTGAAATACTAGTCCACGTTGCTAAACACTGGGCTATGAGGCTTCGATAGGGAGCTGATTCTGCCAGTGATACCAACATGATTTCAAGAGCATAATAGACATTTCTGACCAGGAACGTTTCTCAAAACTGATGTTAGGTTGCAATCCTGCAGTGCAGAGAGCATGAATATAGCATGAATAATGTGTATAGTAATAGTGTGTAAGCAATCCTTTTTTTCCTTTTTTCGTCCTTAATATGCAAATTTTCAAAATGCTCTATAGCCTATAACCTGGTCGTCCATGTCTACTACCACCATGGCAAGTTTGAATCAAATCGGTCAAGCGGTTCCGGAGGAGTAGTTATACAAAGAGTGACTTTCCTAATCCATTAGAGCTTTGCTTTGCTCTGCTCAACAAGGGTTCTGCCAAAAGTCCCCACCCCTACCCCTCTTGCTTCCTTACCACCCCCCCCCCCAGCACCCCCTCAAAGTTTCCATTTTTAGGGATTTTTCAATTGTATTTATCTCAGCAACCATTGAACATAAATAACCAAATTTTTTATCATTATGTAGAAAATTAAATTCTCTCTATTTCATGCCATTTACTCTTATTACCATTTCAAAAAAATTTGGAAAAATCTAACTGAAAACTCGTGTTCTTGGACAATCTAGAGTTTAAAACCTTATCATTTTTTGTAATTTAAATCTATAGTTTTTAATTGGATTTATTCATTTAATATAAAGGATGTTTCAGGAGAAAACACTTCTCGGACATATTTCTTACACCAATTAGAGAGAAACGTTTCATGAGACTCACCCCCCAAAAACGCTTTGTTATTGAGATAACAAATGGCGGAAAATTGACATTTTTCAAATCATATTTATTTTTCTAATTTTTAGAGGCTTTATCTGGGTTCTACGATTATCAAATCCTATGTAAAATTAGCTGCGGAATTCAATGAAATCTCTTAGAAGTTTGTAACTTCAACGGTTACTGAAATATTTGGAAAAATATGCTAAAAAGACATTTCAACAATTAAGGGTGTGTATTATAACGGGATATGAAATAATAAATTTGTAATTTTAATAGATGGAAGTGGTTTCTTCAAATAAAAAACCTTTTCATATTATTAATCACAGAACAAGACTTTAGAAATTGTACAAAACAATTTAAATCCTATATAGGAGAGACAGGATGTTGATGCGACGATTGCTTACTCATCAAGTATTTATTTATATTAGATTCACTGGTATTACAAGTTATTCAATCTAAAAAAATTAATAATGGCGAGGCGACCCTCAGACCGCGGCGCGTCGCCTCGCCTCGGTCCTCGCCCACGCGACGGCCTTGCCTCTGGCACTGAAGGGGTTAAGCCGCATTGGGGATACTGGATTTGAGAATGAGCATCATTGAGGCCGGCCGCCTGAGGAGCTCTGGCTCGGTGGCCCCTGATCAACCAAAGCTATGTCAATGTCAAAGCTATTTCTCAAAACATTGATGTCCCGATACCTCAATGTATTGGTCACTCAACATCGATGTTTTTGCCATAAGTATTCAATGACAAAGACAACTATCCTAGAACTAATAAACAATTAAAAGCATCTTTTAAGGATTGGGGCTCGAAACTGTTTGAGAAGAGAAAATATCTCAAGCAGACTATAAGGCCCATTCTACACGGGCGTAGAAACTCGGCGTTAACGTTGCGTCGGCAACGCGTGCTCGACAGAACACATTGTGTTGAATGGTCTTATCTACACGAGCGAAATAATCACGCGTTTTCACAGCTTCACCAGGCGTCAACGCGTTGCCAACGTCGAGGTCGGCGTCTAGGTACGATTTGGTTGGTGCGGAACGTAACGACCGTCAGCCGCAGTGTACGCATACGGCTGCGGCTGAACCATTTTCTTTGGCACGAGTCGCAATGATCTGCCTTCATGATATCTAGATCTACTAGTGAAAAATAAAAATTACTCCATTTTGGTACTATTTGAATCAAAATTTCATTAACTTTGATATTAATATCCCTCATAATTATCAATATTTCCCTCCTGGTCATCTCAATTATGACTTACTACATCTTCTCCAAAGTCTCCGAATATTTGAGGTTAGAATCCACTGCGACTGGTCGCCGCAGGGTGGCTACCGTATCGGCGACAAACCAAAAGGTCGACACGACACAGCGTCGACAAACCAAAAGGTCGACACGACACAGCGTCGACAAACCACGTGACTAGCTTAAGCGAAGCTTTGTGGAGGATAACCGAAAAAGCTTGAAACCAAAACGGCGACAAACCAAAAGGGCGACACGACACAGCGTCGACAAACCATGTGACCTTTCACCACGTGGTAAATCACGTAACATTCTTTTACCAATATACCAAATTTAAACAAGAAGAATAATATATTATTAATTATTCATTCACGATTTACTGATTGATATGAATCAATTTCATTCCATTTCATATTTGAGGTTATTAATGAGGAGGATTCTGGAGGGTTGCCTCAATTATTATTCAAGAACTTGTGTTGTGTCAATTAATTAACTGTTGGTAGGCTAACAGATTCAAATAATAACCGCCACTTTTGAACTCCAATTCCAATATACACACAAAAAATATGCCTCCTAATCAGCAGAACAAGTTATGCTCAAAATATTCTGATTGCTGAGGTTTGAACTGTAGAAAATTGATCTGTACTATAATTTGTCTTTGAGAAAGAGTGCTCCACACAAAGTAAACATCGATATTTTGAACACAAACTAAACAGATAGCATTAAAATAATACTGTTGAGGCCGTTGAGGGATATGATTCAACCATCAAAGTGAAGTCCGTATTAATCAATATGAATAATAGATGGCTCTAAAACGGTATTTTGTGCTGTAAAATTTCAAAATTTTTTCCGGTGGACCCCCGGACCCCTCTTGCTCTTGAGGGTTGATCGCCCCCCCCCCCGAAATTGAATCCTGGCTACGCCACAGGGTAAGACCCCCTCAGATCCTACCCAATGGGTACCCCCATTGATTAAGGTCTGCGCACGCCTATGGTTGTAACTTAATTCTATGAAGACGAATAATTAAAATGTAATCCAATTTACAATTCTACAAAAATTATCATAAATATCTGACAAGACAATTTTGAGAAGATTATGAAATTGTTATCTGAGATTCATAAATTTTCTTCAAATATGATTAAAAAATGTATAAAGAATAATATTCAATCTTGAATAATTTTGTGATTGAACAAGCAATTTCACCGTAAATCGTGCAATAAAATTATAAGTTTGAAGCCTGTCGTATTTAACGTAATTCTTCAATGCAAGGCGCTATATATAGTCCAGTCAATAAAGCCTGTCCACACCGGTATAGAGAAATGGGTTGGTTGAGGTCGCTCTCCACTGAATAATATTATGAACATATTATGTTCTCGCTGATTATCCTGACAGAGCTCAGTATTATTGATTCCCTAATCATTCATCAACCGCCAATTTCGGTAGACGCCAACTGAACTGGTGAAAAGTTCCAATTTCTCACAAACTGATAACGTTCTAATTCATTAAATTGGGTAGCTGCTCAAATTCAACTTGTTATTTACAAAATATGAAAACACAGAATCACTATATTTCAATAGTAGTAATCTACAAATGAAACAAATAGAAAATAAGATACAGCAACCCACAATAATACTTGATAAATGAATCATAGAATAAAAAAGAATTATAGGTACAGTACCTACCTAGTATCGTTTCCAACGCAGTGGTCTGAGCCACTAAAATTGAACAGTGATACATCTGCTACCATTCATTGTATAGTTTGTAAAATTTACTGGATTTGAAAAAATGAAATATTCTAATTTTCTTGAGTGATATAAAATTTCACTATAGATAGGCCTATTAGCAGAGCTTTTAGGCGTGTTTTAAAATTGAATTATTCTCTATTTTTGTTAAAAATAATAAATAAACAATTGAGTTTTGATAAATAAAATGAAAAAATCAAATATCCTTTTTTAAAACTTTGAAAGTATCATTTTTCACAGACATGTTTTGAGCTTAAGTCTATAATAATGTGAGTATTATTCTTGTCACATTGAAAATGGGCTTAAGCTTGAAACATGTCTGTGAGAAATAATACTCAAAAAAGGTTATATGATTTCTTCATTTTATTTATCAATTAATTTAAATAGCCCTAAGTTTAAAGTTCAATTCTCAATTGAGTTTTGCTATACTTCACTATTTGATGAATACTTAGTAAGTAGTGATTGCCGCACGGTACCATATATTTTTTTCAAATATTTGATAAGGACCTTTATTATTAATAAATGTACAGTATTTCTGAAAACTTTCAAATTCTTATCAAAAGAGAAGTTTTTCAATTGCGTAGGTAGAATAGATTTTCAAAGAAAATTTATTCAACTTCACGGTCGATCCCTTTACAAATGATTTTCGACCTCATCCCTTATTCATAAATACTGCCAAAAATGGAAAAAGGTACCGTATTGAAGTACAATGCTGTAAGCGAGAGCTACTTTGTCAGAAAGGCCTTATATTCATTTTTCACATTTTCTCTAGTTACTATCTGTCCGGCGACAAACTTACAGTATCAGTACATGAATTTATTCATTTCTACGATTTCAATAATTATTATTATACTGATCTTCCCAATTCTAAACGTTTCTAAATTAATTGAAATTTCAAGTATAGTAATGTGAATAATAATAATATAGTATTTATGAAAATTTATTGGAAAACTTTCGATTACACGGTATCTTGGCTCATAGGCCACATAGAGACTTCTGGATTTTACTGATTGCTGCCATCTGACACTACAATTTGAGAAGCAATTTTATTGGTGTTGTGTATCCATTCTTTTTTCCACTTTAAAATTTAAAACTCAATAAAAATCACTTATAAATGGAAATAAACAGAGTCTGAAGATGACCACACAACAGGTCGAAACTATAGTAACTACTATGTGAGTAAGTTTATTTCCATTTATAAGTGATTTTTATTGAGTTTTAAATTTTATTGGATTCGGTATTAATTAGTTGTAAAATTGAATTAATTCGTTGTTAAATTGAATAAATTAAATTTAAAGTGAGTCTAGTTTGCTTGTATATATTTACCGAGCAAATGTGTATATATGTATGTATCTGTATATATGTATCTTGTGTATACATGTACCGTATGTATCAGTAAATCACATGTTTGGCGAATTCCATCATAACTTTAATTTTTTTAAAGAATGTGTTCATCCAGCTGTACCTTACACATGAGGATGTTTTTTTTATTGTTGATGAGTTTTCGAATTGGTGAAATTTTTCAATTTTTCAAGTGTTTTCTTTATTAGTGTAGGCATAACCATCTATCAATTCTCAGAATTGATAGATGGTTATGGTGTAGATATTGATTTATTCAATTCAACCTTCATAAATGAACCTTCTCAATTAAAAATTTTCAAATAATTTTTTGGGATCAATTAATTTATCTTAGACTTCTGCTCTAATTGGTTTAGCAACCAGTCAACCCCCAAAGATTCTGTGTGGTTCAGGACTTGCATCTAGCAGATTTTGTTGAAATTTCTTAAATTCATAACTTTATATGAAAAGTAAATAGATAAAGATAATTTTGAAAATGATAAAAAGAAGGAATTGACTTCTTTGATCACACTATTGGTTAATAGGAATTCTTTCTCTCATACCTGTGAATATATAATAAAAAAATTATTATTACCTCTAAATAAAGTACCATATTCAAGTACAACTCAAACCATTTGAAGTTGAGTCAAACGATAAAAAAAGGTGTGGCTAAAACTAAGTAAACCTTCATTATCTATAAAGTTAAAATATTTTCTGAAGAAATACTTTAAAACTATAGTTTCAAGCCACACTTTTTATAGTTTAAGTTGTATTTGAATACTTTATTCAGAGGTTTATAAATACTTTATTTATCTATGAATTATTTATTTATTTATGAATACTTTATTCATATAGTTTATGAATTGAGTTCTTGTTATAGCACAATGTATAAATTTTAAAATATATGTAAGTTACTTCTATTAGGTTATTATGGTCTTAACATGTATTTGTTAACTCAAGTTCAGTGTAACTTCACAGAATAGTTTATGAATTGAACTCTTGTTATAGCACTATGTATGGGCTAATAGGTACCTACCACGGATACTATAACACCGTATTCCAGTATCCATGATAGGTAACCTACTGTATAAGTAATTCACAGTTTTATAGGCCTAGTTACCGGTAGTCAACATAAATGTAGGCCTAATTAATTATAGGTGCATATTTTTATAAATATTGTATGCCTATCTTGAGTTGTGTAAATATTAAATTTTGTCAATCCTTGGCCTGAATGTTTTGTCTTCTCCCAATTAAATTCGCTATCCTTTTCCAATTGGGTAAAAGTGAAAAAATACAATACTGACTTGAAAATGATGCTCATTTATTATGTGAGTTGCAAGTAAGTTATCAGAAACAATTTGCAACAAATTCTGGAACAGATTGCTACCTCACTCACTGCTCAGGCGCTAAGTGCTGTATGTAGACCAACAGATAGGAGAAGAAACTGAGTACACTTGTTTCCATCATCTACAGTACACAAAATCTTCTATTCAATAGGCCTACCATATAATATATAGTTACCTAATAATACAAACTATGTAGTGGACCATATATTGATGGTCTAATTGATCTCTCAATTACAGATTACTCATTACTGTAATGACATACGGTAACTTGAGGGAAGAGATGTGAAAAGAGGTCACGTTCGTGTACAAAACTGGGAATGATAGATAGGCCTACTTCTCAAAAAAATATATTCGATGTCAAGAATTAGCAGAATTTAAGCCTATTATTTTCTAAGCCTATTACCAGACTTTCTAGCCTACTTAGCGTACATGGCTTATCAACGATTAATTGGAAATATAAGATATATGCCAAACTTGCGTTAAAACATTAAAAATTTTGTCTCAAATTATTGTGGAGAATTGAATTAGTGTGCGTCTCCATCATTTGTAATATTATATTATGTTAAATATAAATTGAAAAGTTGGGGGCTCCACCACTTCCCAAAACGGGAAGAAAAGTATTACAAATGACTGGAGATGCCTCGTTCAGATGGTAGAGCAAATAATTTCAATATTAGCTAAAGGTTTGAAAGATTTATGAAAACAAATATGTGAATAAAGACTTTAATTAAGATATATACGAATTTTAATGTTTTAATAAATTGCAACAAAATAAAGAGGTTTCTTAAAATTATTTCCAAACATCAATTGATGAAAAATTTGCTTAAAAACAGAAAACTGAAAAAATGGGGTTTATTTAAAATTTAGAATAATTTTTATAATTTTAAAATAAGAGTTTTTATATATTTAATTTAATTGAGGATCATCCTCTTAAGTTTTTAAAAAAAGGTTACATCAATATCCAAAAAAAAAAAATAATTATTAAAAAATATATAAAATTTATTTTAACGATACCCCATCCTTGGCTAACCAGAGGGAAGGTCCAGGTCCAGGCCAGTCAGAGTCTTCAGGAGGCACAAACACAACTGACTCCAGAAAAGAAAAAAGTGGGAAAATCTAATGTGAAAAATAACTGGCTGGTGGGGAGACTGAAAAGTTCCACCACTTAGCAGCTCAGAGCCTTTTCATCCAGTCAGCACAAATTTACTTCCTGGTGATCTGGCTTATATAATGTATATAAATTATAAAACGGAATTAATTAAATTTTAATTATATGCTTGAGGAGCTGTCAAAACCTGTGGTTTATGACATCTCCCCCTCCTTCGCTTTGACAGCCGACTCTGGCTGTCCATTCTGGCCATTTACATTGATTTTATGTGAAATGAATTCTTATTTATTTATTAATCCTAGAAATTGAAAATAATAAAATCCTATAAAATAGAGAAAACAATTCAAAGTATTGGGATATTCTACTTAAACCTAGATGTTATTACTATTCTAGAATTATAAATGGTCTTCATGCTGAAATTATAGAACTACCACATATATGAAGTTTATAATTGAATAATCAATTCATTCAAGAAGTTTATAGAGTTTATCTGATACATTTTCTAATAGTGTGTGAGTTGCACTTATAACTTGATATTTTATATATAATTTTTTTCTAATGTCAAATAACTCAAAAAATATACAATACAAGCCATTCAAATTAGATAATACTTAATACTACGAAATAAATTGATAACAGAATAGGCCTAACCATTCTACAGTGGTCTTCACTTTTTTTGCCCTAAATTTAAATTACATGAGAAAATAAAAAATTCTAATTCTAAACATAATACCTGGTAGAGTAAATGAAAATAAAAAATTTATTTATTGAATATTTCATATTAGTATTATTTGCTCAGCTAAATAATATTAATTTATGTCTTTCTTTGTTGTTTTTAATTTATTATTTTCTTCTCATTATTATTGCATTTCATACATAGTTACACCAGGTCGTGCTACCAGTTGAAGACGAACTGTCATTATGTAAATTTTCCATAATATTATTATTGCTATAAGAGTGAGTAAGCACAACCAAACAAAAAATAAATATTTAGTGAAAGAAGCTGAGTCTAAAACATCAGTCCATGAGGAAGGCAATTCTACTTTCTCAAAAGTATCAGTTGAAATGTGATTGTGAATGAAAAAAGTTGGTATATTCATGTGCCAATCATCATTAAAAATGTCAGAAAAATTATTGAAGTTTGTATTTTGAAGAGGTTTAAAAGGATTGATTTTGATTGATTTTACATTGAGCCAATGAAGAGGAAGGAAGTGATTGAGGAGTGGTAAGCTGGGTATTCTAGAATCACAAGGGAAAGTGGTTCGAATTAAGGTAGTGGTTCCCATCTCCAGAGAGCAATGACAGGGTAGCAGAATATGTGTTGTCCCTGGTAAATTTGTTGCGAGTTCATGTTGGATGGTCCCATTGCATATGATGTTTGTATTAGGTTGAATGCTCGATACATAAAAACTTGCTGGATTCTCTTCAACAATGGAGGTGGTGTTAAAATCAGTCTCACATGTGAAATGACAAAATTCTTGAAGTTCGCCCAAAGTTGAAGATGAGATTAGATGGGATGCGCATGTAGAAGTGAGGTCATCTGATTGTTGTAGCCTTGGAATGTAGCAAAGTTTTGTTTTTTCTGGATTGCATTGTTTCAAGTGGTCGTCGGTAATCACAGCTGTCCTGTTCTGACCTTTAGCAATTAATAGTTTCTTCTGTTTCAATGTACACTTTTTATCCTTCCATGTTAATGGCGTCGGAATGTAGGTGAATAATTTCATTTCCTCTTCTTTTTGAAATTATTGGAATTTTCATCGTCAACTGTATTGTTTCTTCTTTAAAGTTACAACTTGCGAGTTTCAAGCTGTAATATTCTTGTAGAGAAGTCATTGGTACTGCCAAACTGTAGTTATTGGATGATAATTTGTTTTGTAAAACGGTTAGATCTTGAAGTAGAATATCTCTGCTCACTACATTTTGAGGTAGCAGTCCCATTTGGCAAGTTGTTTTTACTGATTTTATGAATTGAAGTCGAGCGAGTAGGTGAATCTGTGTAAATGCATGGAAAATGTAGTCTATCATGTTGTCGAAAAGTGTCTTGTATTGATTTTTCTGAATTTTCCTCAAGACTTCATTTATTTGGATTTGTATGTTGTGATACGTCTGGTGGACTTGACTGGAGATGTTTTTGGTGAATTCAGTCAAGTTGCCAGTAACCTCTACTAGGTCTTTGTGGTCATCATGCACGATATCCTTGAAGGCGTTCAGATGATCTGCAATCGTCTTCTCGTTGAATGTCAAAGTGTGGAGTTCGGAGTCGGTTGCTGTTCCACAGCAAAAGTGTAGAAATCTCCAATAACTTCAATTGCTCTTCTAGTTCTTGATTTTTTGGATTTTGAGTTGTGTGTGGTGTTTAAGTTGCAATCATCGTTTTCATGGACGATGATTCCATTTGTTAGGAGATAGAGTTGTCTAATGGCCTTGTTTAGTTCACAATCTTCGTCGTCACATTCTGGAAGTTGTACTTTTTCTTTGTTCTTGAAGTTCGAAATTATTTGACGGGAAGGTCGTTTGGTAGGTTAAGGGTACGGATGCTTCATACAAGAATGTATGAGGGATTTCTTTGAAAATTACACCAGAAAATATTTTAGTAGGCTCAATTGATTTACATTGAACTGATAAAAGAAAAATGAAGTGTAGAATTTTGATAGTCATTTTAAGTTTTTTTTGTTGTTATTAATTTAAAATGAAATATTACTTAAAGGGATTATTTTTGGTTGGCTGTTATTACACAAGATTTCTCGCAAGTTCCTACTTGATTAATATATGAAATTACTTTCTAAAAAGCGAAATAATAAACATAAATTTTTAAATTAAAAATAATTAGAACAAGTAACAAAAGAAGCGTGAAATTATGATTCTAGCAAAATGACATGAGATACCTAGTTTCAAATAAAAAATCTTACAGACAATAGTCTCAATTCAGTAAAACTCAAATCAATAATAATTAATGTTGCATAGAATGAAAATAAAAGTTTCATAAAATATAGACAAATGATAGACAAAATTACATTAAATGAAAAATTTCAAAAATGGTGAAGCGAATTCACAAGTAAGTGATAGACTTCAATGTAATAAATTTCATTTAAAAAAAAACTAAATCATTATGACATAAATTAATTGTTGTCCTTATAGGATCGTTAATTATTATTAAATTTCAAATTACTACAATTAACCTGAAATAAAAAATTATATTAGATAAAAACACTGTTATTTACAAAAAACAAACAAATGAATCACCATTACAACTTTTTCATATCAATAAATTAATAAAGTTCATGATATGCGTTGACGTGTCCTGTCACACTTCTTCACAATTGCTTTGCAATGTGTTGGTGGTTGAAGGCGGCCAGGGGGGTGATTTTCTTCTTCTTCCTCTTGATCCTTTGAATGATGGTAGTCAAGGGGGTTTGTTGAATCTGGGGTGTGAGGGATTCCTTCTCCTTTGCGCTGTAGTGAGGGGTAGGGGTATGTTCCTCTCTCACTCCAGGAGTAATGATGGACAATGACGAAGATCCTCTTTCTCTGGGGATATTGCGAAGAGCAAGGAGGGAATTTTCTTCGTCGCTGTCGTGAGGGTGGGACGGGGGGTTCCGGTTCCGCTACACTGCCGCAAGTTATTGTCAAGGAAGAAATAGGTGATTCCTCGTGTTCTGCCGATTGGGTGGACAGGGGGAATTTTCTTCCGATGACGTCTCGAGTGTGGAATGGCAGGGGGGATTTTCTCCTCCAGGTCACCGCTCCGCTTACTGAATGGCCGTCTGAACGGTGGAACTGCAAAGTAGGCCTTGTACTTTACACAAGGTCGCAAGCTCAGCAGTTGTTGCCGTCAATGAAATCGGATGTTATTGTAGTGTTTCTGTCGAATAGAAATTACAATTGTTATTTACATATGAAAAATAATAGTCGGGATTACTATTTTTCTGTGAAATCAAAATTCGTTAGTCACGTTGAATTCACATAGCCTTCCTAAGTAAATAATAATAATTATATTCCTACAAAATAGATTTATCATGATTAAACTCATCAATTAATTTCTCACATCATTAATGTTAATTTCACACATCAATTATTAAACACAAAACAAATCAATACTATTATGTAAGTACTATCAATATTACTACTACAATATTAATACTACAATTCCTAAAATAATATTCATTAATTGCGTCAGCTGCTTCCTGGAATAATCCTGAAATTAATGTACACATCTTATTCAACATTTAAAACTTCAAAAAAAAATTATTTGTAGGCTACTCTATATCAATTAATTAAATATTTATAGTTCATATTAATAATGATGATTAAATTCCTATTTATAAATCAGAACAATTAGCTCCTAACAATAATAATCAATAAACTCATATTTGATGAATAGTTCCTATTTCATAATTTAATCATTATACACATATTATTATATTTTACAACTTGTTATTAGGGTGATTATACCAATGCACCGCACTACAATATTCATAATATAGATGAATTATTATCTTTAATTAATTGGTTCCCTAGAATGATATTTTTCAACCTCCGTATGTGTATTATTTCAGGAGATGGCTTTCCTTTACGATTAGTTATTACTTCTACATTCTGTGGATTTATTTGTTTAACGACATTAAAAGGACCTCTATAAGGATTGTTTAGTTTTGTGCAAGTATCAGGCTGTGCCTGGGGGTATTGTATTAAAACCTTATCACCTTCTTTGAATTGCAATGGTTTTATTTTCTTGTCGAATTGCTCTTTCTGCTGCAATTGTGCGTTTTTCAATATTTCTGGCAGAGAATTTCTAATCTCCAGAAGATTTTTTAGAACTTCAGCTCTTTCTGTACCGGTTGGAGAAACTGGTAGGATCGCTATGTCTAAATAGCTCATAGGGTGAAATCCGTGTAGCAAGTAGAATGGTGAATAACCCAACGATGCTTGTTCTGCTGAATTGTATGCGAAACATACATGGCGAATATTTAGGTGCCAATTATTCTGTTTCTCATTGGAATAGCATCTTAGCATATTCATTAAGGTTGCATTATATCTTTCGGTCAACCCTTGACTAGAAGGCATGTATGTTGACCCAAATTTTTGAGATACACCTAATGAGAGACACAGCTGTTTTAAGAGTTCTGACTTAAAATTTGATCCATTGTCTGTATGGATGGTACGGGGTAGTCCATACAGAGATGCAAAATTTAAAATGAATTTTGCTGTATTTTTAGCGTCTATAGCCGTTGTTGGCTCACAATATGCGAAACGAGTTGTTCGATCGAGAGCTACGAAAATGTACTTGTATCTCCCACCTGAAAGAGAGAGTGGACCACATGCATCAATGCAAATTGTGTCGAAAGGTTGACTCGTTATCCATTTGTGGAGAATTGAATTAGTGTGCGTCTCCATCATTTGTAATATTATATTATGTTAAATATAAATTGAAAAGTTGGGGGCTCCACCACTTCCCAAAACGGGAAGAAAAGTATTACAAATGACTGGAGATGCCTCGTTCAGATGGTAGAGCAAATAATTTCAATATTAGCTAAAGGTTTGAAAGATTTATGAAAACAAATATGTGAATAAAGACTTTAATTAAGATATATACGAATTTTAATGTTTTAATAAATTGCAACAAAATAAAGAGGTTTCTTAAAATTATTTCCAAACATCAATTGATGAAAAATTTGCTTAAAAACAGAAAACTGAAAAA
The DNA here is from genome assembly GCA_017141385.1 of Sogatella furcifera. Classification (NCBI taxonomy): domain Eukaryota; kingdom Metazoa; phylum Arthropoda; class Insecta; order Hemiptera; family Delphacidae; genus Sogatella; species Sogatella furcifera. Next base: position 15,385,877 of record CM029551.1, on the reverse strand, counting down.
ATGGGGTTTATTTAAAATTTAGAATAATTTTTATAATTTTAAAATAAGAGTTTTTATATATTTAATTTAATTGAGGATCATCCTCTTAAGTTTTTAAAAAAAGGTTACATCAATATCCAAAAAAAAAAAATAATTATTAAAAAATATATAAAATTTATTTTAACGATACCCCATCCTTGGCTAACCAGAGGGAAGGTCCAGGTCCAGGCCAGTCAGAGTCTTCAGGAGGCACAAACACAACTGACTCCAGAAAAGAAAAAAGTGGGAAAATCTAATGTGAAAAATAACTGGCTGGTGGGGAGACTGAAAAGTTCCACCACTTAGCAGCTCAGAGCCTTTTCATCCAGTCAGCACAAATTTACTTCCTGGTGATCTGGCTTATATAATGTATATAAATTATAAAACGGAATTAATTTTAAATTTTTATATGCTTGAGGAGCTGTCAAAACCTGTGGTTTATGACATTATAGATCACAATAATTCATCATATTCATAATCATTGCCTACAATTTGAGCCCAAAAAAGCGCCTTTATCTTGCTCCAATCTTGAATTAGAGTTTATTGGTTGCCTGAAAAACCTTTTAAAAATGAATTAATTGAAACTCAGTACGGTATCTATTGAAGTTGATAGAACAATCTTAAGTGCGTGATGCCATGAGAGTTATTTATAGGAGGTTCAAAAAGAAGAATTTATCTCTATTTTAATGATAATTTTTCTATTTATCACAGAGGATTCCGAAGATGTCCTCCATCATCCTGGTATGTGATGGAGAGCTCAATATTACCTCAGAAATTATTTTGTTAAATTTTGACCAAATTCAACATATTATTTATGAATTTGGACCACCTTGATGAGCTGGGAAGAATGAGCTATAATTTGTTGAGATCCGTTGACTTTTGTAATACTGTAGTTAGAAGTATCCTTGGTTTGAGATCCTTGAAGGTTCCTTACAATTATTGAACATAACCAAAAATCAGATCGGTAAGTGGCTTATTTGTTGAAAAATTATCTAAGAGACCTTATAACCGAGTAAAATCTCAATACAAGCAATCATGTATATTATAGATTTGTTTTGGAGATGTGTACTTCCTAATAATATGTTTTTTTAATACAAGATATCTTTCTACTTCTCTAGTTCAAAAACTATACAACAAAGGAACGTCTACTTGGTCTAAAATTGTAGAGGACAAAATTATCCTCAGGGGGATTTTGAATTACACAATTCAAATCAATACATCAAAAGATTTGAGCAAACAAATATCAAATTCACGTTTTTCTTGAAAATTAACCTCTTTTTGAAAAATCGTAACTCGGTTTCTGATGAAGATAGAGATATGAACTTGATATCATACTCTTTGGAAATTCATTTACAAAAAAAAAGATAGATATCACTTTTTTCGTCCAACTCATCGTTTTGACGGAAATTGCAGTAGACTAGAAACGGAACAAAAATTTGGTTAGCTCATCTTGAATTACAAAAAAGCTCAACTTTTAGGTTTGGAATCACTTGGATTTGGAATCTACACATCAAGATCTATCATAATGATAATCGATCAAAAAATCAATGAGATACCTAAAAAAAAGTTACCCCTATTGGCACCCAGAGTATAACATGAAATTTCCCCAGATAAATGGTGCATGATATGCTGTTTGCCCTGTGTTGAATAGACAACCGGCTGCCGTACTTTGTAGCTACAGCGTTATTTCATTCCAATACTGGTTTTGACTTTTGAGTGAGAACTGAGCAGACAGGCTAGGCATGAGTCACAAGTAGCGGGTAGGGAAGGGAAGGGGGAATGGGGGAGAGGCAAGGTGCCTGGCTGTGCTCCTGCTGAGCGTGCGAGTGCGGGCGCTGTATAATCATCCAATGTGTGTGTGAACATAGCAGCATAAAACCGCGCTTTAAAGGTACACACACCAGTGATTATTATAGTGTTCATGAAATTAGTGTGATCATCAAGTTTATCCATCATGAACAGCGCTACAAATTGCACTCAATTTGAAGTTTATTAAACAAACACTTCATATTAAAAAAGGTGTTTAAAATGCATATACATTTTAATTTTTTGAGATTTTCATAAACAAAGTTGTCAAATGTTTTGCTGTAGTGAAGAGGAGGCTTGCATATTTTTTTCAAATTTTTCTATTCTGTAGTTTTTGTAGGGTGTGTGTACCATTTGCCTCAAAAAAGCCACTTTTAGAGCCCTATTGTGAGCTACTGGAAGCTGATAGAAAATAAATTTATTACATAAATTAGTTTCTAAGAACCTGTCCAATAGATTAGAGGAAGAAAAAAAACTTAAAAAAATTATTTTATTTTTGAATGCACCACCTTAAGGGCCGTTTCTCCAAATATGTTTAACTGAAATTTTAATTTAAAGTATCAGCTGTCAGTGTATGGTCACTTTTATTAACTTGTGTTTCAATTGAGCCAGCTGATAGTTTAATCCAAAATTCAGATTAACTTTTTTGGAGAAACCGGCCTTAAGTTACCTATTATGGTAGGTACCTATGTGTTAATTATTATTATTACCTTACATGGCAATCATAGTAAGCAGAATTTAATTTTCTGGTGCAATAACTATATCAATATTAAAATTACAAAATATAAGTTTTAGCTGAATATAAATTTTTGGAATAATTATTTAGTGTATTAAATATGAATTGCTACCATAATCCATACACCAATATTAAGTTTTTTTTAATAAATTGTTTGAGGATTAATAGAAAGTTATCAAATGAATCTTACTTTGTATGGGTTCCCAAACTTTTAAAAGATTATCCTCCCTTGCCACTACCACTATGCCAAAAACTTGAAGCAATTTTAATTATTATTCAATGTTAAATAGGCCTACACGTTTCTTCTTTTATCATAAAGGAAGTAAAATGTTTACTTCCTTAATTAATGTTTATTAAAAATATATATTGGAGCAAGTATGAATAATTCACAGTGTATGGCATCCATAATTGTCTCAAAGGAAAATAAATAAATAAAACTATCAATAGTATCAATAATAAGGAGTTTATATCATTTTCAATATGAACTAAAAAACTCACCTTATTGGTATGATACCTTACCAGCTTTTCTTCACCAATGTTCTCCATAGGGCTACCAATATATCAATTCAATCGGATAAGTTACTTTTTCATTTTATACCAGTTTTGCTGTTTCCTATTATTGGATATATCAAACTTGGCCAATTCTAATATCTTTGAATTTTCGAGTTGATAAGAAATAATCTCATGAGAATGAAAATGTTTTGAAAAACATACAGGCTTATCGAATTACAGCTAAAAAAACTATTCTTTTCCCATACAATCTACAATTAATTAATTTTCTGTTAAATAAGCTACCATTTAAAATAGAAAGTAGCAGGTAATCTACTTTACTTGCCACATCACTCTTTTTCATATATTGCCAGTATAACAGCCTATAGATAAACCATTTACTAATTATGTAAAAAATAATTTTTTTGAGAAAATATTTGTAAATATCATCTTTATTTGAAAAAAAATGAATTTGTTGAATTATCAACTCCATATTGAACTACAATGATGAAATAAAATTTAAAATAATTAATTAGGTAGTTGAGTAGGTACCTACTATAACTTAAATGAACACACACATCCAAATTCATGAAAATCTCATTGATTTCACTATTGTAAAATGACATCATTCTCATTCATTGGTTATGTTAAATGACATCATATTTTACAGCAGTTAGACCTAGTTTTGATTTTCACGCAACTTGCCACCAAAGTTTAAAAAATTCCAGCTCAATCAGTTTACTGGCTGCAAAAGGTGATAGTACCTAAGAACCAGAAGATCAGATTTAAGCACTGGCGGCCAGTGCTCACGAAATAGGTGAAGTGCCCATATCTTTTACTGTACAGCACTTCACCTGTTTCGTGGGCACAAACCGCCAGTGGATTTAAGCCTACACAGCTTAAAGCATGTTGATACCTGGCCATCAAATTGGAAGAATTAGGCGAGGTTTTAAAAAGAGTTGAATTAATAATTTCTGAGATTCTTTGCACCTATATTGTCAGAGTGCTCTAGAGAAAAAGACCGTAAAATATTGTTGTCACAGAGAGTTGTGGAAAGATAATAATCTGAATTGGCACCACAGAGAAGGTTCCTTCTCTGTGTTGGCACTCAGATATCATTAACCAGCTGCACTAGCGGATCCAGGGGGGGCACAGGGGCACGTGCCCCCCCCCCAGACGGATAAAACATACACTAGATAGAATGGACTAAATTGAATTATACTGTACATATAAACTCAAATTAAAAATGTAAAGGGGGTTCAATTAAAAGTTTTAAAACTCCCATGAATATACTTTTTAGAGTAAAAATACAAAAAATTTTCGGGGCAAGCCCCGGACCCTATTTTTAGTGAGTATCAAGTTGCCTAATTGCTGCTGACGCCAAAACGTTAGTCGATTTTGTCTGCATGTACGCTCCAACAACTGATGCTGTCGATCAGAGGTGCCCATCCCCCCCATGGCTGATGGCGCAAAATCCCCCCCCCCCAAAATCCATTGCTTGTCCAATAGTCCCACAAAAAAACCACTCACTAACAAAACGTGAGAGACATAATGTTACCAGTAGAATCATGAACTTTATTGATTGAAAGTATTGAAATAATTCAATGGAAGTTGATTTCAGCAACTACACTTCACTTGACGTAACACTTTGAAACTAAAGAATACAATGTAACTTATTCATTCCATAATATGGAGTACAACTTACGAGGCACTTGAATGCTTCTTTTAATAAATTACCCTCTTTCAGGAGCATTGAACTGAGGGTTGTACCATCGCAGCTAAGCGGGGGGTCCGGGGGCCCTCCCCCGGGAAATTTGTAAAAATTTACTTAAAAATTGCTTTTGAGAAGGCAATTTTATGGTCCATTAAATGAGGAAATTCCTATTTTTTAAGCATGAAATATTGATAATGATAGCCTATAGGCTACTGTAAACTATAAGACCAATTCAATACTAAGTTTGAGATTCAAAAACAAATACAAATTCAAGAAATATTTATTATGAGTTATTAAAAACTTGTTCACTTTGAGATTTGGATAAAATTTGAAATTATACAACTCATTCTTTCAAAATTGCAGTCTTCACTAGCAAATCTTCACTTGCTTACTTTGCAAAATTGATGCCAAAAGAACCACTGCATGTTTCGATTTTCAAGCTGAAGTTTTTATAAGTTTTCATTTTATTTATTCAAAGTTGAATTAAACTTCCATAAAATAAATAGGTGCCAAACTGCCAATTTCGGTAGTTTGGTAGTGCGAAATTCCAAAGCATAATTACTTATTACAATAATTTATTATTCACTATCAGATTCAGTACAGCTTAGCAATATCTAGAATTCCATACTTATTGCCACGGTCATAGATTGATAAAAATAGCTATTAATGATGGTGGACTGAAGAAGGATTTCTCCCGTTAGGGAAAATTTTTTTCTGAAAAAGCACTCTAAAACTATATTTTTTAAGAGTTTCAAGCCTTATTATTAATTTCATTATTTGTTACTGTTATTAATAGTGTATTAATTTCTCAATTATTAAGTCTGCTGTATAATATGTGATTTTGAATAATTATTGTAAGCTTAAATCCGCACTTTGAGCAAATAAAATTCATTTGAATCAAATTCTTTGTCTGGTAGGTGAACAATTGGTAGGCTAACCGCGGTCCTATTGCCAAAGACAGTAATTTTGTTCAAGAGGGTTTTAAATAGGTTCAACTTGTAATATTATTAAACTGATACATTACATTAAACAAATACAGATTATTTTACACAGTTTGTTGTGTGGCCATTTATTGATATTAGTCTGCTAGAATGCAGATTGCCAAGTTCTAAGAAATAAAACATAAAAAAATGTATCAATATTTTTGTGGTGCGGGCCCCTGGGCGCGCGCCTAGTTGGCCTACCCTTGAATCCGGAATATAATACTGAATATAATTATTACGAATCAGTATTTCTCTAACAAAGCTTAATTGATCAAATAAATGAATACCGGATTATGAAATTTATATGAATCGATAATCAATAGAATTATTACATCATCACAATTAAATTAAGATAATATAAATATTTGTTAGTGAAGAAAATAATATATATCAAATATCAACATACCATGTTAATGCTGTAATATAAATTATGAATGTCGTAAGTAAAAATCTAGTGAAATAAATTAAAATCATTTAAACTTGGAGTAAAGTTTTTCCATTTCAAGAAAGTGGAGGGGTTTTCATTTTAAAATTAATTATTCAGGTTATAATAATAATTATTATTATTATTATCATCACATTATTAATTGTATTAGGTAATAATTATAATTAACAGACAAAAACCTGTTTCAAGAATCTCCGCCCATGAACGTTTTATTAGGGTTTCCGGACCCTGCCATGTGCAAACTTTTCAATATAACATTCAATTTCAAATCAGAAAGCTCAAATATCCTAATTTTAAATAAGTTAGAAAACTTGTCAAGTTGAAGGCCTTTTTATTTATTTCCATTCCCAGATTCTCCACTATTTTCTTTCAGCCGTGCGTCCCCTGGGATCTTGTGCCCAGGCAGCAGGCACTGTATTCTATACAATTCATGCAAAACCGAAATTAGGCTAGTCTACCGCTTGATACTTGAGGAATAATGTTTTCATTTTACCTTTCCTCGCCCGACGAATAGAAGTGATAGAAATAGAAGTGAAGAAATAATAGAAGTGACGAAGTCTTTGGTTGAAGCTTCTGTCGTTCTTCAGCTTGTTTTCTCCACATAAGGTTTTGATGAACCGTCCTTCTTTTACTACGATTATTTTATATTTCACCTTGTAGCCTACAGGAGTTTTCTCTTAGAGTGCTCTAGCCACTTGTCATCAGTGGCGCCGACTTTGGGGGGGCAAGGCACTTTCTGCCCCCTCAATAATCACTCAGGGGGGGCAATGTGTGTATTTTGCCCCCCCAATGTTCATAGGTTACTAGAGAAAATTTTATCAATTTTTTTGAGTATCAATTATCAATAAGTAACTTAGGCCTATTGAAAGAATATTTTTTGCCATTATCAATTCATTACAAAAAGCCCAAATGAAACCAGTTTTAAACAATGGACCTGTAGCTATTTTTATTTTATTCACACCTGGAAACTGGACTACGATAGTGTGAAATGATATCTGCCTACTGTATTATTTTGGTAGGCCACTTCTACAATGTCCACAAACCATAAAAATAGACAATACGTCTCCTGTTTATTATTTACATTACCCAGCTAGCCGTTTGGGCTTAGATTGTTATAGCCAGATAAGATATTAGTAATCAATTACAACATTTTGCAAGAAATTCTTCAATTCATTCTTGATTTTTTTCTATGTATAACTCTCCCACTCTTCCTTCTTTGAAAATATAATACATAGTCTATATAAATACAAAATATAGATAAACAAAACAAACTACATAATAATGGAACTAACATTAGAAAAATTACTTCAGTTTTCAGTTGAATAGTGAGAGTGGTCGGTAGCAGATGGCACAACCATTCGTGTTTTGTGGATCTCATGCGATTTTTTTTATAACCGTTTATTAACGTCATAAGTGAGAATGGTAAAAACCCTAATTAAAAACTGAAGTTTTTGATAAAAGTAAACTAGATAATTTCAAGTGTAAGTTAATGGATGCAAATGTGCCTTCAACCTACACATCGGAGGAAATTCAGTACCGTAACTTAACTATTACCGGTATTAATTTTTAATTGAGTATTTTTTGGTGTTCAAAATTCAAGAATCACAATTATAATTGCCAATTTGAATTAAATTAATGATCAATAATATAGGGAATTCAAAATAGTTGAATGGATCAGATATTATCTCTATACTACAGAATTCAGCACAAAATCACATGCAAAGATGCAGTCCCACTAATTGTGTGTATTCTTGCGTATTTTCACAACCCCCTCCCCAATCCTCGTTTTGCGTGCATTCTGTTCTGAGAAATAATCTGGCAAATATTGCTGAAACATGGCGCCGTTTATAAAAAAGCTTGGCAGCCGTGATTATTAGTAAACAGAGAGTAGTTAGACATTTTTAATCCATATTGAGAATAACTTAATGGTTCTATAGGCCTACAACTGTCATATATTATTCTATTATTCAGTTATTCTATAGATCTAGATTATTCAAATGTAGAACACGTTTACATTTAAGTGAAACATCAAAAATTGTAAAAGATCCTATGCCCGGTGGACAGATGTGAGAGCTTTTGTGTTAACTTTAAATAAATGATATGGGCAATGAAGAATAATATCAAGAATGGACTGTATCTCGAAAAAGAATATTTCTGGAAATTGATATAATATCTCACTCGAAAAGAAGATGCATGCGAAGATAATTAAAACAAGTAACACTCACCATAAATCTGTAGAAATATGGATCCGCCTATATTCAAACTATTCCCCAGAGGAAGGCGATATTAGGATCCCCGAAAAAGGAGGTGACACCTGGAGGTGGGAGAGGTCCCAGTTTGATGGATGATCTGTAGCTGTCCTTGTTAATTACCTCACACACACTTAGTTTCAAGCGAGATGATTATTTTCAAGTCTGGTAACTTTCCAGGCGAATAGAATAATTGAAATAAAATTTGGCATACACTCTTTTCCAACACAAAAATATTAATGTCGAAGGACGATTTCCTCCGTAGGGGTTTTCGACGATAAAAAATAAATTCCCCAATTCGAAAAGATTTATTCTTTATTTTTTATTCTTTCTTTACAATTGCGACTTGATTTCCAAGTATTTTAAGCAAAGGATGAATGAGTGATGAGTTAGGCTGTCCCGAAACGATAATGGACGTAAAGTCTCGAAGTTTTGAGTTGCTTTCCGCGAACAACTAAAAGCAGACTGACTGGAAAACTCAGATACACGCTGCGGTAGCCGCAGAGTGGAGCACTCTAGAGGGAAAATGGGAGAACTAATTCTAACTCGAGCGCGTTGATTTAAAATAAATAAAGAATTGAAAAGTGAAGCATATGGCTTCAACATCCCCCCCCCCCGACTGAAAAACTATTTTCAGACAAGCTGGAGAACAAAAACGACAAAGAAAAAAAATAAACCACGAAAGAAAGGAAACTAAAACGAAACGAAAACAAAACGAAATAAAAATAAAAAACAATGTAAAACGAAACTTATTGAGTAGGCAACGGGTACAACTTTGTAACCGGCCTTTTGAAACGACCATGGGTGCACCGCACCATAGCCACTTGAACGACACCGTCAGCACCGGGAAATACTTCCTCAACTACTCCCAAAGGCCATTTCAACGGTGCGACGTTGGGTTGGTCCACTATGACGACAGTACCAACTGTGAGAGGGGTGGAATCTTTACGCCACTTCACACGAGTCTGTAATTCATGTAAATATTCCTTGCGCCATGGACTCCAGAAAGACTGAACCATTTGATTTACTAATTCGAATCGATCCAATCGATTTATTGGATGATCTTCAACATTCGCCATAGGAAGGTACTTGAGAGGAGTCAGAGTAAGAAAATGAGCTGGTGTGAGCAAAGGGGCTCACTAGGATCCGCGCTCAATTGAGATAACGGGCGTGAGTTAAGCACAGCTTCAATTTGAACAAGGACAGTGTTCAACTCTTCGTAAGTCAACAACTGATTGCCAATGACTCGAAACAAGTGTGATTTCACAGATTTTATATTCGCCTCCCAGAGACCGCCGAAATGAGGTGAACCAGGCGGGATGAAATTCCACTCAATGTTATGATCAGCAAGTTCATTTTGGAGCGTGTTTTGATACTCTTTTGAGTTCAGCATCCATGACAATTTTATTAGCTCATCATAGGCGCCGACGAAGTTGGTACCATTATCCAAATACATGACTTTACAAGGACCTCGACGAGCGAGAAAACGGCGAAAGGCTGCTAAGAACATAGAAGTTGACAAATCCGAAACTAACTCGATGTGAATGGCCTTAGTTGCCATGCAGACGAAAAGACAGATGTACGATTTGAATATGAAAGGATTCCGACGTCTAGCCATGGTGATACGAATAGGTCCACCATAATCAACTCCACATTGGATGAATGGTTTAGACGATAAAGTCCTACAGGCAGGAAGATTTCCCATTTTCGGTGGTGTAAGAGTAGGGCGATAGCGAAAACACTGATTACATTTTCGTACACGACTTCTGATGACAACACGGGCTGACAAAATCCAATATTTTTGTCTCAAAATAGACGACAATAAATGAGGTCCAGCATGACAATGCTTTTCATGATAATAATCAATCAGAAGTATAACCAGTGGATCATTTTTCGGTAAAATAATCGGATGACAACTGTCATAATTCAACTCTGAATTTTGTAGACGACCACCCACACGAATAATATCACCGTCGAGGAAGGGTGAGAGCTGTTGAAGACGTGGCGAACATTCCTTCCCGGCTTTCAACTCAAGCAATTCTTTCGAAAAATGAATTTTTTGTACGACTTTACACAAATATTTTTCAGCCACATCGAGATCTGACTCATGATGAGGCTTAGGCAATAGACGAAATATTTTCAATATCACTACCATGATACCCAATAGACGACGATACTTAGAACATTCACTTATTAATTGATAAATCCAATTATCAGAGGAATTCTCTGACTGTACAACATTGACGACGTCTGAGTTAGTCTTGACCTCAGGTAGACATTCTATAGGCTCAAGATCGACACTGACGGGCCAATCACTCTCTTCTAACATTAGCCAAGAAGGGCCAGACCACCACAAATAATTATCAATTATTTCAGAAGGAGATAAACCTCTTGAAAGTGGATCAGCTGGGTTCGAACTTCCTGCTACATCTACATGTAACCAGTCATTAATAGGACAATCTTGAATTTTCGTAACTCGATTAGCAACGAAAGTTTGCCACCTAGAAGGACAAGCTCCGATCCAATGTAGAACAACCGTTGAATCAGACAAGGCGACAACCCGAGCTACGTGACAACGAAGACGTAATACAGAGACGACTGCCTGTATTAATTCAGCGAGCAGAAGAGCAGCACATAGTTCAAGTCTGGGTATAGAGAGCGTCTTAGACGGCGCAACTTTGATTTAGCGCACAATAAAGTGATAGTTGCCGGTTGCATATCCACTTCAGATTTTATGTAGATCACACCACCATATCCTAACGTCGACGCATCACAGAAGCCAATGACAGTAATTTTCGAATCATTCATCACTCCCAAATGACGTGGTATGAAGAGATTAGACAACAACGGAAATTCTTTCTGACATTTCTCCCATTGAAGAGCGATAGAGGAGGTACAGAATCGTCCCAATCAAGACCAGCGTTCCATAATTGTTTAATTAAACATTTGAGAAACAAAGTGAGGGGTGATAAGAGTCCCAAAGGATCGAAAATACGTGCAACTACCGATAATATATGGCGTTTAGTGGGCACAGACTGATTAGGATTTACGGAAAAACAGAACGAATCACTATTAGGTTGCCATTTCAAACCTAAGACAGCTAATAAATTTCCCATCTCGAAATCTTTAGCCAATGCTGATTTTTCACCTTCAGAAATTCATCATCAATTCAGATGAATTAGAACTCCATTTAGTAAGTTCAAATCCGCCTCTCTCGAACATTTCCTTAGCCTGACTACAAAGTCGATTTGCTTCACTCAACAACGAAGTACTAGTAACCAAATCATCCATAAACATATCATTAGGAATACGAGCTTTAGCGTCAGGAAAATTTTCACCCTCTTCAAGAACGAGTTGATGAACAGTTCTAAGAGCTAAAAACGGCGACTCACTAAGACCGAATACGACAGTTTTCAATTCAAAAATTTGTATGGGATCATTAGACGAAAATCTCCATAACAAACGTTGAAATTTACGACAAGATTCATCGACGAGAATCTGTCTATACATCTGCTTTATATCAGCGTTACAGCGATCGAAAATAACCGAAAATTGACTAACAGAACGAAAATATCCGTTTGCAATTTGGGTCCGACATGAAGAATATCATTCAATGAAACTCCAGAAGTAGTTTTTGCACCTGCATCGAAAACAATACGCAAGGTAGATGGGCTATGAGCTTTTATTACCGCATGATGAGGTATAAAATAACCACTTTTATCATTCTGATTCTGGATCAATTCCATATGTCCTTGTTTGAGGTAATCTAGAGGACATCATGATAGACTAGACGTAAGTTTGGGTCACGCATCAGACGTTTTTCTAAACTGATAAGACGACGTTCCGCCATGGCAAACGAATCACCGAGACAATCAGGAGATTTCGAGAACGACAAAGAGACGATAAATCTACCTGAGTTTTCACGACGAACGGATGACACAAATTTTTCCTCACACTCCAACTCATCAGCTGTGAGTTGTTTCCCTACGTCAGGAACATTTTCAATTTCCCAGAATTTACGAACCAAATTATCTAATGGTGATGCGACACAAGTCATTAGACAGGTTGAATCTTTCGACGATTGAGTTAAAATCGGGGCTCTACCCTTCAAGATATAACCGAAAACACTTTCTGAAGCCATCATATAATTTGAGTCTATTTCCACCCGACCGCCACGGAAAATATATTAACTAACTCAGCTCCCAGAATAGCATCGATCTCACTGGGAAGGTGGTAATTCTCATCAGCAAGTGCAAGACCAGATAAGTTTGATAAGTTAGAATTATCAATTTTACTAGTTGGAAATTGATCCATGATTTTTTCGACGACTAATGGTTCAATAGGAAATTTCACATTAGAATCAAGTCTCGATTGAAGTTGAACAAATGTACGACCAGAAACGGATTGCGAATTTCCACCAAAACCATTTACAATTAATATTGGAAAGGAGGAATTGAAAGCTGTAATTTACGACAAAGTTTACGGGTGATGAAGTGACTTTGACTGGCCGAATCAACCAAAACTCTAATTTTATGCAACCTACCTTTCTTATCAGACACTTCTACTTGAGCTGTCGACAGAAGAACACTATATTTAGACGCATTCGAATCAATTGAGCAACAATTTATAGTATTATTCTCGACCTTTTTTTCTCCGAATTTGATGACGAATTTGGAATAGAACCAAAGTGCAAAAGAGAATGATGTTTTTGATGACATGTATTGCAATTTGCACCAGAACAAAAACGACTCCGATGTGAAGGAGAAACATTTTAAACAACTACCCTTTTCTTTGACAAAACGAAATCTATCCCAAGGTGATAATTGAAGAAATTGGCGACAGTCTATTAACTTGTGATAGATTTCGTTTTGTCAAAGAAAAGGGTAGTTGTTTAAAATGTTTCTCTCCTTCTCATCGGAGTCGTTTTTGTTCTGGTGCAAATTGCAATACATGTCATCAAAAACATCATTCTCTTTTGCACTATTCTATTCAAATTCGTCATCGGAGAAAAAAAGGTCGAATTCTAACTCGAGCGCGTTGATTTAAAATAAATAAAGAATTGAAAAGTGAAGCATATGGCTTCAACAAAAATAATAACTCCTTTGTATTTCAATACAATTAATTCACCGATTCCCCCCCAAAATGTTCAATTATATAATAAATTTTCAATAATATAATAATAATCCCCCCTAAATTTCGGGCCGATGGCGCAAGTTGCGCCATCAATCCCCCCCGTGGGAGGCCCTGCTGTCGATTAGAGTTTTCATTCAGTTATGCCTGGATGGTGTATTTGAAATTAAAAGAGACAATAGATGCTTTAGTAGTAGGCTACATCAACGAGGAAAGTGTCTAACATTTCAGTAGCAATTAGACTGAAACCTCAACATCCAAAATAAGAGTTTGTCTTCAACTCTAAACTGGTTTACTACAACTCTAAACCAAAGGTAAGGATAAACGTAACTTACACATTTTTTAGGTCAATCTTCAAGATATTTTAAGAAACTAGAATTACACATCTTAGCCCCCCTCCTCAAAAATAAGTTCAATAAAATGTAGCATTTCACTTACTAATTGCACCATACTAAAGGTAGTATTCCCAAGCTGCAGCTTGAGATGCGCGGCTCGAGCTGCCTGGCTCTTGAAGGTACGATTCCTAAGCAGCAGCTCAAGCCGAGGCTGCCCGGCTCTAAATTTGCTTCTGGAGCTGCCCAGCTCTAGCTGCGCTACTCTAGCCATCACAACTATATTATAGATGTTTAATCTGCTATTAGGGCTACTAATGTACACTAAAACAATAAATAAGTGAGTGAAACTCACTTGAAAATGGCCCAAAAAGGGCGAATTTCTCTATTTATTGATTTATTATACATTAGTAGCTCTAAAAATAAAGAGAACATTCATAATATAGTTATGTGAATAGAGTTGTGATGGCTAGAGCAGCGCTGCTAGAGCCGGACAGCTTGAGCAGCGCAGTTAGAGCAGGGCAGCTCGAGCTGCTGCTTGGAAATGCTACCATAAGGTTGACGTTAACTAAAATTACCTGTCTGTTCCGTTATTATTTGTATGAGAGGAGCTTAAATTATGATATGTTGGTAATAATTTCTGAATACTATAATTTATTGTATTTGTAGAATAACTTTTAGAGTTAATAGAGTGTAATATGGGGCACTGACAATTGACCAGTGACCATCATACCCAATACCCATATCAACTTGTCAGAATCAAGGAAAATGAATGGGAATGATAGATCAGAATCAAGGAAAATGGTTGGGAATGATTGCTCTCCTGTAAGATTGAAAATACCTATTGGATGGCTTTCATGCTGTTCTAAATGCATTTGAGACTACCTTTTTCAACAAAAATCTCCGGGGGGAAAACCCCTGACCCCTTTTTGCCAAAGCATAAGAAGTAAATAAAAGTACCAAAAACACATGAGTTAGGTAAGCCACTTTCAGCATTTTATCATATTTAACCAGCCTATTAATAATTCTTGTTTTTTGATCTTTTGTAAAAATTGAATTGAAGGGTTAAAAACTGTTCATATAATTTAGGGGGAAATTTAATCTGCTTGATGAATCGTGTAATAATACGCATTTTCCAAATCAGAGTGAATTTTGTGGAATTTTCATCATGGTTTTTGTAATTAATAAAATACTCTTTCTCAAATTTCTAAATTTAAAAAATCCCTCCTATCAATTAGTGATACTTCTTGATATAATCTTATTATAGGGGGGGGGGGGGGTGATTAGGTATGGAGAGGGGCTTGTGGAAAATTGGGGGGGGTGCATACTTGTGATAATTTCGCCTTATTAGCCTTTGATAATTTTATAATCAGGGTTGTGCCCCCCCTCCCCAGATGTAAATCCTGGATCCGTCCCTGCACAATCCCATATGATTTTTTTTCTAGCCATAAAACCTTTCATCTGCCATGTAACATAAAGGTCTAGCAAGACCATTTTTGTGCAAAAATGTTCATTTTATTAAAAAAAGATTAATAATAGCCTACATGAATAAATGCTGTGTGAGTACAGTTTTTACAAATCTACTAACTAAATAATAGAACTCTTGTTATCTTAAGTTAATAACAAGATTTATCAGCTTACCGGTACGTTCAACTATCATTGACTAAATCCAGATCAAAGTCAACTTCATATCTTGAATATAGGCCTAATATAATTATTATTGTCTGTGCATCTTACAGTGAAGGCTCATTGATATGCTTCCTAAGATTCAACACCAATCTAGAAATAAAACATGAATTTAAAAATTGTAGGCCTAATTCATATTGGCTAATTGATAAGTACTTCTTTTCAAATAATTTCATGAAATTTTTATGAAATCATGCAACAGCAATGATCATACACAAAGTGTACAAATGCAGCATGGACCTATAGAATTGGAGTTTCCTTAGCATTTATATAGGGGTATATTGCTTGGGTAAAAAAACCGGACACCTTGGGCCTTTGGGGGGGGGGGGTACTCCATACCTCCTGGTATAAGATGAAAAAGATGAATAATTAGGGGTCAAAAAGGTATAATAATTGGGAATGTAGGCTTCAAAACTATTCTTTTATACTCAATAGGCTAAAATTTTGTAATTATATAAAACTATTACTTGATTCAATCTGTTTTTTTTTGTTTGAGATAATTTTGATGACAATTGAAAAGTAAGGAAAAATATACATAAGTTGGGTTGGGATCATCCAATAATAGCTGAGTTGAAAATTATCCAACCTGATAAAAGTATGTTATCTTATAAGTAGGCCTAATAATTTGTAAAAATGAGAGGGGGGTTGATATTGATAATATTAGAGAAGGAGAGCGAGAGGTTGAATATTGAATATTACACTTTATCTTATGAGAAGGAAGAATAAGTCTTCTTGTGATAACAATACCACAGTCTGTCCAAGCAAAGAAGAGCCTTTGGTAAGATAAGAAAATGACTACATCTTGGTCAATATTGTTTCAAAAACTACTGATTTGGTCTCAAAGTGTAGATTGGAATGTCTCCTGCAATTGAGACCAAATCAATAATTTTTGAGCCAATATTGACCGAGCTAGAGTCATTTTCTCATGTTGCCAGAGGCTGTTAAAAAGACTGTTATGATTAAAAACAATACAATCATGCAAACTTGTATATTCCGGGAAACTACAGTTCTAATGACATTTTTGGGAATCAGCACCTTGCAATTTTTACTTGATAGTAGTAATAACTAAAAAACAAATACTCCAATCAAATATCAATCAATAATAATCTTTGCTAAAAGTTATACAATTTTATACATGATGATGGCATGAAACAAATGAGTACCTATTGAAATAGGGAAATAGTACCTAATAAAATAGGAAGTTAAGACTAGACCCCTAGATGCCACCCAGACAGACAACTAGCATTACTAATTACTACTAGCATTAAAACCAGTTTTACTTAGCATTTACATAACAGTTACATACAATAACAATAGACTCACAATAATAACATAATATTATTATATATTGGGTTTTCTAACCTATAACATTTGACCATTAGTCGAATTTATATACTTTATTATGATTGGTGGAAAGGGTCACGTGGTTTGTCGACGCTGTGTCGTGTCGCCCTTTTGGTTTGTTGCCGTTTTGATTTCAAGCTTTCTCGGTTATCCCCTCCACAAAGCTTCGCTTAAGCTAAAGTCACGTGGTTTGTCGACGCTGTGTCGTGTTGACCTTTTGGTTTGTCGACGCTGTGTCGTGTCGACCTTTTGGTTTGTCGATCACTTGGTGGCCGCCCGTCGCCGCGACACTGCTTCTGGAGGAGTACGGTCGTCATCGGATGCGGCTGTTGGTCGTGGTCGTTGTTGATACGCATGAACGAAATCGGTCCTATGATTTTACACAGAAGCAGTCCGCCATTTTTCTACGCAACGACCGACGGTCGTTACGTTTTGCACCAACCAAATCCTAGCTTTAGCTGGGCGTTAGCAACGCGTTAAGAACACGTGATTATTTCGCTCGTGTAGATAAAGCTAGGATTTGGTTGGTGAAACGTAACGACCGTCGGTCGTTGCGTAAATGGCGGACTGCTTCTGTAAAATCATAGGACCGATTTCGTTCATGCGTGTCACCAACGACCATGACCAACAGCCGCATCCAATGATGACCGTTCTCCTCCAGAAGCTGTGTTCCGACCAGTCGCAGTGGACCTCAAATATATTGGGAGACTTGGAGTAGATGTAGTAAGTCATAATTGAGATGACCAGGAGGGAAATATTTATAATTATGAGGGATATTTATATCAAAGTTAATGAAATTTTGATTCTAATACTACCAAAATGGAGTAATTTTTATTTTTCACTAGTAGATCTGGATATCATGAAGGCAGATCATTGCGACTGGGTCGTGCCAACGAAAATGGTTCAGCCACAGCTGTATCGTACATTGCAGCTGACGGTCGTTCGCTCCGCACCAACCAAATCGTACCTTTAATGCGACGTTAACGCCGCGTTTGTAGAATGGGCCTAAAGACTTTCTTGTTCTTTGTGAGGATCTAGGAGTAATTGCAGGAAAAACCAAAGTGAGCAGTGAGGCAACCGCCAAAAATACAAAGATATAGATGAGAGACTCAACAATATTGAAAAACAAGTTAAGAAGCTTTCATCAAGTCTGATAGTTTCCAGGACAATCAGGAAACCAAGCTACGCCAAGATGGTCCAACTACCGAAGAAGAAAGAAGAAAAGAAGCCAGGTGAAACAATAAAGGAGAAAACCAGTGAGCAGAGGAGCCGGCCAGTTCCAAAGGACAAGACTATTTTGATAAAGCCGAAGGAGATCCAGGGAACCAAAATACAAACAAGTAACTTTTGTTTAAAAATACAAAACTTGTGACTTTTGAATAATCTTCCTCCAAAAATGACTTTTGGAAAGGATATGTGTATCAAAGCAGTTTGCAGTTGCTTGCGTAGAGTAGTGCACATCATAGATCTATGACGTCACCACGACTCTCAGGGATGTGAAAATCAGGCTACACTACAAACAGCAATCATCTGTCAAACTTGCATAAATGTGATCCACGACGTCACAGATTGACACGTCATTATTTGATGGACGCCTATATCTAGGGCTCTATAAAAAGGGGGTAGACACATGGTCAACTTTCAGTGCCAGGTTTGAATTCATTCAATTCAACAGTCAAACATATGATTAATGATAAAATTATGTTCGAAAAAAAATAATACTCACTTCACAGAGCATTGAATTTCCAGTCTGGCAATTTTTAAGTCAAAATTTCAACCTTGATTCATCTTCCTGCATCTGGCTAATCTGTGTTTATTAATTTTAGTTTCATGATAAATGGTTATATTTTTTGAAATTTGATGCTAAGCAATATGAACTATTTTATATGACAAATTAACCTTCAAGATTTCAAAGCAATAACTTAATTCATTTGCTCAACTTGATAAACATCTGTTGATCGTCTCTATCATCAAAAATATTTATATGAATTCAAACCTAGCGCTAAAAGTTGACCACAGAATGGCGGACCTTACGTCTACCCCTTTTTATAGAGCCCTACCTATATCGGTGTACATCTTGACTAGGGCTCTACGAAAAGGGGTAGACGACGATCCGCCATTCTGTGGTCAACTTTTAGTGCTAGGTTTGAATTCATATAAATATTTATAAATATTCTTTTTCTAATATAATTTTTATCATTGATCATGTTTGACTGTCGAATTGAATGAATTCAAACCTGGCGCTAAAAGTTGACCACAGAATGGCGGACCGTGCCTCTACCCCATTTTTATAGAGCCATAGTAGCCACTACCTTATTTCATAGCAAAAAATTTGACCTATCAAATATCGTTTCCTTAGCCTGGGCGTAAGCTTGGACGCACATAACGCAATCCACACAAACTAGCCAATCACAGCTCTTTTCTTGTCATCAATATGAGCTGTGATTGGCTAGTTCACGTGGGCTGCTTCAAGTGTGTCTCAGCATAAGCATGGCCTCTGGCCAGGCATATGCTGGGACACGTACATGCACACGCACGCATGCCAGCCAATCACAGCTCTTTTTGAGGACAAGACAAGCAATTTACCTCATTCTAGCAGTACCCCTAGACACCCCAAGATGACAACAAAAAACCAAGACCTCCTAAGTACTTTATGAGTATTCAAAAGATTCAGATTGAAAAATAATGATTTGATTGTTAAATTAATCATTTAATATTGATAAAACTACTATTTTTTACATCTAATGCTTATTTAATTGTGGTATTTTGTCAACCTCTATTGTCCTGGGGTACCGCTGCTATGAGGCCTACTCCTACTCAAGACAAGAGCTGATATTGGCTGGTTGCGTGCATGTGCACACATGCATTCAAGCATATGCCTGGCCTTAAAGTATCATTGCATAAGTACAAACAGAGGAGATCTATCAATACTATTTGTATCGAACAAATGAAGGCATGGTGTATGCTGGGATGCACGTGTTGTAGTTCACGTGAAGTAGCCAATCACAGCTCTTCAGGTAAGATTTGGCTGTTGCGTAACGTAATGACCGTCGGTCATGGTTGATCGGGTGGCTACTGTATATGCCCGGTCATATGGCCAGGCGTATATGGGACGCATTCATGCACACGCAAGCTAGCCAATCACAGCTCTTGTATTATCTTGTCCTCAACAAGAGCTGTGATTGGCTGGCTTGCGTGTGTGTGTGTGTATGAATGCGTCCCAGCATACGCCTGGCCTATACTCCAAATTGCGTATAGGTAGTATTGATATTTTCGATATTAGTCCAGGCATTTTAGACGAAAAAAAGGTGAAACCTCCCAATGAGAGCGGCTAAGCTGAAAATTGGCACAATTCACTATAATGCCATTCTAAATAAGGATTCAAAAGTCGACACCTGTATCATGTCCACTAACTTTTTTATTTGAGGTCAAAGATCACAAAAATCAGTTTTCCACAAATAACTTGTTTACTGTTCAAGTTATGTTTTTAGATCATATGATGAAAATTGTGGAGCTCAAAAATCCCTACAAGATTGGTTATATGCATTTTTATCGAAAAACTGAAGGTTTCCAAGATACCTTGCGGAGAGGGGGTAGCGTGTGCTTTATGAAGGGATAATGCTGCATGAACTATGAAGTAGAATGTTTGATTCCCTATATTATGTTGATAGTGCAATCAGATACTATTCTACTTAACAAATTGATTATAGAAAACTCTTCCTATACAAATTATCTACAACTTCAACATTTTGGATTTGAATCTTGCTCAGTCAAGACTCAAGGTAGTAATTTTTTTAATCTCAAATCAGGAACACTTTTCCTGCCACTTCTTTGGTACTTTTATTCGATGTAGATTTCTTCACTCTTCCCTCAGTAATAAGAGTTGATTCTGTAGTTATTCTATTCACATTATTTTCATAATTGCAGTATGTGGATAGTATAGTATCAATCAAGACTATAAATATTAATGTTTGCTACATATGTATTGCACTAGAGATTCCCCTGACTTCGGCAGTAGAATATGAATCTTTGTGTGGAGAATACCTGAAAGTTCATTTTTCAGTGTCGCTATATTTAGCAGAAAAACTCAATAATATTTCTATAAGTTTTCTTCAATAGTACATATGCGATGAAGAGAAAATAGGTATCATATATGCATAGTAGTAGTGGTGATGAAAAAGACTGTACCCCTTGTTGTAAAGGCATATAGTATTGCTTTAAAGCTGTGCATTTCCTTCCCAAGATATCCTTGTTTCCTTCTCTTTTCATAAAGACTACTCCCCGCTTAAAATGTAATAAACCTTTTCAATTACTTACAATAATTAGGTTGTGAAAAATTTTAAGTTGTAGATAATTTGTATAAGAAGAGTTTTCTATGATCAATTTGTTAAGTAAAATAGTATCTGATTGCACTATCAACATAATATAGGGAATCAAACATTCTACTTCATAGTTCATGTGGCATTATCCCTTGATAAAGTCGCTCCCCCTCTCATGCCGTATCTCGGAAACCTTCAGTTTTTTGATAAAAATGCACATAACCAATCTCATAGGGATTTTTAAGCTCTACAATTTTCATCATAACATCTAAAAACATAACTTGAACAGGAAACAAGTTATTCGCGGAAAACTGATTTTTGTGATCTTTGACCTCAAATGAAAAATTAGCGGACATGATACAGGTGTCGACTTTTGAATCCTTATTTAGAATGGCTTTATAGTGAATTGTGCCAATTTTCAGCTTAGCCGCTCTTATTGGGAGGTTAAATCCTAATATGCCTGGACTAATGAGTAAAGACGATTTGGTTGGTGCGGAACGTAACGACCGTCAGCCGCAATGTACGCATGCGGCTGCGGCTGAACCATTTTCTTTGGCACGACCCAGTCGCAATGATCTGCCTTCATGATATCCAGATCTACTAGTGAAAAATAAAAATTACTCCATTTTGGTACTATTTGAATCAAAATTTCATCAACTTTGATATTAATATCCCTCATAATTATCAATATTTTCCTCCTGGTCATCTCAATTATAACTTACTACATCTTTTCCAAGTCTCCGAAATATTTGAGGTTAGAATCCACTGCGACTGGTCGCCGCAACACTGCTTCTGGAGGAGTACAGTCGTCATCGGATGCGGCTGTTGGTCGTGGTCGTTGGTGATACGCAACGAGATCGGTCCTATGATTTTAAACAGAAGCAGTCCGCCATTTTTTTACGCAACGACCGACGGTCGTTACGTTTCACACCAGCCAAATCCTAGCTTAAAGTGTAAGTATCCACAGAGAAGGAAAGGAGAAGGAAGGAGAAGGAAGGGGGTCCATATACATGAAACTTACACAAAAGAGTGATAACACACTGACACACTGACAAAAATTCACAGCCAAAATGGCTGATTTGAGGGTAAATTTGAGGTCACCAATCGCTTGGGGGCACTGAGTAGGCACAGGGAAAACCTCCAGACTTTTGAAATTCTGCCCCCTTCATGGGGTACGGACCCCTCAATTTTTTGCACATTGTTAACCGTTGATTTCTCAGAAAATTTGTCCAGTAATTTTTCGTTCAGCATCCCAAAAAACATGTGTTTATGCAAAAAAATTCCAACCGGATAATCGGGGGGGCCCAGTAGGGGGGAATTTGAATTTTTCAACATATTTTCGAATTGACTGCCAAAACAGCTGATTTTAGAGCATGATGGATATCACCAATGAACTCAGGGCCCTGGCTTATAAAGATTTACAGCTTGTTTTCTGATGAAAAACAAGCGATTGGGATTGTAGATTCACCAATAAAACTCTTGAATTACAATGTTCCAATTTTTGGAAAGGATCAGCTGTTGAATCAATGATCAGCCAAAACTCACTAGAAGACCCTAACATTCGAATCCAAAATGGCCGCGATGGTTCGAGTGAAATAGGAAATACCATGTATTCTTTATTCTTTCTTTACAATTGCGACTTGGTTTCCAAGTATTTTAAGCAAAGGATGAATGAGTGATGATGAATAATGAAGGTTTAAGATGTAGGTTATATGTCTATGTAAATTGGTTCAGACGAAAAATTCACGATATCGCTGTTCAAACTCAAATCATCGCAGCCATTTTAGATTACAAGGCTAGGGTCTTCTGACTTGGTTTGTTTACGATTTTCTTTGTAGGTTATGATAATATTTTAGCAACAATAATGATTCCTGTTCAAATCTCACTATAAAAATAATGATTGATATTCATTATTAAATATATTCATAATAATAAATCAATTTCTATATCAAAATCATTAAATTAGGAGCAAAGTTTTGGTTTTAAAGGAATAGCATTGGACTATTCCGATATTCTATTCACTTGAGGTAAATTTGTTTCATGTCATTTTTTTAATCAGCTGAAACTGTAGAATTTACATTTTATTGGAAACGTTTATGAGACAGAAACGCCCATAAAATCAACGAATTATGAGTAATGTGGATTGTAAAATGTTTATAAGCCAGCCCAGGGCCCTGGCTTATAAAGATTTACAGCTTGTTTTTCTGATGAAAAACAAGCGATTGGGATTGTAGATTCACCAATAAAACTCTCGAATTACAATGTTCCAATTTTTGGAAAGGATCAGCTGTTGAATCAACGATCAGCCAAAACTCACTAGAAGACCCTAACATTCGAATCCAAAATGGCTGCGATGGTTCGAGTGAAATAGGAAATCCCATGTATTCTTTATTCTTTCTTTACAATTGCGACTTGGTTTCCAAGTATTTTAAGCAAAGGATGAATGAGTGATGATGAATAATGAAGGTTTAAGATGTAGGTTATATGTCTATGTAAATTGGTTCAGATGAAAAATTCACAATATTGCTGTTCAAACTCAAATAATCACGGCCATTTTAGATTACAAGGCTAGGGTCTTCTGACTTGGTTTGTTTACGATTTTCTTTGTAGGTTATGATGATATTTTAGCGACAAAAATGATTCCTGTTCAAATCTCACTATAAAAATAATGATTGATATTTATTATTAAATATATTCATTATAATAAATCAATTTATACATCAAAATCATTAAATTATGAGCAAAGTTTTGGTTTTAAACTATTCTGATATTCTATTTACTTGAGGTAAATCCGTTCCATGTAATTTTTTAATCAGCTGAAACTGTAGAATTTGCTTTTTATTGGAAATGTTTATGAGACAGAAACGCCCATAAAATCCACGAATTATGAGTAATGTGGATTGTAAAATGTTTATAAGCCAGGGCCCAGGACATAAAAATGATATGAGCAAAACTCCCAGACACTGTCAAATTTCTCTCCGTCATGTGGTACAGGCCCCCCAAATTTTTGAACTTTTTAATTTGACGATTTAGAACAAAAAGGAAAAGGACCTTTCTTGTTCAGAATCACGAAAAACATCGGTTTATGCAATAAAATTTCTATCGGGTTGATATGGGGACCCATTAGGGGCAATTTTTGATTTTTGCAAATTTTGCGGATTTTGAAAATTTTCAAGGGTCAATTTTGACCTGTTAATGATGTTTTAGCGTGGTTTTCGAGGTCGGAATCATTTTTAATGGTCCTTATACCCCAGTAATAATGCGATTTGCCCCAAAAAATATTCAGGGGGGCAACAGGGAATTGGGTTGAATTTGTCAAATTTTTGATCCCTGTAAATCTCTTATTTTCATACCGGCAACTATTGTGTTATATATCAATGAACGCAGCTCATCAAGACGATTCAGAAACATATGCTAAAAGTTCAAATTTGACAAATTTTGAAAACTTCAGGTATGGACTTGTAAATTTTCTTATAATTTCCCCTCATACTATTTGCTCACTTATACAACATATTCAATGCTTTCCTCAGATGAGATGAATGTATGAGAATGAACATATTGATACCATATAAACTTGCTTATACATTAAAATCATAAAATGTCCAAAAATCATATTACAGGGGGCTTTGGGTCCCCCCCCCCCAAAATTTTCTCAACATTTTTATTTGAATATTTAGAGCAAAAATGAAGAGGACCTTTTTTGTTCAGCACTTAAATTAACATTAGAAAATGTAAAAATTTCTCACAAAAAAGAATTTCAGACCAAAAAATTCTTGAAAAAAAAAATTTCATACAAAAAGGTTTTGGGGTACTGGTAGGCTCACCTTGAAACATGACAAACTTGAAAGAATTCTCAACCTGTTAATTCACTGGACCAAGAAAAATTTCCAAACAAAAATAATTTCATCTTCAAAAAAAATTTCTAACCCATCCAAAATAGGGGTTCAGGGGGGCGAAGCCCTTCTTCTCTGTGAGGTATCGAAACAAGTCAATTCAAGCACGCACATGTGTAAAGCTAGGATTTGGCTGGTGCGGAACGTAACGACCGTCGGTCGTGGTCGATCAGCTGTAGCCAATCACAGCTCTTGTCTTTTTTTCTATTGACCTTTGCATTTAATAAGAAGAGCTGTGATTCGCTACAGCTGATCAACCACGACCGACGGTCGTTACGCTACGCACCAGCCAAATCGTACCTTTACGCACCAGCCAAATCGTACCTAAAGGTTTTTCCAGCTTTTTAGGTTAGCTGAGTAATTTAGGTTTTCAAGCTATTTTAGCTGTAAATCATAATTTCTTAATTTTTATGTTTTTATATCGACTTGTCGATCCACATGTCGGAGGAAAATAATCCTAAGTTGTTTCCTACGCCAAAGAAAGGCGTTTGGGCTATTCATAAATCAAAGACCAAGGGTAAATACTATTACTTTAATATTTCAACTGGCGAATCGTATTGGGAACGTCCAAAGGAATTGAAAGATGCAGACCTGAGTTTACTTCATTTTCCGGTGAGTATGGATTTTTACTTATTTCAGCTTAGCCTACTTGAATCTATTATACCTACAGTAATAGGCTGCGGCTAAATGTGCAGATGAAGGTTTTTGCAGTATAGGTAGAGGTAGGCTACCTACTGTAAACCTAAATCAATTTTGCCCTGAAACAGAAAGGGGTGGACTACAAAGTTACTTTTTGGTGTTACAATGTGGTATAAAATTGGCAATAAATAATGGTATCGTTTGTAACTAACTTATTCAAATTTGAATAAGTACAGTTGACAGGTTCACTTTTACCACAAAACAGGAAGGGGTATAGAAGTTTTACTTAATGGCACAAAATTATTTAAATTTCGCTTACCGATTTTAATATTTTTTTATATTCTAATAATAATCTTTAATTACTTCCATAGAAAAAACAAATAAAACAATCGATCAATCATATACATCAAACTTGTGTAGATAAGAAAACAAATCAAATTAAAGTTACAGAATAATACATCATACTCTTAATATGAATAATAAATAAATTATAATTAATAGACCGTGATTATAATAGTCTATAGCTATAGTTCCATTATCTACGGATATATACTTTCATGCATGTGATTCAATCACGTACGCATGATGGAGTGATCGGAGAGACTGAAAGAAATTAGAAAAACAAAAGTTATTGCTCATAATGTATAATTGATTTATCGAATTATCTTAAATTAGTTAACTTATATAACTTACACGCAATAAATTATCCGATTGCGCTCTGGTATTAAAATGAACATTTAAGGAACTTAAACCAATGCAATTTCTTCAAAGCTAATCATTGAATTCATTTACAGGAGGGAAATTTCATTCCAGAAAATGTAAATACTGGATCTGCGTGGGATAAAAAAAAACAACCAATAAAATCTAACAAGGCTGACAAAAGTCCGATAAAAAATCGAAAAACCGTTAAAAAATGTAAGTTATGATGCTTATAAGCGTTTATTTTTGTATTGTGTTGTAGAAACTCATTAAATAAAATACAAAATTTAAAACTTTTTTGGGGACATGCTTTGTTATTTAACATTTATGCCCGGTTCGTGAGGCATAAGCAATTAACAATTAGCTGATACCTTATTAAGTTTTTCAATGAAACATACTAATTGAGCGGAGCGAAGCGAAGCTCTAATGGATTAGGAAAGTCACTCTTTGTATAACTACTCCTCCAGAACCGCTCGACCGATTTGATTCAAACTTGCCATGGTGATAGTAGACATGGACGACCAGGTTATAGGCTATAGAGCATTTTGAAAATTTGCATATTAAGGACGAAAAAAGGAAAAAAAGGATTGCTTACACACTATTACTATACACATTATTCATGCTATATTCATGCTCTCTGCACTGCAGGATTGCAACCTAACATCAGTTTTGAGAAACGTTCCTGGTCAGAAATGTCTATTATGCTCTTGAAATCATGTTGGTATCACTGGCAGAATCGGCTCCTTATCGAACCCTCATAGCCGAGTGGTTAGCGACGCGGACTAGTATTTCACTGCTTACCAATCAGGGGTGGGTTCGAAACATGAGCAGAACACTTTTTTTGCCGATTATTTTCAACTTAGAAAAACTTCCAATATTATTTTACATAGAGATAAAAGAAATAAACGACCTTTTATGATTTGTTTGGTTAAGAGAAAATTAAATTAAGAATAAAAAATTTAAAATTCAAAATTTAAAATTTAAAATTTAAAATTTAAAATTTAAAATTTAAAATTTAAAATTTAAAATTTAAAATTTAAAATTTAAAATTTAAAATTTAAAATTTAAAATTTAAAATTTAAAATTTAAAATTTAAAATTTAAAATTTAAAATTTAAATTTAAAATTTAAAATTTAAAATTTAAAATTTAAAATTTAAAATTTAAAATTTAAAATTTAAAATTAAAATTAATTAAATTTAAAATTTAAAATTTAAAATTTAAAATTTAAAATTTAAAATTTAAAATTTAAAATTTAAATTTAAATTTAAAATTTAAAATTAAATTATAATTTATAATTTATAATTTAAAATTTAAAATTTAAAATTTAAAATTTAAAATTTAAAATTTAAAATTTAAAATTTAAAATTTAAAATTTAAAATTTAAAATTTAAAATTTAAAATTTAAAATTTAAAATTTAAAATTTAAAATTTAAAATTTAAAATTTAAAATTTAAAATTTAAAATTTAAAATTTAAAATTATAAATTATAAATTATAAATTATAAATTATAAATTATAAATTGAAAATTAAAAATTCGGTAAAAAATGTTGATATTATTGGTGGGCAGGTTCAGATGAGACTAGAAATGTTGTGTTAGAATATTTTTTAAATCCGTTCAAGATTAAGATAGTAATAAGTTTTTAAAAATTGTAGATGTATTGCAAATTAAAAATAAAAAAAAATCGGTAAAAAATGTTGATATTTGGTGGGCAGGTTCAGATGAGACTAGAAATGTTGTGTTAGAATATTTTTGAAAACCGTTCAAGATTAAGCAAGTAATAAGTTTTTAAAAATTGTAGATGTATTGCGAGTTGCATATCTTCCACCTTGATACGACAAATCCAAATTGTAAGTTCAATCGTTCAGCAAGATTATAGATGAACTAATTTGGAAGATAATGATTTAAGTTTTAATCTATGTCCAATATACTTTCCAAAGGTTACACTTCATATTAGCTTTTTACTATTTTTCAGAATTTTCGGAGTTTTTCTTAGATTTTTTGAGAAAAAATTGGCAGAAAATGTTGGAATTAAGTAAACAGGTCCAAATTAGGTCTAGAAATGCTGTGTTCAATAAATTTCTAATCCCTTCTGAACGGAATTTGCAGGCGAGCGAAGCGAGCCATGTCTCAGCTGACACTGACAGAGGTTTTGCAGGCGAGCGAAGCAAGCCTGTTTGTCTCACTTACACTGCCTATACTGTCGGGGGTCCAGGGGACGAAGCCCCCTGGCTAGGCGGAGAAGGCGAGCAAAGCGAGCCTGCCGGCTAGTTCTGAATAAAATGGTGCCTGATTTGTCAGGATTCAATGATAAATAACTGAGATGACTATTTTAGTGCATTTCATTTGAAAAAATGCACTATTGGTCTTGCCCTGACAATCGAAAATTTATGATGTGATATATTTTTTACACGTTTCCGAGCCCCTAGAACACGAATCTGATGTCCGTTCAAATTCATATATCTCTATATATATATATTTATATATGTACAGTTTCTTGTTAACACGATAACTCCCGAAGGGCTTGTCGGAGAGCGACCAAATTTTGCACAAAAATCATTAGTGTTAATATATCGGTCAAGTTCGTTAACCAGCCAAATTGGTCCAAGTGTAGGGGGTGAAATTAGGGGATGAAAATTTTGAAAAATCACTACAAATCGACCAATAACGTGATCGTTTTGAAAATTGGTGGGTATAATACCCTTATTATTCCCTACAATTTGAGCCATCAACGAAAAAAATCCAATCAAAAATGGCAAAGAAAATGGCGAATAACACAATGCCAAAAATTGTGTTTTTCGAAAACGGCGCCTTTGAATTCATACCCTGAATAGCTCATTATAAGTCATATGATTTGAGCCATCATAGAATTGCATTTGAAATGCACTCTTTCCGACCGCCAGCTGCCGGAGCAAATTTTTTATTTTAATTTCAACCTTTCACATTCAATATGGTAGTTTGGAAAAACTTAATGTGTAATACGGCCTGCGGCTCGTGCGTGTTTCTCTTGATGCAGCAAAATCACTCTTTGCGTACTGATACACAAATAACTATATTGTACTGTGTGAAGGAGGCAAAATGTGTTTTTACCCGATGTCTTTATTAATAAAATTATTTGCATTCATTCAATATTTCTCAACATGCTAACAAACAATGGAAGCTTGTTGTGGAAATACACCAAAATTTTGCCCAAATTTCATCCAATAGGCTTATTTTTTCGTAATTTTTCAAGTTTATATTGATTTTCCTTTATAGTTTGCTACTGAATAATTATTTTAAACAATCAGAGCACATTTGAGACCAAAAAAGGTACGTCAAATGCTGCATTTACAAAGTTGAACAACTCATAGAGGAAATGACTCCAGCTCGGTCAATATTGTTTGAAAATTATTGATTTTGTCTCAATCGTAGGAAATATTCTGACCTTCAATTTGAGCCCAATCAATATTTTTTAACCAATATTGACCAAGCTGGAATCATTTTCTCATCTTGCCTTATTTTATCAAAATAAACACTCACTTGAGAAAACATTCACTTAAAGGTCGTTGCTCATATTTTATATTCTCATTTCATAACATTACATGGTAATAGAATGAGCCACTTTCACCATCAGCTAGGTTTAGCTAGGTTTAAAATACCGGGATCAAATTTTCGAGTCCACACGCTTCAAAAACTTTTGGACAAAAAGAAAGCTCGCTCCGCTCAATTTGCGGCTGCCTCCGCATGCGCTTCCCTAGTTATTATAACTATGTTGATTCTGTATCTCTGTAATAAGATTTAATGCCTCACGCACCGGACATTATTTATACTTTTTAATTTAAAAAAAACATGATACAATATTAAATAATGTAATTACAATTCATCGTTTTCTACATTGTGACAATAAACAGTACTAAACACTGTGCTGAGCTTAATAAACAAAACGTTGAAAGGTTTTGATTCATTTCTGCTTCCATGATCGCTGTTGGAAAACAAAGTTTTCCTATTTCTAGTCATTTTAATAAATTATTCCTTGTACGTCAAATGTTTTCCATTGATTTATTAAATTCATCAGTTAAGTAAGTACACCTTGCCATTTGTATTATGTTGTGTCATGGTTGAATATGTTTTGCAAATAGACCATAATTATAGATCTACACTCTACATAGTGACATTTTTCAGATGCTAAAATTACGGCGGACTTTTTGAAGGATACCGAAGAAAATACAGTCGAGCAATGTAAGACGTGTAAGAGTAAACATGGATCTGCAGCCAGGGAAAAGATAAAAGATCGGCTACTCAAAGGTGAATTACATTATTGACTTTAAATTTTTCCTTGAGCTTTCAAATCTTTTTAATTAGCCCTGAACTGCCTTTCTCATGCATGCTTCTCAACTAAAATCAATTATTTAAAATGGGCTGACTTAACTTATTTTTGGCTTATTGCGGATGATGCCCACTTGAGCATTTTAGCTTGTGCGTGGGTACTTAATGGATAATGAGTGCGAAGGTGATTGATGAGGTGAAAAACAGTCACGCCTACTGGGTCTCGAGCCCTGACCTGGCAGCGCTAGTGGACTAAAGGTTGTAACGCCTCAGCCCACTGTGCTAACCGGTCCATTGCAATTTCATAAAGCTATGTCTCTTTTTATAGCTGTGGTTGAAGCACCTTTGTAGAAAGTAAAAATGTTCCTTGTTTCAGAAAGAAATCTTCGTTATCTTTCAATTATACATATTATTCATTTCTTGAGATTTGCAAGGCAACTCATAATAATGATGTTTTCTATCTTAATTTTTCTGTTTTGTTCTATCAGGAGCCAAACATGTTGAATCATCAGCAAATAAACAAAAGTTACTCTTCAAAAAATCAATTTGGGTAAGTTAATATCAATTTCTGAATTTCAAGTTATTCACTTCGACTATGCTTAATTGGATGTGTAGAATGTGGTTGTTCAGTGCGGGTGGTTGCTAGGTGCTTGCAATGTTAACTTATGTTTTTTCTTTTCATTGCTACAATTCCTGGATGGCCTTCATGAAGAATTTTTAGTACTTTTGTTCTCAATCTTGTAGGTATGACTAAACGACCTAACCAGAGGGTATGCCATTTTCAAATGACAGTTCTTCACGTTTATTGTAATATGGTAGAAGATCTTCACTCACATTTGTATTTGTTGTCCAACCACTTCGGAGATAGTTCAAAACTTTTGAGAGTGTTGGATCATGTTTTGTTGCTTCTTGTAGGCTTTTTGTTGATAATGGTAGATCTTGAGATCGAAGGTGGAAAAGATGAGCTCTGTTGCTTTCCTTTGACTTCAATTCATTTTTCAAGGGAAACCTTGATAGCATATCTGCCGTTGCATTGTCTGCACCTTTGTGATAATTTATTGAGTAGTCGTATGAGCTTAAAATTAATGCCCATCTAGCAATACGGTTGGAAACAACTTTTGGAATAGAGTCATTTTCGCCGAAAACTTTCACTAAAGCTTTATGATCAGTACGAATCTCAAAATGTCTGCCATAATTGTTCAAAACGTGTTACTCCAAAAATTAAACCTAATGCTTCTTTTTCAATGACACTGTACCGGCTTTCAGCTTTGTCGAGTCGTCTTGATGCAAATAAAATGGGTCTTTCAGTACCATCAGTGTATCTGTGAAAAAGGGCTGCACCTAATCCGACTTCACTGGCATCTGTGGCAAGTATTAGAGGGAGCGTTTCATCATAATGAGCCAAAGTATCTGATGTTGTTAATAAATGTCTCAACTTTGTAGCAATCTGTTCATGTTTTCTATCCCAGCGCCAATTTTCTCCTTTTTGAAGTAATTTGTGTAATGGAACACACAGTGATTGTAAATGTGGAACGAATTTACTGTAGTAATTAATTGATCCTAAGAAAGACCTTAGTTCTTTTACATTTTTCGGTGATGGCATATCTTCCACAGCTTTGATATGTTCAGTTGTGGGATGTATACCTGTTTGATCTATTCTGTGTCCCAAATAGTTTACAGATTCCTCAAACCATTTACATTTTGTGGTTTGTACTCGAAGTCCATTGTTTTCAAAACGTTTCAAAACTTCCCTGACTCTGTTTATGTGTTCTTCTCTTGTAGGAGCTGTTATTATTACATCATCAAAAGACATGCAACGCCTTGTAGGCCAAGATTTGATCCATTTTACACTGAAAGGCTGCTGTTGCTATTTTTATCCCAAATGGAAGGCGTGAATATCGAAAGAAACCTTTATGAGTGGAAATAGTGAGATACTTTTGTACCGAAGTATCAACTTCCATTTGTAAATATGCGTCCTTCAGATCTATGATTGTGAATTCCTTCCCTCCTGTGAGTTTTGAAGTGATTTCTTCAAACCTAGGTAGAGGATAGTTGTCTGGACTTATAAATTTATTAATGGTGGTTTTAAAATCTGCACATATCCGAACTGCTCCTGTCGGTTTCACCACAATAACTATTGGCGAGGACCATGTGATAGGTTCTTCACTTGTGTTTACAGGCGATAGCACATTACTGTCTACTAGACGTTGCAGTTCAATTTCTACTGCTTTTCTTAAGGAAAACGGTACAGGGCGTGGTTTTGCAACTATTGGTATGGCATTTGTTGACATGTGGAAAAGTACCTTGCAGTTCTTTATTGTTCCAAGATTTGGATTGAAAACATCAGGAAAATCCTTGATTATCTTATCTATCAAGACTGAGTTCTTTTTTGGTGGAGAGCTAATAGCTGTTTTCTTTACTGTGCATATTTCAGCACCGGGTGGCAAAGGTAGATTGAATTTGAGGACCCAATCCAGTCCAAACAATGGTATGTCATTTTCTTTATAACAATTACCGATAATTTCCTGGAGTCACCAAAAGCATCGACGTTTATTTGTGTTTCTCCAAGTGTTTCAATGTCAATTCCTGTATAAGCCATGAGGTTACTTGTTGGTTTCAGAGTGGGAGATCCGATTACTTTCCATATTTTCTCGCCAATAACGCTGTAAGCAGCGCCTGGATCATACAGCATTTTCACTGTGTTGTTGTTGAGTTTAACATTCACCATTACTTTACAGCCTTTTTCCAGAGCTCTTATATGGTCAATATCGGACAGTGACAGGTTATCGTCTTCTATTGATAAATTGTCCCGAACCTGATTTATCTGTTTGTCTTTTACCATTATAGCGTTCCCAACTTTCAAACAAACTCTTGCAAAATGGTTCTTACCTCCACAAGCTTTGCAAGAAACGTCTTTTAGAGCAGCATCATCTGAATGTCGCCGGTTTCCACAACGGATACAATGTGCATTTTTGTTCAATTTCAGAATTGATCTCTTTTCATATTGTTTGTTGTACTTTGGAGGGTTAGATTCCATTGCCTGATGTTTTCCAGAAATTTTTACTCTATTCAAATTTGTATTACTGTTCTTAATTTCCTGTTGTTGAAGGTTAACGGTTTCTAGTAATTTTGCTGATTCTACTATCTTTGCAAACGTTGTTTGTGTTGAAGCATGCATTCTCAATAACTCCAATTGCCAACTATCGTTGTTAATACCCAATATGAACTGATCTCTTAAACGTTCATCTAGATTATCGCCGAAATTACAAAATCGTCGAGAAAAGCAAACTCTCTGGGATAGAGGTGCTTGTGGTTTCGTGTAGTACTTGTTTAAGACTTCTACAGCATCATTAAATCCAATGTTGTTAATGGGAGTCGGATGCATAGAATCAAAAACTATTTTGAACGGTTGTGGTCCCAGATTTTCAAGTAGTAGGTCTCGCTTTTTGTCCTCGTTTTTGATGTTTCCATTCCTTAGGAAAATCTTGAATCTTTCGTGCCAATAGATCCATTCTTCGGTTGTTCCATCGAATGGTTTGTTTGATATCATGTCAACATCTGATATCCTACAGTTGTCAAGTCACAAACCAGTATGAACTGTTGATGGTATTAATAATCAGTATTGATGATCAAGGCGAGTTTAACCTTCTCTAACACGTGGCTCATCCTTGCAAGAAAGCAATAATATGAACATTTTTATGTCAAATTGGATGTAGTTTATTGTTTTATACTTCATTGACTTTCAATTGAGGAAAGTTAACTAGTACTTTCAATTTGTGTTGATTGTAGCAAATTTTATTCTGAAGACTAAATGTTGAAACTTTTATTGTCTTGAATTTACCCAAACCTCATAATTCTAAAATTTCATTAGGCTAATAAAACTAAATTTTTTTAATGTGATTTTGGTCTATTTGTCTTTAAATCCTGATTTTTTAAAAAGTTAACAATCAAGCATCCTACTTTATATATCTAATGGAGTCTCCCATTATATTGATAATGTTTGGAGTTACAAATTCTTAATATTAATAGTTTTATTCGATTTCTCAGCTGTTATCACGTGAGAATAATTGACCATTCCAGTTTCCTAATGAGGACGCCAAACATTATAAAGAAAATTATTATAATTTTGAAATTGAAAATAATTTTGCAATCTTCTGGCATCATTATCTTTATAACGAAGTACAGGGTTCGCCAATGAAGTGGGACGATTTGAATAAGCAACAGTTGGTGTAAGAAATTGTATTTTTGTTATTTTTTTATCATAAATAGAAAGTAGAAATGTAGCCATTTAGTGTTCAATAAGTCTAAAATCATTTTTTTGAATATAACATCTTCCTAATGTCCTCAATCGGAATCTATGCACTTTTGCAGCCGGGCCTGAAAGAAACGGGTAGATTTGCCGTGACTTTTAACTTTGTGCGTTATATCGAAATGATTAATAACTTTCTTACACCAGTACTCGCCCATTTTCTATTGAATGAACAAACAATATGGGACAACAAGCCACATTGCGAGAATTGCCATGAATGCTATGAATGTTTTGTTTCCAAGCCGTGTCATTTCTCAAAACGGGGATATCCCTTGGCCCCCTCGCTCTCCAGATTTATCAACCTTTGACTTATTTCTCTGGGGCTACTTAAAAACGAGAGTATTTCAAAGCGATCCACCCAGAACTATCCCAGCTCTAAAACAACGGATTCGAGATGAAATTGGAGGAATGCCACTCAATATGCTGCGAAATGTCATGGGGAAACTTCCAGGCCTGGCTGCGAAAGTGCATAGATTTCAATGAAGGACATTTGGAAGATGATGTATTCAAAAGATTATTTTTCACTTATTGTACACAAAATGGCTACATTTTTACTTTCCATTTATGATGAAAAAATTACAAAAATACAATTTCTTAAACAATCTGTTACTTATTCAAATCGTCCCACTTCATTGGCGAACCCTGTACTTTCGGGCACCCTCTTCTGGGGACTTTTTCGCGTAGAATAAGCTCCTGAAGTTCTGGTAGCGGATCATTCTGGAGATGTAATCTGTTTTTGAATGGAGAAGAATGAAAAGACGTCCAAATTTCCTTACTAGCTTTCAAATTTGACAATCATTCAATTTTTGGATGATTCTTTTTAATGCTGGTTGTATCAAATTCAATTTTTTCTAATTATTCCATGAAAACTGTGTGAAAATGTTCACTTATGTGTAGAAATATTTCAATAACTTATGTTTAGAATCTATAATTACTCGGGTTTGAAATAAATTGTTCATTTTTTTTAGTTCAAGCGGAGCCAGAACTTCCTGCTTACACAGACTCAGATGAAGATGAAGAACCAGTTTCGGCTAAAAAAATCAAGGCAAATGATGGAGACAAAATATGCCAATCAAAAATATCCAATTTTAAAATTCCCAAGAAGATTATGGATAGTGGACAGAGTTTGACGGAAACAAGTGACATCGATAATAGGGAACAAATCAGTGGCACTCAACGTGATGTGGCCATTGAACAATCCGAACTCATCGATGAGTATGAAGAAATGGAATGGTCACCGAATCCAACCAATGTATGTTCGATTTTTTCTCACTATTCTATTTCATCTATATAGAGTATCTTACGAAGTTATTGAATGAAAAGACAAGATATTGTCAACCACAGACTTATTAGAAATCGTGGTTTCGGTTGCTATACCATTATCAATCTCTGGTAAACTGTGGTTTGACAATATCTTGTCTTTTCATTTAATATGGATAATTACCACAATATCACCTTCACAAATACTCAACAAATATCTTACGAACGGTGTAGCAGCCATAAACCATATTATATTATACATTACATTTCCAACAAAAATTTTCTAAAAAATTCTGTGTGTAAAATTATACTTTTTCGACCTTTATTTTGTAGATTATCGATTTCTCGATATTATTGAAATAGGTTACTGTCATTAAATAAGTTACATTCAAGGCATAAAGCCATACAAATATTTCTTACATGTTTTTTTTTATTTTTATTCTATTTCCAGAATGATATTGATAGAGTGGAAACCGAAGTGGAATCTAACTGTACCGAATGGTCGAGTCTGGAGAATGAAATCACACCCATGGAAATCGATATTGCTAATCCCAAAGACACATGCCTTGTTATCGACACAAATATCCTCATTCATGATATGGAATTGGTTAGATCAATAACCACATCAGATCTAGCAGGTAAGTACAAATTGTTTATTAGGGTGAAGCCCACATGAGCTCATAGGCTTGTGCGTGGGTAATGAAATGGATGATAGATGACGACTACTTTTTTTTAATGTAGTCGGGACCGACGGCTTATCGTCTCCCCCGAAAGACGGGGTGGCCGCATTTATGTGATTGTGCTGTGGTCAAAAATTGTTTCCCCGCTTGGGACTTGAACCAGGGTCCACCTGGTTATCAGACTGGCGCTTTATCACTCCTCCAACGAGCCACCCAAACTATAGAAATCATGCTATTTTGTTCTAGTGAAATCACTTTTCTCAATTCCTTGATGGCTTATGATTATGATGATACATGATTATTTTTTGTATAATTGATCAGGTAGAAGATGAGCTGAAAATGATGTACTCATCACCCTTTAGGCTTTGCAAAATGTTTTTAAGGTGTAGTTGATTTGATCTTGATAAAAAAAAGTGTCAGTAGATTAACTGTTTGCTCATTGTTCTATGGCCACGGTTACACTAGAGCGAATGAGCAGTTTCGAATGCGAATTCTGCTTTTGAATTGAATGGGAGATTTGCATTCGTTACTGCTCGTTCGATCTGGTGTAACCGTTGCTTTAGGCTATGCTATGAGAACCTAGTAATATTGAAAAAAGTTTGTCATGTACAGTAATAGACTGGAAAATTCATTATACCTAGATTGAAATAGAAAAATTGTATTTTTTCGATTCATTGGTTTAATGATGAAAACTAGTTTAGTATAGTTTTTACAGTTTTACTCGGTCGGTGTTGGTTCGGTGACTGTGGGTTCTGTTTGTGAATCTATGGCCTTTGAACCGGTATTGGCCGGGCTGGGGTCGTTTTCCCGTCTTGCTGGGGTGTCTTCTTAGCTTGGACGGGCTGAATAGTGAAGTGAATATGAAACTGGCAACCAGCTGGTAGGCCATTGATAAAAAAATGGAATAATTATTGAAAGTTTGAAAATAGCTAATGATTTATGTTAGCCTGTATGTTGAACAGTTCGAGCAAGCTGAGAATATAATATGTGAAGTGTATTGTAGCCTAAATGCGTAAGTCTTCTTAGCAAACTCGAACAATGTCAAGATTTTTCGACAACTAATCTTTCGCTACAATTAATACTAAAAATTAGTTGAAGAATAACTTCTGATCTTTTATGTAAAGTAATTTATTTCTTTTTGTAGATGGAAGTAAAATAATTGTGGTTATACCTTGGCAAGTACTGAGAGAGTTGGATGGCTTGAAGAAGAATGAAAAGGTGCGGCAAAAATGTACAACTGCCATCAGATTTCTCCATCAATGTTTCAGTGATAAGTCCAGCAATGTTATTGCTCAAAATGCTCTTTCAGAAAAGCTCGGAAAGGACTTGATAGAAATTGATGTGCCTGATGACAACATATTGGCTTGTTGCCTACAAGTTATCAGCCTTGATAGAAGAACGGTATGTTATTCAAGTATTCTAGGTAATAATTAATAATATATCTCAATTATTGAAAAAAATTGGCACATCGATTGTGTTATAGCATTATCGATCTCGGGTAACCTTTCTGGTTTACCAGAGATTGATAATGGTGTAACTAGTGAAACTGGTAACTGGTCCAGCCAGCGCTTTCGTGGACGTCTTTTCAGCCTTCTTCCACCTGGGTTTTCTGAAGACTTTTTTAACGGCTCTTGAATAGTTCATTCTTTCTAAGTGACCTAACCAGCTCTAGCTTCTCACTTTGATTGCATGCACAATTGGTGATTTTCTGTACAGATCTCGTAGCTCTTGATTCCAACGATGTCTTCATTCTCCACCAATACATACTGGACCGTATATTCTTCTCAGAATCTTTCGTTCCCAAATACTCATTAGGTCTTCATCCTTCTTTGTCAAAACCCAGATTTCTGTACCACACAACAAAACCTGATTACCTTATTAAGGTATCAAACCTTAATAGCATACATTTACTACCTTAATATCTCTTTTTCTACAACCCAGTACTATCTCCACCATTACCCTGACCATATTTCCACTCTGAAACATCATTATCATTCTAGTTATTCCATTAGAGAATAAAATATTTACGATACCTTTACGATAGGTTTTTTGCAATTCAATAACTGTGTTATTTATAATATTTGTAAAATTTGAGATATCTTCAAAACCCTAAAATATTGTGTTAGAAGCATATTTTTGTAACAATTTTTTTATTCAACAGTCTTTTAAAAATCGCTCAATATTATGCCTCACCATGTATTATCATTGTTGTCTGCATCGAGTATCATGCTTCTTTCATACACTTTACATTGTGTCGACGTCTCTTCTCAGCGTATGCGAACTATACAGTTGGACCAAAATTTCTTGGCATCAGCCAGAACCAGCTGACCCTGGCGAGGGTCATAGTGCGGGAACCGTTCTTTAAACATTAGGCAACTAATGTCACATTAGACAGTGGATTAGAGCAGCAGTCAATGTTTTCAATAAAGTCAATAACACTCAGCTGTCTAGTGCCAAGAAATTTTGGCCCAACTGTACTAGTACTCTCCAAGTACAAGTATTCTCTCTAATTGGGTTTTCTTTTCAATTTCCAGGTATTGCTCACGAATGACATTAATCTGTGCAATAAAGCAATGGCTCACAACATTGAAGCTTATACTCGAGAAGAGTTCTTGAAAGAAAGTAATTCATTGGGCCTTTCAGTGAAAAATAAGGGTGGAATTCGTTCGATAAAAACAGGTCAGATGGCTCTTACTGAAAGATCGGTTTCCTATTTCAAATACAGTCCTCCTATTCTTTTCTCACTATAATTAAGTCGCCATTCTCAATATTTCGTGGACATATCAGTTCTGTAATTAATTCTTCCCTTGTTACATACTATCTGAATGTTGCATCTTGTCAGAAATACTGAAGGCTTAGAAATTGGAAGCTATAAACATGTTTAAGGCGAATTCACCTCTACTACTCAAATATTGAAATTTTAGTAAACGCCAAAGAAGCTGATGGCTGGTAAATGTCTGTTATTATTTCTCAGTACTGTGAGAACAGTCCGAAAGCGGTCTTCGAAACAGATCGCTCGTCGACTGTCCTGACAGAGCGTATGCTATACTTGAATTTAAACTTCACTTGATAATCGATCATCTATTTCAATAATTTTGTAGTGTTGAAAAATTTAATTGTATTAAATTTCAAAATTTTCTGTTATGTGATATAAGTCTTGTATTATTAATAGGCCTAAAGTAACTTATTAATCCCTGAAAAATTCAGAAATGTCTTATATCTTCCATAAGACCTTTTTGAGTTGCCTAATTCTAGGTTATGACAGATGTACATTTACATCAATTATTCTATTATTGAAACTATTTCATATTCGTATTTTTCTCGTATTTCCAGTATGTTCTAAAGTTCAACTGTTTTATATTCATGATACTTGAATGTTTTTAGAAAACTTAATCTTCGGCAAGAAGCAGTGACGATTATGTGAATTTGAACTCATTTTCAACTTTTTCTAGGCTTTAGGCCACATATTTTCGGCTACCCTCCTTCGCCGCCAGCTGATAATCTTCCATATTCGGTTGTCAAAAATCTACTAGCTCGCAAACACCGTAAGTGTCGGTCGGAAAATGATGAAGAGTCGCAAATTCTCGTCATTCCTCTGTCAGGTAATATCTTTGCTATTGCTTCATATCTATAATCAATACAGAGTTCCGAGAAGAACTGATTCGAGTACCACCACCGTGTTCCTCGAACATAAAAAATAGAAAACGTCGTGCGCAAAATGCCGAATTCTCCTTAGTTTTCCTATTATCCGCCATTTTGTGTTTTTATGATTTTCCATCATAACTCAATAATGGATGCACATACCCCTTTGAAATTTGATATACCCAAGTATAAGTATGATGGCTTAAAAATAGTGATATCAAAAATTTTGAATATCTGAAATTTCCAAAATGGCGGCTGACTGAAATCTTAATTTTGAATTTACTTTTGAAAATAAGGGTTTTTATGAAAATTTGTATAGTTGAAAAAATGTAGAGCTTCAAATTCTTAATACAATGGTGCCAGACTTGACAGGATTAGACAATAAATAATTGAGACATGACGATTTTAATTTTTATTTTCGTGAATTTAGGCCTGTAAAGCCTGACTAACGGTATGGCTTGGTTCTAAATAAAAATTGCTGTATCTCGGTTATTCATTATTGAATTTGGATGAATCTATTTTCTTTAGAATTCAAAGTTCTTTAGTTTTGCAATGGTACAGTATTTTGTAAAAACATTATTTCTAACAGTAAATACAAAATTAAAATTTCAGTCAGCCGCCATTTTGGAAATACGATCACTAATAAGATTATTTAGCTATTCAATTTTGTGGTCAATGTTCTTCGTGGAAGTTTTCAGGATTATTGACTAATATATCATATTGGAATTATTTATCACTCCTATCAATTTTTCTGGAAACTTTAATGGTGAACATTGAAAATAGAATCTAATATTTTTTAGATGAATCGTATTTAAAAAATAACAGGAATCGGAAAAAGACGAATATATTCCAAGGCTTATGAAGAAGACGAAACTAGACTACCAAAATTACTGAAAATATTCGAACAAGTTTTAGAATTATTCCAGAGTTGTTGATGATACTAGAAAATATTTTTATTTTATAGCTATTACTTGATTGATTTCCATCGTTTTACAACTATAATAAATCCCCTTCTAATTTCCAGATGATCGTAATAAGACTAAGGGAACTGTTGATAATAAACCGAAACCTTCTCGACCAGCATCAACCGAAACTATTTCGAATCTTATTTCCAATTCACTAAATTCAGAATCAAACTATGAAGCAACCTGCAACCACATAAACATACCTTTGCAAGGTGAAAAAATACTGTTTTTATCAATCTCTATATCTTAAGTCAATTTTTTTTCAAGTTTAAACCCTCAAATGCATCGTATTTATTCATCAATTATTGTTATTTATTTAGAAGCCTTGAGTCGCATAGCACTTACAGTTCATCAGAAGTCATTGAAATCTTAAGGGCTGACATTTTTTCTCACACATGTCTTGTAACTGAACTCAATGCTTTTAAATGGCCGGCACCCATCATGCGCCATTACAATTCTCTTACTTTTTTTATCTTATTAATGTGGGGTTGATCATCTACTGAAGGCTATTGAGTTTAAAATAAAGCTTTAGCACTCAGTTTCAAATTCACGTGCACGTCTATTTAAAGTGTTTGATAATTTTTGAATAGAGTGTAACTTCAATCATCAAATTTTTTATTTCACAAGATTGCGAAAAAATTGTTGGTTTCAGTTCCAGTTGAGAAGCCGCCTCTACCAGGTTCGGTTCTGAAAAATATGTTGCCTCGCAAGTCAATGCCTACGACTCAGAAAAATGAACAAAAACCTACAAAGAGATCTCATGCCAGATCTTCCTCAGGTATTGTATTTTATCAAATAAACAATGTAATTTCAAAAAGTATGTTATTTTACAATACTCCATGGCTCTATCATAGAAAACTCATGAACTGTAATAAGCAGCGCAATCTTGAAGAAGATTGAAGTCGCAGATGATTGCTTGGTGCTTTCATGGCATTTGACAAATTTTGAATCATGCATTATTTTTGCAGTGATTTATTGCAGCATTATTTTTCCAGTGAATTAGAAAAAACAAATGAAACCTTATTTTCCTGTCACAATTTTCCAGTTAAAAGTATAATGTCTTGAGATTGTGCTTAAGAGTGGGTGGTAGTGGACGGCAAACTGTCGAATGACAAAATCAAGCCCCATAAGAACAATGTAATTTTTATCAATCTCTTGGAGCAGATAGAGCCTCTATTTATGAACAGAATTTCATATTCTTTATGTCATTGTAAAGAGAATTCAATTCTCTAGGGGCGTGACTTTTCACTTTTTTTATTTTTAGTATATTTCAATAATTCGAGTTCAATAATTAAAAATAGTTCAATACTAAAAAATAAAAAGTCACGCCCCTGGAGAATTAAATTATCTTTCCAATGACATAAAGAACGTGAAATTCTGTTAATAAATAGAGGCTCTATCTGCT
The DNA here is from genome assembly GCA_017141385.1 of Sogatella furcifera. Lineage (NCBI taxonomy): Eukaryota > Metazoa > Arthropoda > Insecta > Hemiptera > Delphacidae > Sogatella > Sogatella furcifera. The sequence continues at coordinate 15,342,830 of CM029551.1, read as the reverse complement.
CCAAGAGATTGATAAAAATTACATTGTTCTCAAGGGGCTTGATTTTGCCGTCCACTACCGCCCACCCTTAACACTATTTCCCTTCCAATTTCCCGTTCGTGTTTTATTTTGTACAATAATTATTTCTGAATTTTCGAATTTTAATTTTTATTTTGGGTAAAAATCTAGGTAATTTTATTTGCAGGACCTTCTATAAAAACAACACCACTGCAAAAAAGACTGTCTGTATCTAACAGTGTACCCAGTCCAGCTTTGAAATCACCTTCATGTTCCGAAAATCAAAGCCAAGTAAGGCCATCTTTTCAAGGTAAATTTTAAAAGATATTTTATCATTATCAGTGTTGAAAAATTGTCCGCAGAAAATCTCACAACTCATCCTACCCAAGTAGTGTTGATTAAACAATTGAATTCAATAGTCGTCTAGATACGTAAACCAGATAAGGTTGCATTTATAGTGGGTTAAAAGATGAAGATAATTAGGATGAAGAGTAAGATGAAGATGGAAACAAAGAAGAAGGTTTTTAACTTTGATTAGTGCGTCCCTTTCCATAGAGTTGGCGTGACTTTTAAATATAGATAAAATGAGAGACTTCTATAATTCTATTTATTAGACAAATGTGTAATTCTGATATTGGAGACAAATAACTCAAATCATTATGAATATTGCAGAAATACATTTCCTTAGAGTGTTTCGAACTGATGGCGGGCTTATACGACTTACGAGGCCAATTGGCGAGACAATAATTATTGTCTTCTAAAATGTACAGCTGATGTGAAATATCTATTATATCTTTTTTCATTTGATTTTAAACCCATCATCTACGGGTCGGAAACAGAAAACTTAAAAACAAAAAGAATTCTCTAATTATCTTTGTCATTTTGATATAAAAAACTTACTACGTACAACTCATGATTGTAAATTGTGAGAGAAGTGATATTCATAAGAAAACAATATTTCCACGATTTTTCAGTTTTATAAAAAAATTCAAATTTTCTTTGGATCCTTCTACCCAGGACCCTTTTTAATACTACTGGCATATTGAGTATGAAACTCTATTATTTTCCACTTCACACAATCTGACAACGCTGCTAATTCTTGGGTGGAGGGCTCAATCACAAACTTACGTTGCGCAAACTAATAGTCAACCACGCTTTAAAAATTTGATGAAATTTCGAAAGGAAATGTATTTGTGCAAAATTTATATTGATTTGAGTTTATGACTCCAACATAAGAATTACAAAATCGACTGATCAATAGAATTCTCTTTTTTTCTCTATATTTGAAAGTCACGCCAATTCTATGGAAAGGGAAGGCATCAATCACAAACATATTCATTTCAATCTTACTCTTCATCCTATTCTTGATCTTACTCTACATCTTCCCCTTTCAACCACTATGAATCAACCTTTAAGCCTGCTGTACCCTGAGTAGGTAGTGACGGCCAGTCGTACAGCTGTAGCCAATCACGGCTCTTGCTCTTGTTTTTCAAGTCAAGGACAAGAAAAAAGCTGTGATTGGCTACAGCTGTTCGACTGGCCGTCACTACCTACCCTGTGCACAGCAGGCTTTAGACTTATAACCTATTAAGCTGAAATAAGCTGTGGAGCATGAAATTCTAATCCAAAGTATTTTTTTCAAACTATAGACTACTAACATTAGTTGATATCTACCAAGGTAATTAGAATAGAATTCTAATTACCTTGATATCTACTAACTTGGAATGTCTTGATGTCGAGTCGTACTCTGCCGTAGTCTAACTCCAATAACTAACTGTAGATAACTACAAGGTGAGACAGAGAAACTTACTTATTTGAAAAAAATTCCCACCCGGTGAGTTGGACTGCTAGAGTGGCGTGAGAGGGTGCAACTGAAGAGGGAAGTTACCAAGTTTGTTTCTCCTTCCAGCCAGTTGCCATCATGCTCTGGTCTAGAGAGCAGCGGGCCTTAGCAGTCGATAGCTTCTTTTCTAATGGCGACTACGCGAAGTGCCTTCTGCGCTCGCTTTGAAATTCCTCCTCACAGACTCGTTCCTGGCCGTGATTCGATTCTGTTGTGAGTTAACTCATTTTTGAACTGTCACTGAACCCAGAAATGGGCTTCAATAGACCATCGAAAGAGTGAGGCAGTCAGTTGTTCGTTCTCCCCGGCGTTTGGGTCACAAACACGCAGCTGCTATGGGAATTTCTGACACCACTGTTCGACGAATTCTCCATGAAGACCTTCAATTCCATCCCTATAAATTTGCTGCTGTGTAAGAATCAACAGAACGCGGTTTCATTGCTCATCAAAATTCATGTGGCTTATCTCTCTCAGAGGCGATCTCCAATGGTCGGCACACTCTCCAGATTTGACTCCATGCGATTTCTTTTTATGGGGTTATTTGAAATCTTTAGTTTATGTCGATCGACCACGGACCATAGCACACCTCAAGAACAACATTCGCGACGCCATTGCCAATATACCGATTCATAAACCGGTACTGCAAAGAGTGGAGACGAACGTCAAAAATCGACTTCATCAGTGTATGTGCAATGGGGGTCGCCATTTATCCGATGTCATTTTCAAGACTGCATGGAAATAAAATTGGGATATTTAATTCTCAAATAAAATGAAAATTAAAACAATGATAAAAATACTTTTGTTTTTATTGAGCTCGCAAATAAGTAAGTTTCTCTGGCTCACCCTGTACAACTTCTATAACTTCCTGTAGATAAATAATAATTCTATAAATTCCTGTAGATAACTAAAAATTTTTGCTAAAGGAGTGAAAGTGATGAAGGTAAACTAAGAAATGAATAGAATGATTCTAGGAAAACAGAAAAATTATCAAGAAAATGATCGTCATTTGTCAAAATTACTTCATCGTTAATTATGCTTGTAAGGCTGGTTGACGAGTTTCAAGTTTGAATAATATCAATTTTGCTATTAAAATATGCGACTAAACGAGAGTGCACATTTCATGTAGGCTGAAAATTTTTTTAACATCTTAATTTTAAAAAAGTAACTATTATGGGCTAGACTTGAGAAAATCAAATCCAACTTCATCCTTATAAAGTTATTCGATCCCTGGTTTGCACTTTATTTGCATTTGGTTACTCATTATTTAATATACATTATTTGTAATTATTTAACCGAAGCTTCAATTTTTTTACAATCGATCATATCGATAAACATAATATTCATCAACTTTTACAAAACAAGATAATATTGAATATTTTACTGGGTGCAAATGAAAAAATCGATGATAAGTGATCATGATAAAATTCCTTGCTGAAGAAATTACAAATCAACAGTAAATTACGAATTATCTATTAATAATAAATTACTAAGTAAGTAGTTTTGTTTGAATGTTTATTAGTTGGTCAAGATTGTGTTTTAACATTAATTCTAATTTTTGTTTCAACACATCTGTGATTATAGTCGCCCACAGATCATTGGAATGACCAAGGTCAACCAAGTCTTCCACCACCCTTCCTCGGTTCTCCCTCCGATGATGCCGCTTCATACTCAGGGGTAGCTATAAGTAAGGGAGAGAATGAGTGTGTGAGAGAGAAGGAGCGATGTTTTGTTTGGGTGAGGAGGATATTGTTCACCTTCCTTGAATTGTTTTGTAGAAGAAGGAAACAATCATTCTAGGCTAGCCGAATGAGGGTGGACAACAGTGGCAACAGGGCTCACCATTGCCAGCGACCTTGGTCATTCCAATGATCTGTGGGCGACTGTAGCTTCCTACCATATTAGTACCAGTACCGGTTATAGTATAAGTTTTCCATTTAAAGCTGAACTAGTTTCTCATAAGCTTGTACTAAATATTTAAATAAGAAAATTAATATATCTGTGACACGTTTAAAATGCTGTTTCTGAATTAGATATGATTGGAATATGAGTAGGGGTAGCTATTTATTCCTTGTCCACCACAGCAGTTTAACTGAAGGTCACGCATTTACGTCTCTTGCGTACAAGGGTATGATTTTCAAGAATCAATTCCTTCAGGTATCAATGCTATTGATGGGATAGACAGAGAAAAACTAAAAAGAGTGACAAGGTGAAAAGTTTTGATAATGTTATTGATATGGATGAACAACATTTTTAATATCTGCTGTAATTTCGTAATTCAAGCTACTGTCAAACTCTTATTTACACACTGAACTTAAATTTGGGCTCTGTGCTAAATTCAACACCCTGTAGATTTAGTCGTAATCAATGCCTTGCTCTTCGCATGAGACAATATTGTTTCATTAATAAACAATAAATTTATAAGATTTACAGAGAATATAATTTTGGAAACGATGATTACCCACTTTTACCGTAATCAATATTACATTGTTCTCTTCAATGCTATTATAACTAATAAAAAGACTGGAAATTGTAATAACTACGGTACTTAAATATCGTGATAGTGGTATCGGTTATCCATTGGTTATTAATCTTGGGTAAGCTTAGTGGCTATGGTAGTTCCTTTAATTTTCATTCATTATGGATAATCATCACAATATCTCCTCCACAACAAGCTTTTGTAATCAATACCGTGCGTTTTGTATGATCAAGTATTATTATTGGCTATATTAAAATAAAATTATCTGATGAGAAAGTATAATTTTCAAGTTAAATTTTTCATTTTAAGTAGTTGATTTATTTCATGTATACTAGTCATTACTGTTTCTTTTATTGAAATTCATGTGTACCTGAAATAACATTCAACTTCTGAATTACAGCGCAAGAAACGTCGGTTGAAATGACAGTTGCTAAGCAATTCGATTTATTCAAATTTGTTAAGCTATCGCCTTCTGATTATTCATCACCGAGTTGGGACAAATTCAAAAAGTTCAAATTTGCTGTGGCCGAGTTCCTATTCTCTGTAAGTTGAATTATAATAAAGTTCGCGCAAGCTTAGAAAACACGCCATTACAAGTCTTCTAAGGAGTCTTCTAAGCTTGCGCGAACTATACTCAGATCAATAAATTAGCCGATACAATTCAGCATTATTATTATATTTCTATGATTTTTTTGTTATTTATTATCTTTGAGTGTGTTGACTTTTGACTTATAGTGCTACAGTCAGTATTCTTACTTGATTAATAGACTAAACTCTAAATTATTTCATTTTATTTTAATAATTTTAGTTCAACAGTGGCGATATTTACTGGATATAGTAGCCTGTTAATTTCATAGTTTTTAAAGTCTAAATATACTGAATAATTGTTTTTTATTATGAAAATGAAATTCATTATTCAGTAATTGATATTAAGAGAATCGTAATTTGAATCGTTCTCTAAAGTCAGTATTTTAACAAGTTTAGACAACATTGTTTGTTAGTTTGATCATGAACGATCTAGCAAATAATGTATTTTTACACGATTAAAAGCACAATTTTACTGAAACTGTGTCTTCAATAGTATTTTTGTTTACTCAGTGTTATACAATGAATATTCAAGTTGCTAATAATTTTTCTCATCGAAAGTGTTTTAATCTCAAACCGAACTCTAATAAGTATGTCGTTTGCAGGTATTGAAAACTGGCATGTGTAGAATGTCGAGAGGAGATTGGACGTGGCGAATCATCCTGAGTCCGCCTTGGACAGTTGAGCAGTTGTGTATATGCCTGCGTACCCATTGGTTGACACTGACTGACCACTTTCCTTCACAACAAATCCTAGAATATCTGCAATGTTTACAAGAATGTATCAATGATATCGGTACGTTTAATAAAGTGTTAACTGAAGGTGCGGTCACACCAGACCGATTAGGAATGAACGAGCAGTGGCAAATGCCGATTTAAAATTGATTTTCATTTCACAATGGAAACAACGGGGTTTTCCAGATATGTCTCCTTTACAATAACAATTTTACAATAAAATAATTAGAAAGAAATCAGAGAACTAGAAGAAACAAATAAAAATAACTAATATTAAGGTAATTAATGCAATAAATAGTAATTAATAATAAATGCAAAAATGTATACTTATTATAAATTTAATATTCTAAAAATACAGAGAATTCAATCAACGATTGAATGAGAATGAAAATGAAAGAATGAATTAACAAATAAACAACATTATGACTGAACGTCATCCCAAACCATATGCACGCCCACACTCACATACAAACAATGTAGGCTAGTTGATCACTGCTCAGACTAGATTGTATTATTTTGATTACTCTGGTGTATCCATCCATACCTCTATCTCAATTCATGTTGGTGTTGTAATATTGCCTATTCGTTGTTTGATTATGATCAGCAAAAACTTTCCCATCATCTCTGAATCCTTGAAGTGAAAGTATCAAAAATTCATAAATAATTGTTGTGTCCATCTACAGTTGAAACAGAAAATTACAAAATCATATTTTCATGGAATTCTGTTTTACCTTATATTGATTTATCTTTTTTCAGATAATGAGAACATGACTCTGGAAAATCTTAATATGGCTATCAATATGTGTTTTTTGATAACGCCACCATTGAGAAATTACTTCAATCAACTGGTAGAAATCTTTGAGTCCAAACTAAACGTAAGTCAAAGTTTTTTAATTCACTTAGTATTGAATTAATTACTCAGGGAGAATAATATATTATAATCATCCACATGATTCTTCTCAAAATGTAGTTTGAGAATACACTTGCAACTTGTTCACATAAATCTCTCTCCAACATTACATTAAGCTGACATAAAGAGTTGATAAGCTTACAATAACCTGACATTACATATACTGCTGACCAAGAATTCATAAAATTTCATTGTATGTGTAATGAAATAGAACTTTGAATAACGATTTCTTGTTGGAAGGAAGTCATTGCAATCTCTACATTACCTGTTTACAAATCAATTGGTCCTTAACTTCAATTTCATTCTTACTTCTCAATGTGAAATGAAAGCCTCGGATACATGAGTCAATTCGACTTGAGCAAGTACACGACATTTCTCATGTAACTCAATTGTAAAAGTCGGTTCACTAGGTGATAAGTCCACTTGAAAACGAGTGGACCGATATTATTACTGAATTGAATGGGAGATGTCGATTCAATCGATGTACTGATTGCAATATTACATTATCAATTTATACAGAGTGTTTCTGAAACGACAGACAATGATGTTTTTTTTGTGAGGGTGATGCCCACATGGGCTCTTTGGCCTTGGGTAATGGGAAGGATGATGATGAGAGATGAATGGACCTACTGCTTTAGGTGGGTTCCGAATGATGTGTTTCCTCACATTGTAAAAAAGTAAAAAGTTTCAATAAACAAGTGTCCTAAAATGCTTTGTTACCGAGATAATAATGGCGGAATTTTCACTTTTTCAATTTTACTTTCAATTTTATAATTCTATTTCGGCCTTATGAGGGTATTTTATTAAGTAAAATTCATTTGAAGTTTAAAGATCCAGAGCATTATTCTGTAGCATATTCTAATAATAATGCTGTAATACAATAATAATACCCTGAGTTATAATATAACCTACAGTAAGGTGGTAAACCCACAGTAAACTGTTCAAGAGCCAGATTAGCCTATTAAAGTAAACTGAAACTTACCTGTAGCATTGGCAGCTTTTCCAATATCACACTAAATATTGTAATTTTTTCTTATATTCTTGTGATCTTTGTGATCAAAATCATACAATATTGGGTAGGCTACGTGTAAATGATCTCTAACAATTGTTCAGTGTTAATTTCTGATGTGAAGTAACTCTCAAGTGTTGACTTTCTTGCTTGCTAGTTGCTGTTTGTTTACTTGCAGACGAAAATTAGTGTTAGTTCCTGAACAAGCCACAATATTCGCAAACCGAATATTTCGCAGCGCATTGGTCTGCGCGAGCATATACACCGCAATGGTTTTAAATTTTCATCCGCCACTTCTCAGAGTTGAATTCGCACCGCAACAAACCTTCGCAACGAATTCGTGTTGGTGTGGCATATGGCCGTCATAAAAAAATAAAATTGAAAATTTGAAGGGAAATGTGAATTTTTTCGCCATTATTATCTCGGTAACAGAGCATTTTAGGACACTTGTTCCCTGGTACGTTTCTCTTTATTTTGATGTGAGGAAACACATCATGAATTATGTTGGTCTGTTTCAGAAACACCCTGTATAAAAATACATTTTCAACAATAATACATTAATAGCTGGTTACCGTTAATAATATATTATTACTTCTAGAGTTTACTACCAAAACTCGGTGTAAATGAAGAAGTTTCTCATCAATATTGGAGTTGTTTTACTGAAGATGTCGATCCTACTAGATGCTTTGATCTTTTGTCAAAGATATTGAATAAAACATTCAAATTTCTGTAAGTATCACTATAGCTGACAAGAATGATTTTCTTCTTTCAATAAAAAATTAATATGGTTGGATAAACTGAATTAGCGGATGAATCATCTGAAAAGACAAGAACTTTGTTATTTTCTTTCTCAAAAACTATCCGCATCTCTCCCTCAAACATCAGCTGTTTATTGGAAAAACATCATTCGCCAACGGCCAGTTACAGTACTTGTCTTGTTCAGCTGTTATTAACTTAAGAGTTGAAAAACAAGAGTTGTGATTGGCTACAGCTGTTTGACTGGCCGCCACTACGTACTCCGTCTACAGCAGGCTCAAGAGTTCTAAAAAACTGGCAAATAATGTTTTAAAATAAAAAGAACTGACACTACGCTGGGAGAGTATATTGATAGTGTTGAAGAAAGATGAAGATAGATAAAAGGTTTTCGTTTAGTCAGCTGATTCATTTGCCAGCTTCGTTGTTAGGAACGGTAGTTATATAATAATCCATCCAAGCAAAGAAGGCCCTATTGCAAGATGTCTACCGTTCAATGCTGCCAGCAGTCAAAATGAAAATTGTTCTACTCTCACTGTATGTCACAAACAAAATATTATTAAATATATTTAATAAAATGTATGATATATATTTTCATTCGTTACTTCAATATGATTATGATTTTTCTGAAACACAATAATACAGGGTTATCGTGAAAAATGGTGCGGTTTCAAACATGTTTCAAAGAAAAACAAAATTACTTACTGTTCATTTTTTTCTCTCGACATTTGTCGTCTCAAACAGTTTTTATTCATAAATTTCAATATGTGCGTCCTTAGTCACTTGACAAATGTCCAAACAATAATCAATTTTTCTCCAAACATTTTGCTTCATTAATCCTGTTATTTAAGTAGTTCAGGTCGCGAATTTTTTGTGAATAAACAATGTTTTTTATGTAACCCTACAAGGAAAAATTACAAGGTGTCAGGTCTGAACTCCTTGAAGGCCACAGCATAGGTCCTTGCCGACCTATCCATCGATCTCCAAATTTTTTGTTCAAAGCATATTTCACCAATACACTAAAGTGTGGGGGAGCACCATCTTGTTGGCAATGAAGTTGATTGTTTCCGAGTTCATCTAGCTGAGGAAAGCAATAATCGATTAACATGTCGAGATACACAACTCCATTAATTATTATTTCAGCAAAGGATGAAAATACACAAAATTTGGAGATCGATGGATAGGCCGGCAAGGACCTTTGCTGTGGTCTCTAAGGAGTCCATACCTGTCCCCTTTTGATTTTTTCTTGAGGGTTTACATCAAAAACATTGATAATTCACAAAAAATAAATTCGCGACCTGAACCACTTGAATAACAGGATTAATGAAGCAATACAACCATAACCGTAGAAATGTTAGCGAATGTTTGAAAAAAAAAATGATTATCATTTGGACATTTGTCAAGCGACTAAAGGGCGCACATATTGAAATTTATTAATTATGTTGAAAAATTGTTTGAGATGACAAATTAAATGAGAGAACAAAATTAACTAAGTAATTTGGTTTTTCTTCAAAACATGTTTGAGACCGAACCATTATTTTGTGCATAACCCTGTATTATTACAGTAGGGTGCTCAAGCATAACCTATTTGAGGTTACTGTATACCGTATCAAAAATGTCATGTGGGATTTTTTTTGTATTTTGCAGTCAGCTGATATCGTAGAATTTTCGTTTTATTGGAAACGCTTATGAGACAGAAACGCCAATAAAATCCGCAAATTATGTAGATGTAAATCTTTATGAGACACGGCAATGTATAGTTCAGCCAAGAACAGAATAGCCGTTGGCGACATGGCTGCCATTCACTGCTGCCAGTAGTTGAAATGAATATTGTTCCAACATAACCAAATTTAGAAAGAAATAGTACAGGCTCAGACGATGTTTCTGTCCTAGTTCATAATTATGTTATGATTTGTGCTATCATATGTCAATAATTTTAAAAATATACATTTTCATTCGTGAAATCAATATGATTAGTGTAAAAACGGTAGGTTGGCTGAAGTGATTTCACCCTGAAAATATCAGTTCTGCGCATGCGTAGTTACACTCTCACTTCCCTCCGCCATCTTGCAGAGGCTCTTCTGTTCTGGGCCCAACTATACGATAGGTCATGGCGTAGACTACAAAATCATATTGGCAGTTGCAATGTTTGCTTTGTTGATTGATTTAGCCTCCCGGAATCATGGATGGTGAAAAACTTTAGGTTGGCTGAAGTGATGTTACTCTGAAATTTTCAGATCCGCGCATGCGTAGTTACACTCTCACTTCCATCCGCCATCTTGGAAGAGGCTCTCCTTTGCTTGGACAGACTATAGTTTAGCTTCTTTTCTTGCTTCCAATGCACACAACCTGCTCCTGTTATAAATTTTATAACTTATATTTATCAGTTTAACCTAACTTCATCTCGCTCCACTCAAGCCTTAATGATCTGCTTAACATTTTCAACCGCAATTATATTATTTTGTTTTTCCGTGTTTTGCGAAAGATTAATAGTGTATTACTTAATTAGTGTGAGAAAACTGCGTGTTTACAGTTTAAATTTTTGAGTTAATTGGTTCCACCCAAGTTGAAAACAATGAGTATGTAAACACCTTCCCAGACAAGTTGTGTACGGCGTCTTTAAGAACAAATTAGTTTTAATAAAAGACTAAATCATGTTTCTCAACATATATTCGAAAAAGTTTGAAAATGGTTGATTGAGATCGACTTACATTACAGACGAAAATATGTCCTTTACACTGTCCCATTAAATTCATTCAACTGTCCTCCAGAGGATTAAGTGTTTGTATAATAATAATTATTATAATAAATAAATAAGAGAGGGCCGACTGCTCCCCGGTATAATGAAGGCAGCTATTCTGTTCTATACTAATGGTGCTCTCTAACGGAGCGTTAGCTGAGTTCCGAAAGAAAATAGTTTCGGTGGGGCCGCGGAGGTTTTCCAAACGTGTATTTTTAGTAAATTTGATAGAAAGGCTGAATGGAATCAACTGGAAAATATTGATTCATACGAAATACGAATTCAACTCGCCGAATCCCATATTGGTATTCTTCGCTTATTTCAAAATATCATTTTCTACCTACTTGTCGCTAGAATATATTCTCAATCAATACTTTCGACATTTAGAAAAAATAATTATTATTTTTGAAAAAATTTCTCGCTTCCACAACCCACCCACTCATAGGGTTGTGTGGTAGAGAGAGCCTAGAGTCCTAACTCCGCCCTATTAAAGGCAATTATTCAATTCAATTCATCTTTTGAAACAAAAACGTTTCTAGATCAAAAATTTCATGTTTTCTGTTTGAGTTGACTCGACATTATAAACATATTATAAATTATTTAGAAAAAAAACAATTGGTCGTATCTAGACAATCTATAAACGAACATTCCATGTACACCGTATAGATCATACAAACCAATAGACATTCTCAAACAATATCCAAACTATCTCAAACCACATAATTGACTTTAAAAAACACTATAAACTATGTACTGAATGACTACATTAAAAAAAATTGATGAATTGAAGGAAACTTAACCTTGACACTCATCTATTCCAGGTTATAGTATCCTATGCGGCATTAGGGCAAATAGTTTATAGGCATATTAGTTTACAGGCTTAAAGCTTCGTTATCTATGACTGACCGACCAGAATTGGTGAATCGGCCAGTTAGTTTGAAACTGAGTTTACGAAGTGACGTTGAACGGGTGTGATGAAATCCGATTTTCTTGCTAAAATCAATAATCGAATATGTGATGAATATAAGTTATCTCTATTTCCAGAATTTAAAGTTGTCAACCTGAAAATCTTGAAGCCTTAAGAATAGTTTGAATTTTGATGATTGTTGGTTTAATGGTTCATTTACAGTAAAAATGGATCTGGTTCGGGTTGAAGTTTCACTCTATTCATTCTCATCTCATCAGTATTCAATATTCCATATTCGTATTTACAATGTAATTCCACAATATTATGAATAAAAAACAATTTCAACTGCTCAATTTAATCATTTGCAATGCTTTCTGTTGCAGAGTATGGTTTCAAAAAGTTTTCGATAACTGCACTACATTCTATGGAGATATAGACTTTGATTCACCTTATATTTTTCAACTATATCAATTCGAGGCTGCCTTGAAACAGAAACTTCGGCCTATTACCTTGATTATTGCCGGCCTCAAAGCGTAAATATCACAATGTATTTTCAATGTTGATTTTCTAGACTATTTGATTTTGAAAGTGGATGTGAAAAAATTATTTGTAATAATTTTTATTGGTTATAAAAAGTAGTCTATCTCCAGACTTGAAAATTAGAATACATTGACAGCTTGGCTGTGTGTGAGGCTTCATCTTCATGAAATCTATGTATTGGTCTCTCGGTGAGGTGGCTGCTTAGTGATCATAAAATATAGTCACAAACAATGTTAACCGCTCTTGGATGGTCGATCAGTATTTATCCAAAAACATTTTGCGAGGTGGAACCTGCCCGTGTGGGTTTCCCCACCAATAAATCCATACCCATTATATTTTACAACCCAGGTTCAATTAATTTCTATATTTAATGAGCTAAACGTTAAGCAGTGGAGCAAAAATGTCTCCAGTGATCGATTGAATGATGCGTTAGGAGTAATGGAGTGCTCTTTGACTGATGTGATTTTTAAACTCTAATTCTCAACCTTATTGTTATTCCATGTTGATTACCGCAATTTCTATCATTTCTTAACACATTTTCAGCTTTAATTGAACATTCATTGGTAAAGCCTGTCCAAGCAAAGACGTCATTCTGGCAAGAGGGGAAAATGAATCTGTTAATATTGGTTCAAAAATCATAAATTTGGTCTCAAACTGTAGATCAGAATGTTTCCTACAATTTAAGACCAAATTTATTTTCCAATCAATATTGACCGAGCTTGAGTCATTTTCCAATTTTGCCAGAATGTCTTCTTTGCTTAGACATACATTATAGTCATCCTTCCTTTCCAGGGCTTTCAAAATTTGGTCTCGAATTGTACATCAGAATGTTTCCTATTATTTTCTCATCTTTCCAGAATGTCTTCTTGGCTGGGACAGGCTATATAATTATTTCAAATTTTCTCGTTTCAAATCGAAAAATATTCAACCAGAATTTTTGGCTTGAAAATTTCAAGTTTAAATTGAAATTCTGAAATCTTTTCTTATATTCTTGGTGCTTTTATTAACCTTGAAATTTCTAAATTGATGAATCAAAGTTTTTAATCTTTGAGAGTTTGAATTTTTGTGCCACCCTGTACTTTATACTTGATGTTTTCAGAATTCTCAATCACGGATCAAACGTTCCTCAGGATCCAATCGATAAACTTACATTGTGCCTTTTAGAAGAAACTGAATATCCAGATCCATTCTTTTCAAAGGATGATGTGATCACTATCGCCTTAGAATCTGATTACCGGTGAGTTTACCAATATTATATTAATCCTATTATGCTAATATGTTATGATACTAATATCATATTTTATTATTCTTAAATTTCTACTTGAACTCCAGTTTGAAAAGGTCATTTTATATCGTGCTATTCCAAAAGATATGGACTTATTCATTCCCATAGAAATGATTCATCAGTAATAATATTCGTTTCGAATTTATCAATACCTCAGTTAACTTATACAATCCTTCTCACTTTAATATTTACCTTTCTTGCCCTACCAACTACCATAGGCAAGAAAAGTATCGCCTTCCAAGATAAGGGTTTCAAGATTTCAAGATAAGGGTTCACATCCACTGTCAGTTCGTAATAGCAGTTGGACTGTGACAGTCAAAAACTGTAAATTGATAGGGGTGTCGCCAGCCCAAAAACAGCTGTAAACCAGCTGTAATCGTTGAGCGATCAGCTATGAACGACTGAACTGACAGTGAATGTGGACTTTGAGATTTCTATTCGTTTCAGGGTCCAAAAAAGTTTTTTGTATTGGTCTGTGTAGGCTATAACCACAGGCGGTCAATATGTCAAAAATTGTTTATTCTCGAAAACGATTTTAACGATTTTATTCAAACCCATACCTAGTTATATGTAGCGTAGTTATTTATCGCTGTTGCCCAAATTTATGCTGCCTGCATAATAACAAAAAAATTATGTCTACAAATAGTCCATCGGACTATTTTCATGCAGTCTTCTATAGCCAGTTCTAGGAACAGACGGATCCGCCTTGATTTTTTGCACTATCTGTATAAGCCCTCACGTTCATGGCAACGTAACAGAAGCTCTGCCATATTGTCGAGAAAAATTGAAATTGATACCCAGTTTAGTCATTTAGTCATAAGCTCTATCAACTTCTAGCGCTCTTTGCTCTAGCAAACTCCTTCTGCAAGCAGGGGACTCCTCTCTACCAGGGGAGTCTCCTTCCTCTACCAGAAGACGCAGAGAAATAGCCACCCCCTATTTCAAAAATAAGGTATTCAGTAAATAGGCAACCCACAACACAAGACTCGTTGTTAGCTGAGAATGCATAGCACAATTTTCATAATTTTTTAATTACGTGCCGGTTTCATGAGGATACTTAAACTATCAATTCCTATGTAAAATTGACTGATAAATCTTATAAAACTAATTAGAGTTCATCACTTGAAGTTAATTTAAAGTTTGTCACTTCAATTATTAATAAGATAATGGGAAAAATATGCTGGAGAATGAGATTTTTTTCAACTTGAATCAACTATAAATAAGATTCAATTATTATTTTCAACAGATATTTTAAATCAATGGAAATTCTAGTTTTGAAGAAAAATTGTTTCAAACTAATCCAGTTATTCGTTGATTCAAGGGTTTGTTTAACGGGATCCTAATTTTTACGTGGTTGAATGATACTGGCGGCTCGTGCCCACGAAACAGGAGAAGTTCCTGTATCTTTTATTGTGCAGCACTTCACCTGTTTCGTGGGCACGAGCCGTCTTTGTTGAATGGCCAGCTCATTTTTCTGCAATCGTTCCTATTTTACAATTAAATTATTATTATTTTGGAATTTTATGAATTGATTATCAAGAAATAGAACATGAATGGCAGTTTGATTGTAAGTTTGTCACTCTAATTGAAAAATTTTATTGCAGGCTTTGTATCAAGGAATACTGGATTAAATATGAAGATATCAGGAGAAAGCTATTGGCTACTTTGAATGAATTAGTGCTTTCGATCATATAATTGTCTCTTATTGGTGAATTTTTAAAAATCTACAAATTGTTTTATTGACAGTATACATATTTTTCGTTGCTTTCTAATCTAAGGCATAGACTCATTCATATTTTTTCTATTTGCATATCTATAATAATCTTTTGGTGCATAATCATGTGATACTATATCCTATATTTGAATAACTCTAGTTGTATGAAATGTTCCGAGTCTTCAGATTCTACATTTGTTATGAATTTTATTGATGATTCTCATTTCTTAGTGTATTTACTTTTTACAAAGCTAATGTGCTTTGAGGTAACTTTTGATTTATTAATAGGTATTTTTTGTTATTGCTTAATATCTTCAAAATTCGAAAAATTTCGAATCCAGTATGCTTGACAATAGTGGACTTGAGGACCATTATACTCCTTTTGCATGCAACATTGACTATTAGAGTTAAAATGGCTATGTGATAAAAAATTTCTCATTTAAAATGGTCAGGGCTCAAAGTATCCGACTATAAGAGTTTTTTTTATATCCATCAGATTCAATTTACTCTTATTTGTATAAAACAAAATTTTATTCTTTCAATAAGCATCATACACGATGCAATTTTCCATTTTCTTATACAGTATTTTGAAACACCATTTCAAGTTTTCTTTTAAGCTCTTTCAAAAATCTTTTGAAATGAATGTTTTGTTGTATAATGATCATTGAGATGGATTGAGAAAATTTAATTAAAAAGCATCATACATGATGCAATTCCTTATTCTTTCTTCTTGATGCAATTTCCCATTTTCTTCTACAGAATTTTGAAACCCCATTGTGAGTTTTCTCTTCAACTCTGAATGTTTCGTTGTATAATCATTATGAATATGAATTGAGATGAAATTTGTCTCAAATTATCATGAATGACTACCAAAGTTTTGAATTTACATAACATTAGTCATTCACGCCTTCCTGAATTTCATACATTTGATAAGTTTTTATTTGAGATTTGATATGCTTTGGGTTTGTTTTGAGCTTTGGAAATGGTTTTCCAAATTTTTAGAAATATTTTTCCAAATCTTTGGAAATATTATAAAGCAGCCACCCAGAAGTGTTTTCTTCGAACGCATGAAATATTTTTGCAGGTTTGCTTCTCACTTTCATTTTTATGATTATTGATTGAAAACACCTTAGTATATTGAGGGCTGCCTCTGTCTGCACTTTATCTTAACCAATATCTTGATATAACATGTATGAAGTTTTATATTCTTTATTCCTTTCATACTACTTATGATGTGTATATGTAATCGTTAATCAAAATTGTTGAATACGAGTGTATTTTTCTATAAAGATAAGGTAAAAAATGTTACCCAAGTATTTTCATAGATAGATGATATGCTTATTCACTTATATAGTCTTTATAATTATCATAAAATTGTAATTTTCATGGTTACCTATCATTTTTAGCAAGTGCGTGTGATAATTGGATAAAAATTTGTGCAATTCTTTTTTAATTTGCACAAGTATCAAATCACTTGCTCAAGTAACCATTAGGCCCAAGTTTTGTATAAATTTAGTCTGCTGTTTTGCTGAGGAAATTTTTCGTTTCTATAATAAGTTTAATCCTATCTCACCTTATACTACGACCTACGATATCCACACTATGATTTCAATAACAATTCCATTCTTGGAACCATAGTAATAATAGAAACAGATGTTCTCGAATTGTTTTATTTATGACATTGATTTTTTGTGTATTAAGTTAAAAGCATCTCAATTAAATTCATTTAAAAATAAAAAAGGTTCAAGAATGAAGTCATGAAAAAATTGTGATGTGACAATCGAAATGTAATTTCATAGGTTTCCATTCCAATGAAAAACATAATAAATAGCGTAGCTTCTTTTATGTTGAGAA
The DNA here is from genome assembly GCA_017141385.1 of Sogatella furcifera. NCBI lineage: Eukaryota > Metazoa > Arthropoda > Insecta > Hemiptera > Delphacidae > Sogatella > Sogatella furcifera. The sequence goes on along the minus strand of CM029551.1, from coordinate 15,325,483 downwards.
CTATATTTGATAAGGTTGAATATTATATTATAAGATTTTATATTTTGTAAGATGAATATTAATAATTTATTCACGATGACTCAACCATTTTTAAAGAGGTTTTGATTTTCAATAGAAATTGAAAGTCTACTTATGACGTTCAATAATAATTTAAATCCATTGACAATAATGAGGTATTATTTTATAGTGAATTTTCTTCTATCTACCATCAAGGTAATTACAGTTACTCATATTTCACATGACTATTCCGAATTCCACATTAAAAATATTAGAACTCGATCTCTATAAGTTTTTAAAATGTCTAGAAAGTTCGGTTTTCTATCAAACTTGATCAATCTTCTTCAACTCAATGCCCTCGTACAGAGCTCCATACATAATCCATTGTAAATTTCTCTGTTCTTCCTAAAATGGATTCAAATGGATGGATTAGTGATCCATTTAATTCTAATCTAGAAACAAAAGTCGTTTGGGGCTAAGCTTAATGGACATTCTCATTCGGAATTGTCATGAATAACTTATAAATAAGGGCTGTAGTAACTTTATTATGGGACAATCTCCAAACTATTTCTTTTTTATTCTTAATTGTATTATTATTGTTGTTAGAAATTATTATTTTGTAATGGCTTCTTGAACGCCAGTGCGTCTCGGGAAACCAGTGCATCAGGATCGGACTGATGAATGATTTGGGTGATTTAAGACACATTTGAGTGAATAAATTTATTGCTATACATCTTCAATTACGCCAATATGCTCTTGTGTGGCAGGAGACTAGCTGTATGAATTAATATTGAAATATGATCTCACAATGAGGATGTTGAGTACAAATTTTTCTATAATTTCGAATAGTTATTGAGTAGTATTATTTTTATTGTATTTGTACTCTATTCGAATTTTCTCAGGTATTTTATAAACTTTTTCAATAAATAAGTTTTTGGAATAACGTGTTTTCAACTTTATCAAACCTCATCAATTTATATTTCACCAATTTGTTCTATACAGAGGGGTGCAAACTTAATTTGATTTTCTTTTCAAACAAATTAGGTTTATTACGAAAACTAAATTTTTAGAGCACGGAGTAGCCCAAGTTAACAAATAACATATCACGTGGGAAATACCCTACTTATTCTATTATCCGTGATTCAAAATGTTTAGAGAAGTCAGTAGAGTGATTTAAGCAACTACAAAGGTTTCTACTCTCGTATGATTGCAGTTTTGACGTCTAGGTGGGATCGGACTCCCCATTATAGTCAGCAATAGCTAAGGTAGTTAGCAATACCATAGCTACTTTTAATTTTCCCATTATTTAAATATCATTATAATTATTGTAATACATTATTATATTATAATTTATTTAGCCAATCAATTTACCATTCCTCATTTTGTGGTAAATTATATCAGCTGCATTCACAGTTGTAGGACACTGTTGTTAACACACTCTGTACCAATCTCTTTAATTACCCATTTCAAAATCTGATTATAGGTGCAGGCCAACTTAAATTATTTTTAATCATTTATGAATTTATTCAGGAGTACGAAGAGTTCTATTGTGGAGGAACACGCTCCCTCTTCAATAATACAATACACGCAATAATTCAATTATTAGAGTACAACAAAGGCAAAATCAGTAAAGTTATTTAGTTATTCTTGTAACTTCGTAAACTTTACTAAGGGTATAACAAGGTAGGATATAGGTTAATATATCGAGCTACATTATAATCGAGCTCAATTATTTGACGATTTATCTTATAAATATCGGGGTACCGAGCTCCGCTCTGAAGCTGGGACCGCAGTGCTAGATGATTGCATTGTTATTAGATGGTAAATGATATGTTTTGAACATCATTTCTATTACTATTGATGCTGTATGTTCAATAACTAAAATTCCATTGATCATCGTTTTAACCATTCAGCAGTGCGGTCGAAGCTTGAAACTGAAATCTCAACTTGCTGCTGCGGAAAAAATGAATATTCGTTTGCTGCAAGATTCTACAGCAATCTACTGTACGTCAGGCAACAGCTGATTCGCAACCATTCAGATAATTCAGAATTCAAAGGCCGGGGTACAGCCAAAACTTTTGCCTTAAAACATGAAATGGGTAAAAGAAATTCTTTGTTGTGCAATATGGTATTATATTGGCACAAAATTATGATATAATTTTATTCGAAGTCGAACTGTTAATGTTATAATCTTTTAGCGTTGTATAATATTTTATCAATGTTTTTAGTATCTTTGGTTACTAGCAGTAAACTGTATTTTATTACGAAAGTACCCATTATGAGAGTAATCTAAATGTACAAGGCATATTTACTCGTATAAGCAAAGAATATGAAGATATTACTTTATATTCACTGGTGTAAGGCATATTTTAGGTGTGAGTCCAAATAAAAAGAAAATGGGTTGAAATACTGATTTAAATTTATTAAAACTAAGACTTGATTATCATTTTAAACTTGAATGGATTGAACATTATTTTGTAAACTTTTGATTGTAGTTATATCAATCAATCCTTATGGAGACCTTGATTTTCTTTTTTTCGTGATCCTGAAACAAAACAACGATAATAAATTTAGAAAATATAATAATTGAAATATAATTTGAAAAATATAAAGTAATTCATATTATTAGGAAAATGAGTTCTATAAAATCAACTTGTCACTGTCTTAATTGTATATACATTATAGATAATTATTTTTCGTACAAATATTAGTGTAAGTCAGTGAATATGAAATTCAATACCTTATTATTGGTACCGTATACCTAGTGGAAATAATTTTACAGATTTTATCGTGGGATCGGATGAGAGTAGACATGTGTGAAAGATAATTTCAATTACGGTTGCTGGTTCACCGTTTAATTGATTCACAAATTGCAGGTGAAAAAAATTCGCTCCGGCAGCTGGCGGTCGGAAAGAGTGCATCTCGAATGCAATTCTATGATGGCTCAAATCATATGACTTATAATGAGCTATTCAGGGTATGAATTCAAAGGTGCCGTTTTCGAAAAACCCATGAAAAACATAATTTTCGGCATATTATTCGCCATTTTCTCCGCCATTTTTTATTGGATTTTTTTCGTTGATGGCTCAAATTGTAGGGCATAATAAGGGTATTATACACACCAATTTTCAAAACGATCAAGTAATTGGTCGATTTGTAGTGATTTTTCAAAATTTTCATCCCCTAATTTCACCCCTATCCTTGAACCAATTTGGCTGATATATATATGATATATATATATATATATATAGAGAGAGAGAGAGAGATATGAATTTGAACGGACATCAGATTCGTGTTCTGGGGGCTCAGAAACGTGTAAAAAATATATCGCATCATATATTTGCGATTATCCGGTCAAGACCAATAGTGCATTTTTTTCAAATGAAATGCACTAAAAAAATTAAATACGATTTTTGTAACCTGAACAAATACGGGGAGGATGAATAATTCATTGTCTTGAATTGATTGTTTAACGCAAACTGTATTCAAAATTTTCCAAAAATAGATTAAAATGTCAGCAGGAAACTAATTTAATAATTATTTATTCATCTTCCCATTCGTTGATCTTCAAAGCATACGAAGATCGTGTGTTCTGTCATGTTGTGAAAGTTGTTCCCCTTGAAAACTTGATACGAATGTGAGTGGTTTAGGTCAAATTTTTTGCCATGAGATTATCAGCATTCAAATAGCATTTCGAAGGTAATGCAGTTTTTAAAATGTTTATTCATTTGTTACATACATTGTAATCTACAATAATCATGAGCTTTGTCTTTTTTGGAACTTTTTATTAATTTTAGGATTGTTGTCTTTGTCATTGACTAAGTTACTTATACCAGCAGAAAAACTACTTTATTGCGAGTAATCAAGTTTATTCGGCTTATCGAAACATTTATTCGTCAAATAATCAATATATTGCAAAATGACTTTATTGAAATGATTGAATACGGTATCTCTGTAAAAATATCATTCATTGTTGAAAAAATTACGGGACAAATATTCCTCTTATCATTCTTGAATGTCACAGGCCTTATCACATCCTCTTGATGAATCATTAGCCTTTTCATTCCTGAATAATTTGCATGACTGAATTTTTTCGAAAAGTAAGTTATACTTTATCATTCAAAGAAGTCGACTCTAATATCTATTCATTTTTTTCGTGAGGGTGATAGCAGCACATGAGCTCTAGCTAATAGGCTTGTGCGTGGGTAGTATTATAGAGGGGTTATGTATGATAGAGTCCATTACTTAATTGATCTATCTTCGTGTTGTAGGCCTACTCGAATAATAATCTCTTATGCTAAATGCATTTAGAAAATTCAGCTGGGATACAATAATTTTGTGTCACATTAGGCCTATATGCATTCGGCTAATAATAGATTCATGATAACAACAACATTATTATTTAGCATTACCAAATTGCAGAAGCAAGAAAATTCTGGTCATAAGAAACTTTATAAAGAGCATATTAATTACAAGCAGTGATTTTTTTTGTAGAAAATGAGGTTACGGAACTTTTAAATTTGGAAATACATTGAATGTGTATAATTATGTCGTGCAGGAATGTATCAGAACCAGGGCCGGATTTAGGATCTGTGGGCCCCTAGGCTCAGCTTTGTGTGCGGGCCCCGATGGGGGGATCTGGGGGGGGGTGTGCCCTCTCAGCTAAGCGGGGGGTCCGGGGGCCCTCCCCCGGGAAATTTTGTGAAAATTTGTGCAATGCAAAAATGCAATTTGTATCCTTATTTTTTTGTAACTTTTGTTGAACACTGGCCACATTTACTGGATATAGTGGCCAGTTAATTTCCAAGTTTTTGAAATCAAAAATATGTAATTTTTTACGATGGGAATAAAAATTCATTATTCAATAAAAAAAAACAATTACAAATTCAAGAAAGATTCATGAGTTATTGAAAACTCATTCATTATGAGATTGGGATAAAATTTAAAATTATACAACTCATTCTTTCAATGCTACAGTCTTTACTAGCAAATCTTCACTCGCTTACTTTGCAAAATAATTGATCCCGATAGAACTGTTTCGATTTTCGAGTTAAAGTTTTTAGTAAGTTTTCATTTCATTCATTCAAAGTTGAATTCAACTCATTAAATAAATAAGTGCCACACTGCCAATTTTGGTACGGTAATGTGGTAGTGCGAACTGCCAAAGCATATAATTTATTATTCACTATCAGAACAGCTTAGCAATATATCTAAAATTTCATACTCCCTGCCACGGTCATAAACAAGAATAGCTATCAATGATGGTGAACTGAAGAAGTATTTCTCCCGCTAGGGAGAAAATTTTTCCAGAAAAATACTCTGAAACTATATTTTCAAAAGAGTTTTAAGCCTTATTTATTATTAGTTTCATTATTCGTAAACTTACTGTATTAATTTCTCATTTATTAAGTACGGTATGCTATATGATAAGTGAATAATTGTAGGTTAAATCCTCATGTAAGCTTGAAGGAATAAAATTCATCTGAATTCAATTCTTTAACCAGGCAGGTGAACAGCAAATCGCAGTTCTAGAGGGGTTCAAATAGCTTCAACTTGTATTATCATTAAACAGATACATTTCATTCAATAAATACAGATTAGATAACACATTTTGTTCATTTATTGATATTAGTATGCACAAATGCAAGTTGCCAAGTCCTAAAAATTTTTTTCTTTTCAATATTTTTGTGGTGCGGGCCCCTATAGGCGCCAGCCTAGTTGGCCTACCCTTAAATCCGGTACTGATCAGAACACTTTTCCATTGTTTATACATGCCAAGCAAAGAAGTACCAAAACGCCCTTCCTGTGCGTTCCGGGGAAAACCCTGAATTGGAATTGGTAGGCTAATTCCGATGATTCATTTTGTGTAGCGCAGGTAAAAGAAATTGTATTCAGTAAGTATTCAATCATATAAGTTAATAGAGAATGTGTCTGATGGTAATGCGGGACGTCTAAAATTTATAAATCCCTGTAAGAAATTCATGCTTCAATAGGTATTTAATTATGCTTTTATCATATACCGTATCTACCACCAATTTTTACTTTCCTTGCCCTACCTACTACCATAGGTAAGGAAAGTATTGTTTTCCAAAAAAATTTAAGGTACCCTGATTTCAAGTTTTCTATCCGTTTCAAGGTCCCCTGAGTCCAAAAAAGTGGTTTTTGGGTATTGATCTGTGTGTGAGTGTGTGTGTGTGTGTGTGTGTAGGTATGTATGTGTGTATGTCTGTATACACTATATCTCGATCCCTAATTGACCGATTGACTTGAAATTTTGAACCTATACCATGGTTCCTATACCATGAGGATCCGACTTGAAGAAATTCAAAAAAATTCATCAAAAAATGACGAGTAATATGCCAAAAATTGTGTTTTTCACGATTTTCTCGAAAACGGCTCCAACGATTTTTTCCAAACTCATACCCGAAATAGTCCTATATAAGCCCTATCGACTGCCATGAGTCTCGTTCCTCGCAAAATAGCAGAAGATCCGCAGCATTGTTGAGAATAATAGAATTTGCAATATTTCGATTCCTAATTGACCGATAGACTTGAAACTTCGAACTCAAGGTTCCTATACAATGAGGACCCGACTCGAAGAAATTTAAAAAATCATCAAAAATGGCGAATAATATGCCAAAAATGGTGTTTTTTACTATTTTCTCAAAAACGTCTCTAACGATTTTTCTTAAACTCATTCCCGAAATAGTCGTATATAACTAGTCGTATAAATAGCCCTATCGACTGCCATGAGTCTCGTTCCTGGCAAAATAACAGAAGATCCGCAGCATTATTGAGAATAATGGATTTTGCAATATTTCGATTCCTAATGACCGATTGACTTGAAACTTGGAACTTAAGGTTCTTATACCATGAGGACCCAACTCGAAGAATTTAAAAAAAACATCAAAAAATGGCGAATAATTTGTCAAAAATTGTGTTTTTTACGATTTTCTCGAAAACGTCTCTAACAATTTTTATTAAACTCATACCCGAAATATTCCTATATATATATAAGCACTATCGACTGCCATGACTCTCGTTCCTGACAAAATAGCAGAAGATCCGAAGCATTGTTGAGAATAATGGATTTTGCTAGCCGAAGCGCCGACAGGCGCGAGGCGTCATGGGCTAGTGATAATTGCAAATCATACATATCATGATGGGCCGAAGCGCGGCCGGTAGGCGCGAGGCCTCAGCGACGAGTGAAAAATTCACTGTTAGTACCAGAAGAAGAGGAAGTAATGGCCTATTGCAATTTGCACTTGCTGATGACTACGTATAAATACTTATTAGGTACCGTACGCAAATATGAATGGCAAGGAAAGTTGTGTGAGTCTACCACACCAGATTTTTTTCTATAGTAGGCCTACCTAAAACTATTCAAATTCAATTACCTCATATTATATTGTGGCAGCATGATATTAGGTATGTAGCCTATGGTACCCGTATCGTGTAAGGTACCATTATAGTTCAAACTTGAAATAATTGAAATCGAAGTACCCTTCTTTAAAAAAAAATATTAATAAAAATATTTTCAGAAACGGGTACTTCGATTTTAATTACCGTATTTCAAGTTTTAACAAATATAGTAGCCCTAAGAGAAAATAAGTTGGTACCATTATTGACCGAACGTAAGTGAGGTCTAAGATTCAAGTCGACGATTTTGCATTTGTTTGTATGTATGTATGTATCCTTATTCCCTTACCTGTAATACAGTTCTTTTCGCGAGAAGATTCAGCCACACAAAACAAACTTGAGAATCCTTCGAAGCCACATCTTTCCTAAATTTTCTAACACTACTCTGTATATAACAAAATTTAAAACTATTGCTAGCGCCGTTTGAATTCAAGAAAATGACATGAAGTATTGGCTAGCGCTGATCGTACTGAAAATGATCGGATACCGAATAACTTGTTATGCGATTGGCCTCAACAAAAAAGTTGAACCAGATTTGACCTTCATGCAGACGATTCGGCCGTCTAATAATTTTGTTTACCTCGATGTTGAATATACTATACATTGCGAGTGTAGGCTACACTCTATAGGTTGATGCATTTTGATCTGGTTTTGAAAGAGAAATTTAAAATTTATAATTTCTGGAATATATTTTCTAAAATAGGTAGCTTACGGTACGGTACCGATAATTATTTACCGCTTTTAGATTGATGATTTTTCATTTTCTCACCAATAGAACTTTATAGTCATTCAAAGAAGTACCTAATATTATTAGAAAAAAAGTAATCATTTTTAAAGTTATCAATGTCTCAAAGGAATGAAGTGAACAATTCTATAATTATATACTAGTATGATAGCCCTGGAGATCCCTGACTTGAAATTTGAAGATTTTTTAAATGAGTAGAGTTGTGTTGAGGGCAGTAGGCCTAGAGCGGTAGGCTGCAAAGAGTTGTAGTTCATTTCTGAAATAGCATGCAGCTACTTCAAATAGGTACCTTATAAACATAATAGGTACGCCACTTTTGAATATTTGTTGCTCAGATGAATAGACATAGCCTTTAAACATAACATTTTAAAACGTACAGAATCTATTAAGTGGAAGGGGTACACATAATATTTGTGCTTTTCTTCTACAGTAGAACGCCGACTATCCAAAGTAATTGAGACCGGGATAAATTCGGATAAGCAAAAGTTCGGATAATATGACATTAAACTGTATTAGAGAAAGAAAAATGTGTTAAACTTGGAATTAAACTTTGTTTAACTTAAACAAAGTTTGGAATAAACTTTTGGTTAAACATTTAAAAGTACCGTACAGTGTAATGATATTAGATTAAAATGGAAAGTGAAAGAAATAGGCTGCAGTACTGTAATAAACTACAGTACAGTAAGTACACAGTCCAATAATAAGTAGAAAATGAAATGTCATCCACAGCATCCAAGCGATCTTTGTCTTGAACTTCAGCAATTTCCTTTCACCCATTTTCATAAGATCCGAAAGTATGCTGAGATAAGGAACATTTTTAAGACTTATTCCTCTTTGTATTGGGTTGTGTAGCCTATTAATAGGCAGCGCTACCCAAATTTTATACTTCCGCGATCCACCAAATCACTGTACTAAATTATTGTAATTTGATATGACATTTCGCGACCAAATCCTTCTCTCACCACCTACAAATTCGTAATCTCTATATATAAAAACCAAATATGGCACTGATTCATTCATCACCAGAACTAAAAATCCACAGAACTAAATGCGTTCAAATTTGGCAGGCAAGTTCAGTTGGACGTTTAGACGCGCGCTGAGAACGGATTTTTAAAACTTTTCAAGGATACGCCAAATATTTGAGTTTTTCTATAGTTTTTCAGCATTTCTTTAATTTTTTTCGAAAACCAATTGGTAAAAAATGTTGATTCAGGTTCAGATAAGGTCTAGAAATGTTGTGATGAAATATTTTTGAAATCCGTTCAAGATTAAGCAAGTAATAAGTTTTTTCAGAATTGTAGATGTGTTGCGGGCTGCATATCTTCCACCTTGATACGACAAATCCAAACTGTAATTTCAATGGTTCAGCGAGATTATAGATGAACTAATCTGGAAGATATTGAATAAAGTTTTAAGCTATGTCCAATATACTTTCCAAAGGTTACGCTTAATATTAGCGTTTTACTATTTTTCGGAATTTTCTGAGTTTTTCTTAGATTTTTCAAGAACAAATTGGCAGAAAATGTTGAAATTAAGTAAACAGGTCCAAATTAGGTCTAGAAATGCTGTGTTCAATAAATTTCGAATCCCTTCTGAATGGAATTTGCAGGCGAGCGAAGCGAGCCTGTTTGTTTCAGCTGACACTGACAGGGGTTTTTCAGGCGAGCGAAGCGAGCCTGTTTGACTCATTTACACTGCCTATACTGTCGGGGGTCCAGGGGGCGGAGCCCCCTGGCTAGGCAGAGCAGGCGAGCAAAGCGAGTTAGGTGGGTTTAAGTTGAAGTGTTTTGTATTTATAAACCTTTAATCTCACCCTCACTTGAAAAAGGATTCCACAATAATCTTATAAACAAATAAGATTACCCAAATTTTGATAATTTTAAAAATTATGTTTTCATTTTACATTATGAGAACTCGATGATATTTGTCATGGTATTTGTACATATTAATAAATTTATTTGCAGTTCTTTGCTCACTTTCTTCAACAAAATAACCCAGAGCGTTTACTCAATTTTTTGAGAACCAATCGTTAGAAAATGTTGATATTTGGTAGGTAGGTTCAGATAAGGTCTAGAAATGATGTGTTAAGATATTTTTTAATTCCGTTCAAAATTACGCCAGTAATCAGGTTTTTCAGAATTGTAGATGTATTGCGGGTTGCATATCTTCCGCCTTGATGCGACCAATCCTTACTGTGAATTCAATGGTTCAGCAAGAGTAGCGGTTAGCCGAGCAGCGGTAGCGAGCGGACGTGTTTGTGGTGACAAGGAGTGAATTGTTCTATTGTTGTCGGTCAATCCAGCTTATCTATTGCGTGTCGTGTCTTGTCTATTGCGGCCGTCTACTCATACCGTCTTGAACTTGAACTTGCATACAGCTTAACTTGCATTTACGTTCGAAACATGAATAACTGCAACGTTTGCCTCGGCAATTTTAGTGATGAAGACTCAATAATTTGTGGTTCGTGTAAGAAAAAGTGTCATTATATATGCCACTACTTGACCGAAAAGAACTTCAAAAAACTTTCCAAGGAAAATCGAAATAAATGGAAGTGCAGTGATTGTAAACAGGTGACTGGGTCACAAGAAGTAAGTGAACCGGAAAGTGATGTTTTAATGAGAAAAATTACTGCTCTATTTGAAACTTTTTCGGAAACTTTGAAAAAAAGCATTGACAATCAATTGAAGGAACTGACTGCTTCTGTGAAATTTGTTTCGGATAGTTTTGATAGTTTTAAAGCGGATATAGGTGAAATAAAAGAAACTAATAAACGATTGACTAATGAAAACAAAAAATTGAAAGAAGAAGTGTTCATTCTTTCTAAAAAAAACGAAGCTCTAGAAGAATATACCAGGAGAGAAAATTTATTGTTGACCGGTATACCAGAAACAAAAAATGGACAATCTCCTACAAGGTGTAGCCAGTGCTCTCCAAGTGCCCGATTTTTCAACAAACGAAATAAGTGTCGCTCACAGATTACCATCCAAGAACCAAGAGACTTCACCGATGATTGTTGTCAGATTTGTGAGACGAAATATGAGAGACAAGTGGATCGCAGCTTTCCGTAACCAGAGCAGAGAAGACAGGAACAGTCCCGGAATCGATGTTAAAAAAATCAACGAAAGCCTGCCAGACGGACACTTTAGAGTAATGAATCAGCTGACGGCCAAAAGTGCTAAGGAACTGAATGCTGCTCGTGAGTTGGCTAAGAAAAATAATTGGAAATTCGTTTGGTTTCGTGGAACACAAATGTGCATTAGGAAAACAGAAGGCTCTCCCGTGTTCAAAGTTAAGGGACTGGATCATCTAGAACAAATTATCAATGGAGAGGAATAAGCTATGTTTAATACAGGTTTGACAAAAACAATTTTATTATGAATGATCTCATACAATTTGTAAATAATAGACCTATTAATAGTGTCAGGGAATGTGAAAGTTTTGAGGATTTTTCGAACTACGCTCAGTCCTTTATATACGAAATAAATATTTTCAGTTCGAATATAATAAGCTTAAAAAATTTTTTGATATAATTTTCTATAATTTGGACAATATGGAAACAAAATTTGAGGTTTTATTCTTTACTGAAACTTGGACTTCTGATAAAGAGAAATCACTATTGAACATTGATGAATATAAATTGTATACTATAAAAAATAATTCATTCAATTGTGTAGATAGTATTGTATATGTAAATGTTGCTAAAATGTACTTTCTCCTTCTTTATGAGTGCGTGCTAGTGTGTGTGAGTTTTCCTGTGACAGGTTCTGAATCTAGCTTGTATTTTATACTACTGATTTACCACCAATTCTTCGAATCAGTTATGAGTATATACTATTTCACTTATTATGATGAACGATGAAGAAAATAACTGTGTGCTATTGAGTAGTATTGATGAAGTTAATCACTCTCATGTTTCCCAAAATAATAATTTGACAGTTCTTCATCAAAACATACAAGGCATAGGCAGTAATTTTGATAAATTTGTTACTTATTTAAGCTGTTGGAATGTGAGGCCTGCAGTAATTGTGTTATCTGAAGTGTGGTTGGATTCAGATGATCAGGTACTGCTTTACTGTATTGATGGGTATGAGTCCTATTCAAGTATTTCTACTTTTACTAGAGCGACTGGTATTATTGTTTACTATTCCAGCGAATTAGTTGACTTCAATTGCAGTGTAACCGATTGTGAGTTGGAGGGTGCAGATGTACTGTATCTGCAGTGCACCTTATCAAATTACAAATTTAATCTGATTTGTCTCTATCGATGGCACGGCTTTGACTGTGATAGATTCCTTAAAAGTCTTGATTCAATCCTGACAAGTCCAACATTTTGCGATACTTTCTTAATAGGAGATATCAATATCAATATTATTCTTAGTACTGATGATAATAAAGTTGATAACTATTTAGAAGTTCTAAGCTCTAATGGTTTTGAAGCAATAATAAGCATCATACCTACTAGAGAAACTGAAACAACAGCAACTTTAATTGACCATGTTTTTATTAGATCAAGGAATTTCGTACATTTTGTCGGGGGCGCTGTCATTGAAACCTTAGTGGGTGATCATAGGGCTGTGTCCTTCACTCTTCACTCGGATGCCGTAAAAAGTGACAGTAATCTGATTAGGGATGAGTATAAAATAGATTTTGATTATCTTAATAACATGCTCATGTCTCATGATTGAAGTCACGTATTATTCAGTAATGATGTAAATTATAAGTTTGAGAAATTTCTTGAGACATTTGCAAATTATATTGAATGTTCAAAAAATAGCGTTAAATATACAACCAAGTCAGTAAATGTAAAAATGCTCAAACCCTGGATGACTGTTGGTCTATGTGCAGCAATCCACTCACGTGATAAATTATTAAAAAAAGTCAAGAGGAATCCCGAAAATATAGCTATGAAAAATGATTTGAAAACGTTTTCTAAAAAAATAAAGAATTGGATCAATATTGAAAAACAAAAGTATTATGGTACAATAAATACATTGGCTCCACGTCAGAAATGGGTAGTTCTAATTAAGCTATGTGGGAAACCAAAAAAAGCTAGGAATCCCAATGAACTGAAAATTGAGCATGAGAATGAGATTGTGGAAGACCATCAAACTTTGTCAAACCTATTTAATAATTTTTTTGTGAATATTGCTAAAGATATTGCAGCCTCATCTAGTAATTTGTTAGAAAGTGATATAGAGAGCTATAATGAAAATTTCATGAAAATCACGTGTCAAAGGTCTATTTTTATTGAGCCTGTCACTTTCGATGAATTGTTGATATGCATTAAAAAATTAAAATCCGGTAAAGCTCCAGGAGATGATGACATATCTCCTGAACTATTAAAGGCTGTTGCTCTGTCTATAGTTCCAATCCTAGTAGATATTTTCAACTGCAGTTTTTCTACAGGTATATTTCCGTCCAGGATGAAGCTGGCCAAGGTAGTTCCTATCTTCAAATCTGGCCCTAGATCAAAATTGAATAACTATAGACCTATATCCCTACTCTCAATTTTCTCTAAGCTATTAGAAAAGGTAATGAGAAGAAGAACTCTTGATTTTCTCAACTCAAATGACTTTCTTTATAAAAACCAGTTTGGTTTCCGTGAGTCAATGAATACGGAAATGGCTCTTCATACTTTCATGACAGCTGTATACTCTGGTATAAACTCTAGACCGGCACACTGTGTTGCAGGATTATTCCTGGATATAAAAAAGGCATTCGACACAGTGAGCCATCAAATTCTGTTGGACAAACTATATAATGCTGGAATCAGAGGTGTAGCCCATAAATGGTTTTCGTCCTATTTGAAGGAGAGAAAGCAATATGTTGCCATTGGAAGTGTGAAGAGTGAGGTTCAGGAGGTGGATTGTGGGGTACCACAAGGATCAGTTCTTGGACCAATCCTGTTTCTTGTATTCATAAATGACCTTTTCTCATGTAACTACTATGGTGTGCCTGTGTCATTTGCAGATGACACTGCCTTTGCATATTGTGGCTTGAATGGTCTGAACTTGAAGGATATGATGCAGAGTGATGTGAAAAAATTATTACTGTGGTTCAAATGTAATAATTTGAATCTAAACTTGTCAAAGACGAAGTACATACTGTTCACACTGTCATCAACATGGAATTCACCATCTGAATTGAGGTTTCATGATGAATGTGGACAAAGTAATAATTGTAACTGTGAAGTTGTCACGCAGGTTGACTCCATCAAATATCTGGGTGTTACAGTTGATGAGAAGCTCTCCTGGTCCCAACACATACGGAATATAAAAAATTATCTGTTACTCATCCTGAGAAAATTCTACTTTTTAAAAAAAGATTCTTCCAATTTCCATTCTAAGAGAATTATACTTTGCTCTTGTTGACTCAAAATTGAATTATGGAATAAGTTGTTGGGGCTCCACATATATAACACACTTGAGACCACTTATAACCATACAAAAATCTATTGTCAGAGCAGTAAAAAAATCAGGTAGATATGAACATTCTTTTCCCTTGTTTCAAGAGCTTAAATGTATGCCTCTAAGATATATATATGTTTTTAAAGTGTTATACCTGTTTTTTGTGATGTTTGGGAACAGTGGTGATGCACTACTCGTGGAGAGACTTGGCTATCAAACTAGGAGGGTTACGACTGATATGCTGAGACTTCCTAGGTCATATACCACCTGTTTCCAGAAATCTTTTGTTTTTCTTGGTCCAAAATTTTTTAATAAAATACCTATTGAGGCAAGGAGAATTGCTAATAAAAAAATGTTCAAGTCTTTTATTCTTAGATGGCTTAGAGATATTATGCCGGATTTTCTGGAGAACATGTTTGCTATTGTTTCCTAGTCTGCACACTATCAAAGAAGTGTAAATTATTGATCTATTGAATTTAAGTTACAATGGTATAAATTGGAAAGGCATGAAATGTGAGTGTTTGTGGGGAAATTCTATTTTTCTTTCTTTTCCAGTAAGTTATATCATTTATTCATTAAAAACAAGCAATTTTTGTATATCTAGCTCTTTCAAGCAACTTAATTGTAAATAACATTAGTTAACACTCCTACTTGCATGCGATAAGCATCATGCTTACAGCAAGTAGTATTATTATTCTGATTCATAATTTTTTTCTGCAGATGTGTATTGCATCATACGATGTATAAAGAGTACTATAACTAGCCTATTGATCTACTTTTCCAGTTAACTGTGTGCTTTTGTTTTTCTTTCTATTGAATTGTGTGGTGTAATCAAACTTCTGTTTAAATGTATAATGTATTTTGTGTATGAATTTGAATAATAAAGAAATTTGATTTAATTTGATTTGAGTATAGATAAACTAATTTGGAAGATATTGAATCAAGTTTCAAACTATGTCCGATATAGTTCCCAAGGTTACGCTCAATATTGGCGTTTTACTATTTTTCGGAATTTTCTGAGTTTTTCTTTGATTTTTCGAGAATAAATTGGTAGAAAATGTCGAAATTTGGTGAACAGGTCCAGATTAGTTCTAGAAATGCTGTGTTTTTTTGTCTCATCTTACACTGACAGAGGTTATGCAGGCGAGCGAAGCGAGCCTGTTTGATTCATTGACACTGCTGATACTGTCGGGGGTCCAGGGGGCGGAGCCCCCTGGCTAGGCGGAGAAGGCGAGCAAAGCGAGCCTGCCGGCTAGTTCAGAATATTCACAATATGCTTCTAATATTTTCAATTATAAACATACGTTTACAGTTGCAATGGTCAACCTCCTTTGTTACTTGTATCAGTCATTTGTCAATCATCTGAACTTAAACCAAAATAAGTTGGTTTGTTGATTTTTTCTTAAAAAATCGGGACATTCAGCGTCCCGACATTACATTACGTTGGGACGCAGGACAAAACAGCAAAAATCGGGACTGTCCCAACGAAATCGGGACGGTTGGCAACCCTGGCTGACACTGACAGAGGATTTGCAGGCGAGCGAAGCGAGCCTGTTGGACTCACTTACATTTCCTATACTGTCGGGGGTCCAGGGGGCGGAGCCCCCTGCTAGGCAGAGAAGGCGAGCGGAGCGAGCATGCCGGCTAGTTAATTATAATTATGTGATTTCATATTATTTTTGTTGTACCTTAGCCGCTACTTTCTACTCTTTGTCCTGCACATAGTAGCATACCTTTCACATTGCAAGGCATTTTCAAGTAGGCTGGCTAAAAAAAAGTTTATACAGCAGCATCATACAGTGTTTTCTTCAATTTTTCAGTAGAAGTTGTAGATATTAATGTAAAAGTTGATGTAATTTGAATCTATGCTCTCCTAAGACTGTTTTGAATAGGTTACAGAGGTAATAGTATATTACATAATGAGTTTGGAAAAGGCGTTTTTACAATCGAATAATTATGTTCTCCAAACAAGCTGTACGCAAGTTTGGAAAATAATTATGAGTTTGTAAACTTTTCCACACGAATTATGTACATTTTTTCGTCATACTAGACTGAAAAGGATTTATTAAAACCTCAAACAACTGGAAACATTAACTGAAGCCAACATAACCTCAACACAACACTAGTGATAAAGGGCGGCCACCAAGTGATCGACCGTGATAAACGCACACAGTGAACTGTCATGGTGGCTTGTTCAACTCGTTTATTCATACGTCTGAGTTTGGAAAAAACAGCTGTGCTAGATTTTCAATGCTGTAATTATCATTGTGATGATGACTAGTGCCGTAATAATCATCAAAATGATTATTTCCGCATTCAGAACAGCTGATCTTTGATTCTCCTGTAAACGGCAATTTTTCAAACGCAAATCTAGCTTGGAAAGTTGTGTATTACATATGAGTATGGCGAAAATAGCTATTTATGTATTAAGAGCATAAAGCGCGACTTTATCGCTTGCGCAAAACAGTTATTGCGCGACGCGATAGCGGAGTGTGATAATTTTGCAAGAGCGATAAAGAAGCTTTACACATGAATTACATACAAAATTTTTTCTACAACTACACATTATAATAATAACCTGTTGAACTAATTTGATTTGTCAAATAGCCCACTGTAAACTGTTATTAAATTTCTCTGATGATTATTAGAATAATAAAATGAATCCATCCAGTTAAACTCAAAAATTATAATTAATTTTTAATTGTTATTATATGTTTTAATTATATGAAAAAAAAACAATTTTATGAACTCCAAAAAAATCAGTCAGGAATCAGATCTGAACCTGATAACATTGCATTGAAAGGTAATGAACGCCGCTCTAACCACCTCGGCCATTCAGCTTTTACAGAAGAGGGCGGAAATTTAGCTACATGAATTTGCATCTTTTTTGTTTCACTGACTGAAGCTTATCACAACACAGCTGATTAGCAAGCGTAAAGTAAATCTCCTGCTCATGCGCAGTTGCTTAGCGAGCATAAAGTAATTCAACTGCGCATGCGCAGATGTTTAGCAAGCAAAAAAGTAGATTCTCCTTGGAAATGGGCTATTTTACAATGAGAATTCAGTATGTAAAATCTTGTTTTACGCGCACTTGTAGAAAAATGACTTTACAACATCTATTATAATGTTTAACCTAACTTTTCTAGTGGCTTGTAACCAACAACAATGCATTACCATTTCAACTCATTTTGATAAAACATATAATCATTTTTGGCATTATAATCATGTTCTGGAATTTGAAATCAACTTACTCAAATGATTTCAACAATCAGCTTGACAAATTTAGTTTTTAATGAGCATAGATCATGTGGCCACTATAAAATCAGTACCTGGCCACTATACTGAATCATAGTGGCCACTTTAGAATCAAAATTGAGTTTCACAAAAAATTTAATTACCCATTTGTTAAATGACATATTCTTTTTTTCAAGGAATAGGTCAATCAAAAAGGATCTGGGCTACATTTTTATTGATTTTTGGATGAGATAACTGATAATATGGACCCACAATTTGGCATAAACTATGAAAAATTTCTTAAACATGGCCACTAGGCGACTGGTGCTTTTACCTTATAGCCCAGGCAAATTAGACTTCTAGCACCTAAAAAATTATGGATGGCTGGAAATGATTTTAAACCACTATGGGCAACCCAAATAAGTTTGATATGAGTTTGCAACACTTTCTGAGTGGCGCATAATATAGAGTGCCCAAAAAACCACGGAAAATTTGTTCATTTTCTAGTTTTTTGCAACTTACGTCAAAACCAAGTGTTGGACAGAAAAATTTGTAATTAGGGTACAATGTTTTAGTGAATGAAATTCTTGATTTTCAAATTTGTATTTGTGCTTAAATTGTAGAAGATAAGCTCCTCTATCATTTGGTATGCATAAATCATGAATTCAAGCTGATAAGGTTAGATTTATTCACAATTGAAAAACATAAAAAATCACTTTTTCAATTTTCCCTACTATCATTATTGAAAATTTTTTAAAATTGGAAATTAAAAATTGGAAATTAAAAATTGAAAATAAAAAATAAAAAATTAAAATTAAAATTTTTAAATTAAAAATTGGAAGAGTTGAATGGTAGCAATTGTATAAATCTTACCCAAATCTCAGAAATAGCAATCAAAAATTGCAAAATTCAACAAAAAATAGCACAAGTGATAAATTTGTATTTAGAAGCAATTTTGCGATTCTTTATCACTATATTTCTGAGATTTGGGTAAGATTTACACAATTGCTTCCATTCATCTTTTTCTTTAGAATCCGACTCTCTTCAATTTCCATTAATGAAAAATACAAATTTATGATTCCTTATCCAGTTATAACCCTTATTGTTCAAAAATGGTGTTTTTTAAGCATATTTTTTCAATTATCTCAATAACCGTTGAAGTTACAGACTTCAAACTGGTTTCATTGAATTCCTTAGCTAATTTTAGATATGAATTGATTATTTTAGAACCTCAGTAAATCTAGAAAAATCAAAAATTAGAAAAATTAATATTTTTCAAAAAATCTCAATTTTTTGCCATTGTTATCTTGGTAACAAAGCGTCTTTGGGGGTTGGTCCCATGGAACTTTTTTGGCTACTTGGTGTAAGGAATCAGCCTGAGAAGTATTGCACATTCCTCCTGAAACACTCTGTATATAAATGCAAAACGGCACTGATTCATTCACTCATCAGCAGAACTCAAAATCTACTGAACCGAATGCGTTAAAATTTGGCAGACATGTTCAGTTGGACCTCTAGACGCCTACTAAGAACGGGTTTTTAAAACATCCCAAGGGTACGCCAAATATTTGAGTTTTTCTATAGTTTTTCAGCATTTCTTTAATTTTTTTCGAAAACCAATTGGTAAAAAATGTTGGTTCAGGTTCAGATAAGGTCTAGAAATGTTGTGATGAAATATTTTTGAAATCCGTTCAAGATTAAGCAAGTAATAAGTTTTTTCAGAATTGTAGATGTATTGCGGGCTGCATATCTTCCACCTTGATATGACAAATCCAAACTGTAAATTCAATGGTTCAGCGAGATTATAGATGAACTAATCTGGAAGATATTGAATAAAGTTTTAAGCTATGTCCAATATACTTTCCAAAGGTTACGCTTAATATTAGCGTTTTACTATTTTTCGGAATTTTCTGAGTTTTTCTTAGATTTTTCAAGAACAAATTGGCAGAAAATGTTGAAATTAAGTAAACAGGTCCAAATTAGGTCTAAAAATGCTGTGTTCAATAAATTTCGAATCCCTTCTGAATGGAATTTGCAGGCGAGCGAAGCGAGCCTGTTTGTTTCAGCTGACACTGACAGGGGTTTTGCAGGCGAGCGAAGCGAGCCTGTTTGACTCATTTACACTGCCTATACTGTCGGGGGTCCAGGGGGCGGAGCCCCCTGGCTAGGCAGAGCAGGTGAGCAAAGCGAGCCTGCCGGCTAGTTCTGAATAAAATGCTGCCTGATTTGTCAGGATTCGATGATAAATAACTGATATATGACAATTTTAATTTCAATTTCAACCTTTCACATTCAATATGGTAGTTTGGAAAATTTTAACTTCTAATACGGGCACAACGTTTCTTTGCTGCACTTGAGAAACTAATTCGCTTACGTACGTAAGAGTTTCTCTCAATGCAGCAAAATCACTAATAACTATTTATTGTTCTGTGTGAAGGAGGCAAAATGGGTTTTTTACCTGATGTCTTTATTAATAAAATTATTTATTTATTTGCATTCATTCAATGTTTCTCAACATTCTAACAAACTATGGAAGCTTGTTGTGGAAATACACCAAAATTCTGCCCAAATTTCATCCAATAGCCTTATTTTTTCGCGATTTTTCAAGTTTATATTCATTTTCCTTTATAATTTGCTACTGAATAATTATTTTAAACAATCAGAGACAATTTGAGACAAAAAAGGTTCGTCAAATGCTGCTGTATTTACAAAGTTGAACCACTCATAGAGAAAATGGCTCCAGCTCGGTCAATATTGTTCGAAAATTATTGATTTGGTCTCAATTGTAGGAAACATTCTGACCTTCAATTTGAGCCCAATCAATA
This sequence comes from Sogatella furcifera, assembly GCA_017141385.1. Taxonomy (NCBI): domain Eukaryota; kingdom Metazoa; phylum Arthropoda; class Insecta; order Hemiptera; family Delphacidae; genus Sogatella; species Sogatella furcifera. Next base: position 15,304,856 of record CM029551.1, on the reverse strand, counting down.
TTTTTCTAACCAATATTGACCAAGCTGGAGTCATTTTCTCATCTTGTCTTATTTTATAAAAATAAACACTCACTTGAGAAAACATTCACTTAAAGGTTGTTGCTCATATTTTATATCCTCATTTCATAACATTACAATGCCATGGTAATAGAATGAGCCACTTCCATCATCAGTTAGGTTTAGCTAGGCTTGAAATACCAGGATCAAATTTTCGAGTCTACGCTTCAAAAACTTTTTGATAAAAAGAAAGCTTGCTGCGCTCAATTTGCGGTTGCCTCAGCATGCCCTTTCCTAGTTATTCAGGATTAGTTAGCCAGGATTAATTATTCAAATAATAACAATTATTATTATTGACCGAACATTCTCGAGGAGTAAGGTCGTGATTGGATGCGACTGTTGGTCGTAGTCCGGCGACTCCGATGGACCGACGGTCGTTACGTTCCGTTCCGCACAAACGAGAACCTAGCTTAAGGATGAGCTAGGATTAGCCACAGATGATCGACCACTACCACCGGTCGTTACGTTTCGTGCAAACCAAAACCTACCTTAAACAGACAACACTCGCAACTGAACTGACTGAACTGTCAACTGTTCACTTCACGGGGCAGGGACAGTTCACTGTACTGGACACTTCACAGTCCCGTAAACAAACACGTACGAACCTGGTGGTAGAATTTTGTCAATCTCATGCTACTCTGCCATCTGCAATCTCAATCTCTGCTCTGAAAATCATAACAACTAGAATAACATCTAGATTACCTGTGTTGAAATTTGTAATTTACTCATAGATGGCGCGCTTGATGGGACTGCGAAGTGTACAGTACAGTGAACTGGGTACCACCCCACTTCACTTCAGTAATCAGTGCTTGTCTAGGTTATGTTGATAAGTTGGTTGTCTTATTGTCTATTAATTTTGTAATCAGTGAATATATTTCTGTGGTTTGACTATTGAAACTTCTTCAATTTTGATAAAATAATCATCAATTATTCATGAATTGTGTCTTGACTAACATGAATTAACAACTTGTGGGCTTTGTCATTTTTATCAAGTAGCCTACCGTAGTCTAGGTAACTTACTATTTTTTTATTTTGAAGTTAAAATGGGTAAAGATAAGAAAAAAAGTGATATGGATGATGACGATGATTTGTTCGGGATTCTAAAAGACGATACAGACATGAGAGACACTCGTGCTAAACGTATATATAAACAACACTATCGTAAAGCCTGGGAAAAAGAAACGGATTTCAAAGGTAGGATTTAATAGTGTAAGATCTTCTAATAAGCCTATGAAAGTGATCTTAATCTTGTATTACAGTTGATAACCAAGGTATAATTAGGAAGTTCAGAAAATTATAGAATTATTAACTAATCATCCCACCGAATGGTAATGATAATGATTATTCCGTTTCGTCTTCACTTCAGTTGTCTTCGCCAAAGCCCATGGATTGTGGAATCGTCAGGTTTGGAAGTTGATGGATCATGTTCTTAGATAGCTGTATGTTTTGACGCTGATATAGCCTGTTCAGCCACCAAGTATAACGGCGTATCCAAGTACTTCTTCATTCCCCTTGCAAAGAATATTAGAATTGTATTGTGTTAATGTAGTTACTCTATGTAATTTAGTTGCAATTACATGAGAGGAATACCCTCGCCCGAGGAGCCAGTCATGCGGCTCAACGCTCGTCGCTCGTTTACCATACGGCATACTTAGGTAGGCTACTATACTATTACGAGTGCTACCGATATAATTGCAAAAGAGAGTGCTAGCGAGTGCTGGTTGCCGCCAATTCTTTCTGCTTTTTGAAAATTATAGATCTTGTTGTTGCTCAAGCATTCGCTTGAAATCGCTTCCTTTTATTACTAAAATTATGTGTTTGGCAATTACTTCTATCACAGTATGATAATTGAGTTTTATCTTCATTCCTAAGTTCTAACTTGCTAATATCACAGTTTCAAGTAGATGGATAGAGATTAGACCTACCGTGAGGATCTTATAGTCCTGGATTAATGGTTTTCAGTACTCCATATCATGGCTTCCTTCTGTTATCGAAGTATCTTCTCCATAAAGTTGACAGGTGCTGAGTGGCGAGTGTCATGCTGAACGCTGAACAATGTATTAATGAATAATTTGCCTACTCGTAAGTTAGTGGGTGAACATGAAAAATGAATGTTATGTTATATATAACTGAGCCAAATATAAAGGATTATTTTGCGTGAATTTTTATTCAGGTTATATATTAATTATTGAAAAACAAAATTTACCGTAGCTAAGCTATTTTTGATCGCCAATATTTATTTGTAGAATAATAATCTAATCGCTAGTGTCTGTCACAAAGTGGCAAGAAATGTTGCATAACAGTGTCCAATAGGATCCTGGGAGGTGTAAATCGCTCTCTTAGAATCCTCCTTCTTTGTCCATAGGAATATTTCAGACCCTCCGGTAGATCTCACCATAACACTAATGGCCCCATTGATAAGATCTTGAATGTGAAATTATAAGGCTGATATAAATCTATACTTTTCAGGTTGGTTAACAAGCGTTCCAGATCAGCCAAATAGAGCGTATTGTAAAGCTTGTAGAACAACTTTACATGCCCACAGACTCACACTAGTGAAGCACACCATATCCGTCAAGCACATGAAAGCATCTGTTGCATACTATGAAGCGGTAATGTTGATTACACTACAACATTCTATAATTCCATGGAATTTATATATCTCGTGCTGAGAATAAAATTTCTTGATTTGTCAAGATAGTGGCTTCAATAACTCACTCGTGATCCAACATTGAAAAGTTTGTGAAAGCATGCAGAGTCTGCAGTGCATAGATTTCACACTCGGATTTTCACATAAGCTCAGAGATCATAGTAGCAATCTCACTTCCATGCTACTGACCAAGTTATTCTATTGTCAGTGCACGAATTTATGGTCTATTAATAAGTCTTATTTATAAACTAATTGCGGAGTAATAGTTTGAGGCTCATAAGCACAATATTATTGTTTTATCTATTCATTTACAATTGACATAAATTCATAATTTAGGGAAGAAAAAAGAGGCTTGAGCTCTCGCTATTCCTTTTGCAATTTTTATTATGTTAAACTTCTCACACAGTATACGCCCAAATTACTGAACTTGTATACGCCAATACTAAAATTTTATTGGTGTTTACATGGGGTGCTACCTGCTACTGGAACTCCACCTCATTTCACTAATTATTTTATCAAAGTTATTACTTACATAATAATCATCAAAACTCTATTCCTAGGGAAATTTCCAAAGTATTCTTGTTGATGAGGCTAATGCGAAATTAATTTTTCAAATAATATGAGCTATTAAAAATTTTTGTTAATGAGGTCTTGAGGTATTGTAAATTAAAAAGCGGAGCGGTTCGTAGTAATTTTGATTGCCATTGAATATAATATATAGTAGGCCTATACATATAAGTATGTAATATATTTAAAAATAAATGATCATAGAAATCGCAGTATTTTATATAAATATTCTAAAAATGCTATAATTTGAAAATACTAGAAGGGTACCGCGATTTCGATTTATATTAATTAACATTGATAGTAGTCCTAGACAAAATGGAAATATTCAAGTACATATACTGTGGCTGTGAATCGGTTCTATTCTTGAAGAAAAATATGAATTAGCCTTTTGAAAAACAAAACTTCAAAGCTTATAAAAAACCTTTTGAAAAAGTGGTGGAAGCGCTAGAGCACAAGGTCACACATAAATACAGTACAAAAAGTGCAATCGAATGCTAAAATATAAAGTCACTAATATAATAAGAGATGCTAAATGCTAAAATGTCACTAATAAGAGACTTTTGGTGGAAAGGTACCAGCTAACCAATTAACCACAATTTTTATTATATTTGTGAACATCCCACTTACTTAATTGCTCGTACTTATGTGCTTGAATGTTAATTCATGTATTCAGCTTCTCCTACAAAACTATAGATATTAATATTCATTTCTGTAACTAGAGAATATTCAGCTTCTCCTCCAAACCTATAGATTTTTAATATCCATTTCTGAGCAGCCAAATCTAGAAAACAAAAAGTGAAAAAGAATTTTTGATCCTATCAAATTATTTCTTCAAAATCTCGCAACATGTCTGACAGCTCATTTGTGAGCATAGACCTAACCTTAAAAAACCACTACTAAAGTGACAGAGTAAATTAAACTATATTGATGTTATAGCAGACTCCAGCTAAGTTGACGGATGAGGAATGACTTATAAATGCTCAGCTTCATTAGTACATTCTGAAATCAGTATGCAAGAACATATCGAGTCGAGAGGGAGTTGAGCTCTTGGAGACCTCTTTCCGTTTGTCTTGACAGAGCTGAGCTTCAATAAAAGCATTTGCTATCCAACAACTCAACTACATGTGCTATATTTAAATTTATTTGCGGTTTTGAAATCAAATGTAGAAATAGAGTAATTATTTAAAATTTTAATTCAACACCTCCTTATTTTTTGCTTATAGGCGTCATATCAAACAAAACAAATGGATAAATCGTGTGAAATGATCGAGCTACAAGTAGATACCAACATCAACAGTGAAGATGAGGGTGGTATGGTTCTAGTCGGTGACGCACTTCAAACAAAAAAGTCTGATAATAACAATGCTTTGAAAAAAGACTGTTCACAATTGGGTGAGCGACATACGACTGATGATTCAGCTCTTTCCGAAATTCAGTCATCTCCTGAACTCAATTCAGATAATAACGTGAGTAATTTTATTCAAGTATGTACATTATAAAGTATAAGTTGGACGTATTGGAACCACATTGAATAATAAGACCATACATGAGATGATAAGACCATTCATAAAAGACACATTCATGAAAAATTATCGATTTAAAAACCAGGATGTTTGTTTTGAAAGTCAAATTAATACTTTTAAATTTAAAATATTTCTGAATATTCTTAATAAATATGTGGTTTGATAAGATCTTTATTTATATTGAATATAAACTATTCTAACTAAACTTAATAAACTAAACCAACTACAATATCATCTTCACAACTACTCGAAAAGTTTGAAGAACACTTTTTAGTCTCAAATAAGATATTCAGTCCGAAGCTTTAATTGAAAATAAATCTACTCTACTACCACCTTATAATCCAACCATTCAAGTGCTAATTCAATACGTCATATAGTCATATAGATCGTGGAATCTCTCCATAGTTGAGTTAAAATAGTAATACCATGAAACCAAATAGATCATTGCTTCTTGAAGAATAGATCTTGACTTGAAGAAATGCATGAAAGTACAGAGAAAATAAATATAGAAAAACAATGCTGTTGAATCTCTTTGTTATTGTTTCATGGATTAAGATAACAAGTTCACTGATATTGCTCAATTGTTTGCTGAGAAAAAACTCTTCAAGTCTTTTAAATTCAAAAATATTAGATTATTTGTCATAATAGTGCGTCAGATTCCATATTGAGGAAATTAAAAAATAATGAAATAATAACGAACGTAAGAACTTATCTAACACTCGATTGAGCTAATGTGCTCATTTGCACTTCAACACTCGATTATCTAATGAGCTATGTATAAAGTTCACAATCATACACAAAAATATCTCGTTGTTGAATAACACAGTGTTATGTAACCATAGCTCAGCTTCGTACCTGTTCAGTTGATTTATTAGTAGATTGTTTATCGTAGTATTCGATCGAATAATTTTTTCCATGAGTATTTTTCTGAGTGCTTTGATCCAGCATAATAAATTAGTTTTATTTGGATTTTTAACTTATTGTTCACTTATACATCAGACATCTTCCGGGATTGAAATGCATCAACAGGTTAGTAACCTCTCTCATACATCATAACAAAATGATGTTATTTCCTGAATAGCTCATGGATTAATATTCGAATTCCATTTGAAATAATACATACCTATGAATAAGAAAAAAATGGAAAGAGAAAGCTGAGGAGAAAATTGAAGACAAGGGATGAAGGATGGTGATGTCAATGTCGATAATAGAAATTAAGAAAAATATGAATAATATTTCTGGTAATCAGCGAACTCAAATAGTACCGTATTCTTTGTAATTAAGTGATTGATTCAAGTTACTCATAATAAATTACTGCTGGTTTCTAATAGAAATGTTCAATTCTAAGTCGAATCATGATTATCGTACATTCATAAGAAAAGTTTCACATTTTTTAGAATATACTGAGTGTTTCAAAATAAATAGAGAGGGTTTAAACTTCATATTATTAATCAAGTTGTAACTTTCACCTTTTATTTAACAAATAAAGGATCAACTTGAATTGTTTTGAATTCCAGTGTTACATATTTTACACGGTGCACTATTCAATCTACAGCCAAGTTTTTCAAAAAGTATTTGAGTTTTTATCAGTGATCTGTCTATTGGATTAGCCGCACTGGCGTATGTCTCAGCATTTACTATGTTTAATGTTAATATCTGGTACCGAGCTTCGCTCTGAAGCTGCGGCCGAACTGTTGAATTACATAAATATGTTATTGTAAATAAAGAATCAAGGAACCTCCTTGTAAAAAATAATTCAAAATTGAAATGATCACCTCTCACAGTTTTTTCACAGTCATGAACTTGTGTTATAGACTTGAATGTAACTCAATTCACTCCAGCTGGATAGCGTTGGTCAGCTAACGATAACAGCCATTATACGCAGTACTTGGGATTATGCCTGAATAAGGAATATTTTATTCTTTTATTAATCCTGCCAGAGAGTTTTCCCGGACATGAGACCTGGTGCAATCTTATTTTTCCATCACGGTTATATTACATTTCAAATTTCAAGAAAATCGTTAGAGCCAATTTCTAGATCCGTGGTTCCACATACAAACATACATAAATACATACATACATATACATACATACAGAAATTACTCGCTTAATATAATAGGATATCCTATCATATTAAGCGAGCAATTTCTGTATGTATGTATGTGGAACCACGGATCTAGAAAACGGCTCTAACGATTTCCTCGAAATTTGAAATTTAATATAACCGTGATGGAAAAATAATATTGCACCAGGTCTCATGTCTGGGATAACTCTCTGGCAGGATTAATAAAATAATAAAATATTCCTTATTCAGGCATAATCCCAAGTACTACATATAATGGCTGTTTTCGTTAGCTGACCAACGCCATCCAGCTGGAGTGAATAGATTTACATTCAAGTCTATAACACATGTTCATGACTGTGAAAAAATTGTGAGAGGTGATCATATCAATTTTTAATTTATTTTTTACAAGGAGGTTATTTTTTACAATAACATATTTATGTAATTCAACAGTTCGGCCGCAGCTTCAGAGCGAAGCTCGGTACCAGATATTGTAAGTTAATCATTTGAATTTTTTGAGTTGATCTATAAATGCTTTGTAACAACAGGAGGATCGATTGAGAGATGAATTGGCTGACGATCCAGCTGATAGCAAAGTGATAACTTCGAATACATCGAAAGAGACAGGCAGGTCGCTAGTATTGGCTAGGCCTGACAAACCTCCGATATCGACGCATGTGCTGGATACAACAAGAGGCCTGCCGGTGTCAGGCATACGAGTTATCCTCTATCAGCTGATTAATGGACGATGGACACATCTTAACGACTCGTAAGTGCTAATCTCATCAATTATCATATCAATAGATTATCTTCATAATAACAATTATTGTAACCGTGAGCTACTCGGGGTGTGATGAAACGCCCAATTCTCTAAATCATGTCTCACCTAAACTATTCTACATAATAAGGATCATGGAAGCGCAGATTGATGATGAAATTCCTCTAACAATTTTAATTTTATAATTATTAACTCATATCAGAAGAATAAATTATCTCATTTCAATACTTAAATGAATTTCAATCATGAATTTACAACCCTATTAAATCAAATTTATCACTGTAAACAACTGGAGAACTTACCAACCTCTTTGTTAACTATTTCAACTACTTTGATTTACTGAGCTACGTGAATACATTTAAATTTGTATAAAATGCTCCCATGATCCAAAGCTTAGGAATTCGGTCGTTCGATCTTATTAGGAGAGCTAGCAAATAAAAAGACTATTGGCACTCACCAGCGGGCATCCCAATTATATAGGGCACTCATAATCCCAATATATATTATAAACATGACACTTTTACCTTGACACTGCACTGAATGAATTTTGAACTCAACAATTTTGATCCTCTCACTATCGCGACGACTGGGAAACTGGCTGAAAAATGGTCTGAAGGCTCTCCCCTCTCCACAGTAATGCGCCCAAAGGCCTAGAATGCTCGTGGAAAATACTTCGTTCTCATGGGATTTGGCCAGCGAATAATTGAAACCTTTGCTATATTTCCCTGAGAAAATATCTTCAAGTTCCAAATATCCGCTGATGCCTTGCCTCGTGTATCGACTGCATCCGTGAGAACTATCAAACGTCTATAAATTTGATAGCCTCACTTCCGATCAGACCTAAGTTGGCAAAATCTCCATTGTCATAGAAATAAAATATTAGCCTACTACTAAACTACTAAAATTTTCAATTTGAGTCCAATAATTTTCTATTATCAGAATATTTTTCTCCATCAACTTCTATCATCACTATAATGAAAAGAAAACAAATATCAATATTTTAATCCTTGAATTCCACTCATATTACACAATGATATTGTGCACATCATTTGGTATAGTCGTCCACAGAACATTGAGTTAACCAAGGTCACTGGGACTGCTGAGCACTGTTGCCCACCCTCATTCGAACTCATTCTTCTCACACAATAAAAAACATCAAATACAAATAAAACATCACTTCTTCTCTCTCACACACTCTTACTTTAGCCACCCCTGAGTACAAAGCGGCAATACTGCTAGACTAGAAGAAATGGGTGGTGGTGTCGAAAGAATCAAGGCCTTCATCGACAGTGTGAGGCATGTGCCGCGAATGCCTTAGGACGCATGCTTCAGACTGTGGAGTGGATTCCGGGTTTGCTCGCAGCGAGGCAAACGTGGCGCACAATTCGAGGCGAGCAGTTTGCTTGTCGGTAAAAGGGCCGTGGTCGAAGGTGCCTCGCCCCGAGGCATGCGTTAAGTTGAAACCAGTGCTGTTCTACAAACTAATTTACAAATTGTACCTATTCCTATGCATTCTTGCGATTCAGAATTTTTTGGTACAGAAAGTTCTAATAGGCAATAATAGGCATTGCCTTAATTTTTTATTTTTCTAATTGACCGCCTTCATCGTAGAGCCGCGCGGCTCGAGCTGTTGCTTGGGCACCTTTAGCATGAAATAGGAAACATTCTGATCAACAATATTTGAGACCAAATTTATAATTTTGAACCAATATTGACCGAGCTGTAGTCATTTTCCCATATTGCCAGAATGTCTGCTTTGCTTGGACAGACTGTATGTGCTCCGCTTCATCAGTTTAATAATTTCTTGATATCATTCAGAGTTCTTATTGCAGTATTATAAATAATTGGAATAATCATTTCCTGATTTGAGAAAAACTGTCTATAAAACTTTCGTCGTGAACCAAAGTAATGAGTTCGGTATTAATTTAGACCTATCATGATTTAATTGAAAATTCCATGCTACGAATATACTTTTAGAATATTTTATTTTAATTTTTATCATTTGTATTGTATTTTGATTCTAGCTGTACAAATCCGGATGGAAGATGTGCAGATCTAATTGATAGGGAATCTGTGAAACCAGGTCGCTATAAGATGCATTTTGAAACGCACCAATATTTTGAGCTTCGCGGTTTAGACTGCCTCTTCCCTTTTGTCGAGGTAAGTAACTAAATAAAACCTTTTTAATTTATTATTCAGGTAGAAACAGGTATAATTAATTATACTTTTATTAACCTTTTTTGTAAGTTATTATGAACAGAAATTCTAACTCACTGACATCTTTTTCAGATATTGAATGATTCATATGGTCAAGTATTCAAAAGAAATAATATTATTGAGTAATAAGTAAAAATATTAGTATTAAGTAATTCAAATAATATAATAATTTATTGTTCTGCTTTGATAACTCCAATTATTCTCGACCAATTTTGTTATATTGAAAAAGATTTTATAAACTGGTATACCAACCAAATAACTTAGGCCGGAGTTACTCTTTATATTTTCTATTATCATATGAAAATATACATCTAAATTTTATTTCGTATTTTTATCTATCTCTCTTCTTATGGATTCATAAGATAATAGAAATTTTGCCGTGTATTATCAGCGATGTTAAAAGCAATATAATACCGGCCTTAACAGCTTTGGTTGGGTGGTTTTTTATTCAACCAAACTAGTTGGATGGTTTTGGGATTGAGATTTATTTGTAGAATTATTCAAATTTGATTTCTAAAATTCCTTAAAAGTACTTGAAATCCTTTTTCCAAATAATTCATTAAATATTGGCGGTATTTGCAACAGGTATTACAAACAATTTAAGTAAATGATGGGTCATAAATGATAATTTATCACGGGTTTTTACTTTTTTTCTGCAGCTTGGACTTGTGTTGTGACCTCACAATAGAGTAATTATTTGTTCCTAAGCAGGGTATTGGGAGCAATGGAATCCAGGTCTAGGTCATTTGAAACCTCCTAGATATTAATTTTTAATAAACAATTATAGAGCTCAAACAACTAAGCTCTTTCAACTTTAGGTTTGTTATCAGATTCAGTGAACTCAAGTTCAACAGATCCGGTTATCAGTTTATTGGATTCTCATGAAATCGTACGATACAATCAGTAAACAGGATCCCCAACCCTGTCGTTGATCTTACCATGTTATTCGCTATTATCGCAATTGAATCGATCTCCTCGCAAATGGAAGAGTTCAATATGTAATTTTCATTTCTCCACTGAGAATGTTGATTTTTTATTGATATTGATTTTTCCATCCAAATGATCCACTCTCTATAAAAATTATAGTTTGAATGAAAATGAATTATACAAAAGCTAATTAAATATTATCTTATTCTAGGTTGTATTTGACGTAAGATCACCAGCGGAGTATTTACACATACCCGTTCTGATGACACCGTATAGCTATTCTGTATACCGAGGAAGCTAATATTTCTATTATTATTAATTCCCAATCCAATTTATCTTGATAACTTCACCATTGTTATAACTGTGTTTATATTGCCAAATGTGTGTATTTTTTTATTTTTCGGTTTAGCTGAAATTAGACTCTGCCAAGATGAACCCCTAAAACAAAAGTGTAACTACACAAGCGCAGATCTGAAAATTGTTATGTAAAATAATTGCGCGTTCGCCGCAGGGTTGTCTTATCTGTGGTGATTCCAACACGATTTTCTAGTTTGAGTCATCATAATAGAAAATCTAAAGCTCTACTTTAATACCAAATGCTTCAAAAGAGTTTTCATCTCGGCAGTCTCTTCCCAGCTTAAACTATAAATATCAATGCTGTTTCAAGAAAATACTCTCTTGAAGGTGATAAAAAAGAAAGCCGTTTTTAATATATCAAATTAAGAAGTTCATTTAATCAAAAAAATTGAAATAAATACAAAAAAATGTTCATATCACTTGCTGATTTCATGTATGAATAATGATATCATTCATGTGGCCTCCTCTTCTGCGCTGGTATAGTCTGTCCAAGCAAAGAAGACCCTCTGGCATGATGCGAGAATGACTCAAGCTCGGCGAATATTGGTTCAAAAATTATCGATGTGATCTCAAATTGTAGGAAACAATTTGATCTATTATAAAGACCACATTTATAATTCTTGGACAAATATTGACCAAGCTGGAATTATTTTCCCGTCTTGCCAGAGGTTCTTCTTTGCTTGGACAGTCTATACGCATCAACTTTGTCCTCGGCAAGTTTCAACTTCCATTTCGCCAATAACCCGCCATCAAGATCGTGTGAATTGACTCCGTGTTACTTTAATTTTTGGAATCATCTGAAGTCATTGGCACATTTCAATAAACCCTGAAACATTAATGTAGGAAATTGATTGAAGAAACTTGATGAAGGAAATTCTACGTGTTATTGGTGAAATGGAAGTGGATTTTTTCGTGCAGTAATAGTGGATTTCAAGGACAGAGTTGATGCGTGCCTCCGCGCTAGAGCAGGAAACATGTTAGACATAATTTTTCATACAGTTCTCAATTTAATATATTAGAACCGGAGCTCTTCTTGAATCACTCAAAAGACTTATTCATACGAAAGACAATGTAGCTTTGTATTTCAGGTGTGTATTTGATTGTTTTTACCTAAATGAGAGTCTGAGACTAAGTTGATCAAATTTTTATTATTCTTATCCCTCTGTAGTAATTTTAATCCATTATTATGGACTTATTTATTTGTTGTTATAATCAAAATAATCATAATAATTATCCTGATCTTAGAGAGAACAACTAGGCTGATCTTTAGTATCTCTCCCAAATTTGGATGATAATTCAGTTCGAAATAAGGTTACGCATTTTCACTCAAGACTTTCTGATCTAGTGAAGTATCATAACCTGGTCAAAAATGAGTTGTTTCTTTAACTGAATTATTTATTTTTTGAGTCAGGCTACAATCTACAAATATTATTAATAGTATTAATATTATTATTTAATTTCAAATTAGATGAAAAGTGGGAATTTCAATATTGCTTCAAAAGCAAGGGTTATTATTTCAAGCGTTATTATCGAAAAGGTTTTCCTAGTAGGTATTTATATTTATATTAAATTAATATAATTGTTTTAGGGCTATTATTTCTGACAGGTTCTTTTGTTCCAATTCTATAATGATTTTCTGTATAGATTACAAAATTATTATAATAAATTACAACTTCAAAAGTAGGTATTTATTCATTCATCGTGTATTTTCATGTTTTTTTATGACTAATTTAGTATTTTCTGAATTGCTGTAATATACTGTATTTGAAATTTCGAATGTAATTCTTTATTGATATAAATGTGGATGTTGTGTGGATACTAATTAAAAATAAAAATGGTGTACTATTTTGGAATTTATTAATTACATATGAACATATCTGATTCAATCATAGTTGACATTTTTAATTATACTGTATTCTCAGTTTTCCTCGACATACCTAATATAGTACTGAAACGTACATCTTTTTTCTACTTACAGTTAATTAGTGAATTGGTTCGTCAATAATTATTATAAATCCTTATTAATTACTGTTTTTAATTATTCAATTAATGTAAAAGCATCTGTCAAGATCTTGAAAAATGGGCTAAATCTATTACAAAATAATTACAATTTGTAACGATCTCTCAGTTTTCCCATTAAAAACTTAAACTATAAAATTGATTTTTCAATAAATTTTTCCCCACTTACACTGTGAATAATATTCCTTTTATATCCATAATAAATAATAAATATTCCTTTAACAATCCATAATAAGTATTGTACATTGAAATAAATATCATCACGCAAATAACTTTTTCACTTAGTTTCCAACTTTGTTTTCAGGTAACTTCTTACTTTTATTCTAACTCGGATAGTACTTTGGTTCCACACTTTATTTTATAGTCTTAATTATTCTTTAAGTCCCCAAAGTAGTTGAATCACAATGGAAGCACTTTTTTTAATTTCACCATCTTCCAATCCAGACCATCATGGGTTTCCTCGAATATGGTTTCCATGTTGTAGAAAGTTCAAAATTAATCTGAAATAAAACGTTGAAATGTTTTAAAAATTTTTGTCGTGCTTCAATTATAAGACAATTTGAATTCAGAATTTATTCCTCACTGAATTGAGTTACATGCAATAAGTTCGGGCTTCGGGCTGTAAGTTGAAATGTAACCCTATAACTTCAAAAATTCTTTGTGGAGAAAATTTTTGTGCTGATAACTAATGATATGTTTGGGATGTAATGAATTATCTTCTACCTATTATCTATTAATAGAAGAAGTTTTTGGCTAACGCCTGTTTCTTTCATTCCTTACTCTGATATTATAATGAAATAACTAAATAAATTAGTTTAAAGAACGTGATTGAGAAATTGCCAGATCCCAGATACCTCGATTGCTTTGGGTAGGGGGGGGACATATAAAATAACTTGATAACAACTCTCACAAGATTTTAACCATCTAAAGCCCCAATTTTATAGGGCAGTGTTTTAGTGATATTAATATGGGGACTGAGGCATCTAATATCTGGGAATTTCTCAACCACGTTTTTGAAGCGCATGTTCATAGATGGAGCCAGCAGTCAGATATGTCACTAGATATCAGTACAAAATGAGAGGAATTCAATATCAAGTTGGTATCAGCAGCTATGAAGACACTTCTCTGGGAACGCGGAATTGGCTATCTATGGGATCCTCTGTATGCTACTTATATAAGGGATTGCTGTCGAAAACAGGAGGCCACTATATCCATTTGTTTTAGTAATGAATAATATTCATTTGTACAGAAGATCATCTCATAGAGACTGTATAATCATAGTGTGGTCTTTTGTGCATAGCGCCAATGCGGTGGTAATGGTGGTATAAGTTACATTTTGTTGAGATCAATTTTTTCCCGACAGCAGCCATAGCTTTTGAATTATTTATTTATTTATTTATTTCAAAATATACATATTTATGGTAGGGATTACAGGCAAAAATGAATTATTTTACTTGTTTACCAACTTTTTGTAATAGAAATACCATAAGAAAAGACTTTTCTAGCATTTAAAATAGTTTCATCTTCACTTTAGATTTGGATTTAGAAGCTTTTAAATATGAAAATTAAAACTGGCAGAGGTAAGGAGAACCTCCTTGGGCAGAGGCAATTCTGGGTGAGAAGTGAGTATCCCAGAGAAACATATGATTTCAATGTAAATCTTATGAGAGTTGGCAAAACTATGGTGGAGTTGACCATCTGACGAATCAAAAGTGACACAGTCAATTTCCACAATATGAATATATACTGTCTCTATAATCTATCTCAATGGAATGATCAGCATGTCCGCGTCCCGTCCTCGTTACATATCCCTTCTGTCTGAATTGAGCCTAAGGCTGCGTTTACACCCAGTTCTACATAGCACAAAACGGTACAGCTCAACACTCACAATTCTCATCGCATATAATTATACAAAAAGTTTAGTTGTGTCAGTTGGGGTCTCACCTACTTCAATGCTAAAAAGCCATCCCCTTGTTCGGGGCGAACATTTTACTGGGTCATTGTGTTGCTGGAACATAGTGTGTTGGGTCGAGAGTCAATGCATCTTTGTATGCAGCCTAGAGGATTCGCTTGCTAAATGTTTCTATCAATGCTTGCTAATGTTTCTTGCAAACCTTCTATAAAATTCAAATGAAGGTCTATCAATACATGATGCAATGGAAACAAAATAACTCTCACTTAACGATGCGTTTCTGCAGGTGTTAGGGGAAATAACAGTCATTACGGTTCAGATTATTGACATGAAATCGATACCAATAAAATATACATCTAGTGGAATTGCAGATGTATGTTTAACGGCTACTAGGATTCCAAGTCTCGTGTAGTGTATGAATAAAATAAAAAGTTTGTGAATAATAAAATATAATAGAATGATAATAATAGCCTAATAATAATCACAGTTAGCCTACCATGTAAAATGTAGTAAAATCGCTTAGAGGTGTGGTTTGTAAGAATGTAAAAACTAATTCGCCATCTCACAGAGGTCTAGTACCTCAAGATGCAAATTCTCAATTAGTAATTCGTTTATTTGGTCATATTTCTTATTTATTCTGTCAAATTAATATTTTTTCATAAGCTTGTTAAGTAAAAGTTTCGTACCTGTCAATAAGAATTTTAATTAGAAAGAATTTACTTGAAAAAATATTCTATTAAAAAGAAATTGAAGTGTTGAAAGGTCTGATACGAATATTTAATTATAAGCCTAATGTACCCCGTTACATTTATAAAAATAATTTATCAATATATTATGATGTAGACTAGTAATAATAATATATTTCATATAAGATACTCTAAAACATTTACTGTTCACTCATTTGGTAACGAATAGCCTACGCGGTACCTAAGCTCCTCGTTGGCCCAAAAATTCGTCTTAATTTCTATTCCTTTGTAGAGTTAAAATAATTTGGAATGAATAATTTAATTCCTACTCTAGTAAAATCCGTAGCAGTGAAATCTCTAGAAGAATCCAATGAAACTACTGTACCGAAAGTGAAGGAATAATCTCTATTTAGAAAAGCGAAATGGCACTGACTGATTCATTCATTCATTCATCACCAGAACTAAAAATCCACTGAACCGAATGCGTTCAAATTTGGCAGGCATGTTCAGTTGGACGTTTAGACACGCGCTAAGAACGGATTTTAAAAACTTTTCAAGGATACGCCAAATATTTTAGTTTTTCAACGTTTTCTTCATTTTTTCGAGAACCAATCTATAGAAAATGTTGATATTTGGTGGGCAGGTTCAGATAAGGTCTAGAAATGTTGTGTTAAAATATTTTTGCAATCCGTTCAAGATTACGCCAGTAATCAGGTTTCCAAAATTGTAGATGTGTTGCGGGTTACATATCTTCCGCCTTGATACGACCAATCCTAACTGTAAATTCAATGGTTCAGCGAGATTTTAGATGAACTAATTTGGAAGATCAAGTTTGAATCATTGAATCAAGTTTCAAACTATATATACTTCCGATATACTTCCCAAGGTTACGCTTAATATTAGCGTTTTACTATTTTTTTGAATTTTCGGAGTTTTTCTTAGATTTTTCTAGAACAAATTGGCAGAAAATGTTGAAATTAGAGAACAGGTCCAGATCAGGTGTAGAAATGCTGAAATAAATTTCGAATCCCTTCTGAACGCAATTTGCAGGCGAGCGAAGCGAGCCTGTTTGTCTCAGCTGTCACTGACAGAGGTTTTGCGTTCAAATTTGGCAGGCATGTATAATTGGACGTTTAGACGCGCGCTAAGAACGGATTTTAAAAACTTTTCAGGGATAGGCTAAATATTTGAGTTTTTCTATAGTTTTTCGGCGTTTTCTCAATTTTTTCGAGAACCAATCGGTAGAAAATGTTGATACTTGGTGGGCAGGTTCAGATAAGGTCTAGAAATGTTGTTTCAAAATATTTTTCAAATCCGTTTTCAAAATTTTTAGGTTTTCAAAATTGTAGATGTATTGCGGGTTGCATATCTTCCGCCTTGATACGACATATCCTTAGTGCAAAATCAATGGCTCAGCGAGATTATAGATAGAGTAATTAAGAAGATATTGAATCAAGTTTCAAACAATGTCCGATTTACTTCCAAGGTTACGCCCAATATTAGCGTTTTACTATTTTTCGGAATTTTTCTAAGATTTTCCGAGAACAAATTGGTAGAAATTTGGTAAACAGGTCTAGATTAGGTCAATAATGCTGTGTTCAATTAATTTCGAACCCCTTTTGAACGGAATTTGCAGGCGAGCGAAGCGAGCCTGTTTGACTCACTTACACTGCCGATACTGACGGGGGTCCAGGGGGCGAAGCCCCCTGGCTAGGCGGAGAAGGCGAGCGAAGCGAGCCTGCCGGCTAGTTGATAAATAAAATGAAAAAATCAAATACCTTTTTTAAAATAACTTAAGAAGTATATTATTTTTTAATAAAGGGTATTTGATTTTTTCATTTTATCATTTATTTTAAATAGCCCTAAGTTTAAAGTTTAGTGAAGGAATAATTTTCAAATTTCACAATAGAACTCAAAGTCGCATCGCACAAACACTAATAATACCAAGTAGGCCTAGGTCATTTAAAAGAATGGTAATTACACTCTCTTTAGAAATGTGAAACTCCTAATTATTAATGTGAATGAATGATCATAAATTTTGTCGATACTGCACTGCAAAATATTTTGTGTAAAAAACATGGTTCATAAAATAGTTTATTCTTTTAAATTCATAAATTTGAGATTGATACATGTTTACAGTAGGTATATTAAGAGCATAGCAAACTTTCAAGTGCTACAGTATTTCGTGAGATGTTATAGTATTTCACACTCACATGCCTCAGTGAGTATCTTTCTTCGCCAATGTGAAGTCTTCACGGCGCAAGTGGGACTGCTGAAATGCCTTGCAAACCTCTCCATGTGTGAGGTGTCCAAGTTGATTATTCACACAAAGTCAATTAGAATAGAAACAATGAAATTGCATACAATTGTAGCCAGTAGAGAGACGAATAACAGAAGTAGAGAAAGGATCACTATCATGGAGGAGACTATAGACTTGATTCGCCGAACGTCAGAGCCAGAACCATCTCATAATAAATTCAGCATCGACTAAATTTACAAATGATTCCCAGGGACTGTCGCTGTGTTCTTTTCCACTAACAAATCAATAGTTGTGCTTTATCGCCAGCTATGGACGTCGGCTGATGAGCGCCCTAGATATTGTGACCTGTCTTTTATTTTTACCTAGCCGCCATTCAGTTTCCGCCTACTTACGTTTTCTGATTCACCCACACTATCCAATCGATGACAGCTTACTGTTAATAACCCAATTCGGGGTAAGACAGTGTACGCACATGCTCAACAATTAATCGATTATCTGTAACTTGGGTATCAATTTTAATGAGCTGTAGATATAAATATGATAGTCAATCAACATAGACCGACTAGTTATTGAAAATTTATGCTACGTACCGTTTACCATAAACATAATTTATCATACATACCGCATCCTGCATCCCTGCACAAGGATATGCGAAATACCATAAATTGCTATAATTAATAGTTTGTTAATACAGTAAAGCAAGACATACACGGTAACAAATAGAATATTTTTGTTGTAAAAAACTGGGGAAATTTGGAGTATCTATTGCGAAACGGTGTTGAAATTTTCCACTTTCAATTTTTTTTCTAATGATGATGCCAACATGTGATTTTGGAAATCTGCGTGGGTATAATGAAAGAGTGGATGGTCCTCTGAGAGATTGGCTTGTCTTTAATAAATAAAGCCAGTCGTTTCCCGCTCTGGAGGAATAGTAGTACCTAATAAATTGTTGAATTACACTCTAAATGATTAACTGGATGTTATTCAGAGGTATTCTGCTCGGTCACCTGGTTACGGAAACTAGCTTTTGGTTGAGAGGATCAACATGCTTACCACAAGTCACATCTATCATGGTTTATGATTATTCACTTCTTCTGTATAGAGGAGTGAATATGAAACTGGCGAACAAATATTAATTTGGTCTCAAATTGTAGAACAGAATGTTTCCTACGAATGAGACCAAATCAATAATGTTTGAAACAGAATTGACAGAGCTGGAGTCATTTTGTCATCTTGCCAAATGGTCTTCTTTACTTGAACAGACTGTAATTATTATTAATATATGGCTTGCAGAGGTACCGGAACGCCGTTTCATTTCATGCCTAGGAGAAAGGAGAAAAAAGTAAGTTACCTACCTCATTTTCTAAAAAAGAAAACCAGATTACCGCAAGGTCAACCTATAGGTCCCTACCTATAGGTCTTCTATAGACCGGTACCAGGATGTAATTTTTATTAGCATTAACTACCAGGATGTCATAAATAACATACCTATTTTATCATTATTTTTATATACAAAGAAAATAATTATATGATGAAAAATAATTATATAAATACCTATTCAGAACCCAGTTTTACCGTGTTGAATTTTATTATTATTCAGTAATTCTACTAAAGATAATTATAAATATCAAGTAGGCCTACAGTAGTAGTAAATAGTTACTGCCAAAACTTACTTAGATCACCACTCGTAGCGCCCAGTCGCCTGCTCAGATCTCGTTTTAGGAACAATCGATGTTGGCAATGGTTTTTCATTTGTTCAGTTCAGTTGTCGTATTGGAAATTTTCAAACATATGATTTTGCTTTGCAGTTTGCAGTCTTTCTGCTAGTTTGTTCCCGCTAATTTCAATTTCAAGTGTAAAATGAATTTGTTGAGCTTATTATCTGATGCTTTAAGCATCATAACAATTACACTTTGTTTTGTATTGAAGTTTCCTCAGATTATAAATATATACAGATTAAAGTCAGCTAGTGGCATCAATATTTACGGCCTGTTATTAGAGCTTTCAAGGTTAGTCAAAGCTTGACCTGCATGTTGTATTTTACATTCTACTACGACAGTCGACTCTTTCAGTTTTATTCATGTGCCTAAAACTTGTTTCACTCTTATTTATAACCTTGGTGTCACTCCAAGAATTTTAAATTATTCAATCAGATACACTAATTCCAAACTGCTCATAATTATACTTGACCGTATAGGCAAATCTCACCGAATCTGAGCTATTTATTTTAGTAACTAGGTTATGATGAATTACTAAGAAGCACTGTTCTTAATATAAAATTATTTTGAAAATTTAGTATTTTATTCTAGCTTCTTCGATATTGAATTTTCAACTTTTTATCTTCATTTTCAGTTACACCACTACAGCATGCTACAATTTTGTGAACGAGTATGCTCTGTTGTCATACATGGAATACCCAATCATCATTCTTCAAGAATTCATTCTGATATTCTTTGTACTAAGGTACATGGATTTGATTAATGCAAAGTCAGTTAGCATATTTGTTGTCTACATGGCCATCACTTGTGCTTTCCTGTCGAAGCTGATTCCACCGTCAGCTCTTACATACATGATTGTAAGTTTACTTTTTTGTACTACTCTTTCATTGAATATTATTGTTGGAAAAAATATTACCATAGCTTTTGTCTAGAATTGTTCAGCATTTAATTTCAAAATCATCACGACCATTTTACTTGATAACATTTGATATAGAGTTTTTGGTGATATGTCGATATAAAATGAAACATATTGGAAAGGGAAATTACTGATAGAATATAACTTAATATTGTAGAAATTCCACTAGGAGAATTTTACTTTTCACTGCCGGTAACAAGCTGCTTGATATAATGACTCAACGTTATGTTGGTAGGTACGGTAGTTGATAATATACTGCATCACTGCTCAAATATATGCAACAAAACATCTTCCATCAAGCATTGAGTTTGGATTTCACCTTGAACTGCAGGTGCCAAAAATTGACTGCCTGTGAAGCCACTTACACGTCAATCTGCTTCTCGAAAAATGGAACCATTTATATTATCTTGTCGCAAACCTTGATGCTGTTCCGTCTTCTATTATGCTGCAGGGTAATTACCGCGCGTCTATTCACTTTCAATTCCTCACAATTTAATCTGTTACTACAGTTAATTTCCTGCCAAGCCCAGCAATAAAATGGTGCATATGAAGCAGTACCTTATGCCGCTTTTTATCGGCAGTGAAAAACCTGAAGTAGTAAAGTACGGTCAGTAGAGCAGGAAGACGCGTGAACTCGAAACAGAGATAACTTTGTTTGAATTGGTTGTAATATATGTACTATATATGATTGAAATTTGTATTCCAATAAAAGGTACTGTGACTTGAATTTTTATTTATTCATACCTAATGCATTATTTTTTCCAGCCGTTATGTACACCTGTATCATTATCCAGTAAAGCCATCCAACTATGGGAAATATTATGGACAGGTAGAGCTGAGAGTGTTAGTGTGACCTCATGGTTGATATCTGCATTCACAAATTTCAGTAAGTATGAAAGGCTAGCTTGTAGAATAATGTTTCAACTAACTATAACTTTTTATCCTACTGAATTGTGTGAAAGTCTTAACGAGATTTCATTTCAATTAAAACGTTACAAAAGATGAATATTGCAATAATAGATGATAATTACTGTAATTCAGTTTATCGTACTTATCAATTATATTTTATCAATATTTTCAATTCAAGAAACACAAATCCTCCAATATCAGATGTTTCCTCTAGGGGATATTGAGTTATATGGCAAAGTGGAAATTTGCTTGGATCTGCCCACTATTAAAATCCATACGCTAAGTAATAATAGTAATCCCCAATATAAGAGCAAAAATATGAAAAAAAAACTTTTTTAATTTGAAGATGATTTTCAAGTTTTCTGTTTTGAACAGTGATAGAAAAAGTTTTTTTTTGTTGTTGATAGAAAATTGAGAAACAACTCAGTATGATGTGGAGTACGAAAATAGAGTTTTTGTTAGAAATTCAATATTTCAATACTTACTTGCTCCTTCTTCTCCGCATTCGGCGAACAGGGAATTTCCTCCTATTGGAGGAAGTTGGTTGAAATATGGTCAGTTGCATGACCTGCCAGATACTGATAGATGCGGTCCTGTATGTACTCAGCCAGTGTGTAATATGGTCTGGCTATCAAATATTTGCTTTAGTGCAGCGGCAAATAACCTGTCATCTACCATGAGCTTAAAAAATGCACTAAAAAAATTGCACTCTTAAAGGAATTTATACTTGAGTTTCTAATGAATAAATGATCGAGTGTTGATCTTGAGTGAGCTCTCTGTAATTCTTGTTGGATCATTAATGAGGGAGGTAAATCAATAGCCACTAATCATACTCACGTAATTTTGTGCGTTATTACAGCTATTCACTAAATCTAAATTTATATTTATATCGCCTATGTAAATTATATTATGATTCACGTTTTGCAACTTATTAGTCAATTCATCTATAAAATCAATCTCTGAGAAACAGTGCAATCTATACACAGGCAGATAATCTTAAAATAAACATGATCAACATCTATATTCAGTAGTAGAGAATCCGCAGTTCTCATATTAAAACTCATCTGCGATACATTGATATTCTCATCTACATAACACATAACCCCTCCAGCACTGTAGCTGTTATTACAATAAAACCGTAAATTTTGTAAAAACGTTATATCTTGGGATTTTATATAAGTCAACTTCATCATCATTGATCCAAATCTCACTTATAACAATAAATTGAATCCTTCTAATTTGGCTCAAAACTACTGAAGATTCTTCTTAAGCTTCTTATATTTGCATATATTGAAGAAAGATTAGTATTTTCATTAAAAAATACAGTTAAATCATTATGATGAATTGTTTGGTTCATTTATATCAGAACAATATAGAAAAAAAATATTTTAAGACAATGTTGAACGGAAAAATGTGTCTTGGAAATCTTTCTGAAACAGAAAAACCCACTCACCCAGTATCTCTGAGGTCTCATTGCATGATATAGAAAAAACAAACTTATCAAAGGATTCGGTACATTTATTAAATTAATCATTTGAGTTTTTTAATGTCACTGAAGGTATTCACTCTTATTACTTTTTCTCCCGTAGCCTTTCTCACAAAAAACTTTTCATTTCTGCACCAAACAAAAGCATATCCGATATCCAGACATTTCTTCTTCAGTCTGGAAGTTTCTTCTCCTGTGATAAGTGTTCATTTACATACACTCTGCTTGGTATGAAGTTCTTGTTGATTGAGTTGGCGGTTAAATGATTTTTTTCACTTGTTTCTCGAACTTTCGAGTATTTCTTTAGAATTTCTTCCTTGATGTCCCGATTATAGAAATTCACTGTAATCTAGGGCGGGCGCTCCTTGTTGTATGACGGTACCCTGTGAGCTGCTGCAATGTGAGATACCTGCATGTCACATTCCAGTGCCGTCCCAACATCATTCACTTTGTGACGGACGTCTTCTTGAGGTGTAACCGGAATACCACTTATCTCTAAATTATTTTTCCGGCTATACTGCTCGATGTTTCTCATTCTCCCTCTTAGATCCTCTACTAAATTTTGAGTTGAGATCCTCAGTTTTTGAACATAATTCAGTATTTTCGTTTCTGATTTCAGCCAGTTCTTCTTTTGTTTTTTTTTTATTATAGCGTTTGATTCGTCCACTTTTTCTGACAGGAACGCCGTAGAGTTTCTAAGATCAGTCACTTCAGATTTCAAACTTTTCTTACAAACAAATCTTACCGAAAATATCATTTTTAAAAACTTCAAGATTACTCACAAGAAAGTCTTCTGTCACTGTGCCACTCCCTGATGTTGATTTGTTACTTGCAGCAGGCCGACAACAGTCCACACACTTCCATTTTTTATTTGATCGAGTAGTAGCACTGTCACCTTTCAAACACGCATCATGGAAAGCAGCTCCACACATTGCTGTACATTTTAATTCACTTCCAACGTCAATAGCTTTATTACAGACGCCACAGATCGACATTTTAGAACTTTTAATAAGAATTATTCCAACTTTTATAATACGAAAAGACTTGAGCACGATCGAGTTTACGATTTGCGTTACAGGCTCAGAGCGATAACCGAGAGGTCTTATCTTCTCAACGGCTGAAGCCGAACAAATAAGGACCCTAGAGGAGTGAGATATTCATTTACTGATCCTGGTTTGAATCTCTTCCGCTGTATTAGTATGAGAGTTATCGTAAAGACTTGTTCAATTGAATCATTTGGTGTGTTGATTATTGGCTGTCGTCTCTTCTGTAAGTTGCTTCTCCTCCCCAAAGGAGTTTTCCCGGCAGAAATGTGAGTTGAGTATGTCGCCTGGAATATTAGTACCGTACTCAAAAGTTCTCATCTTAAGCAGTGTTCTGTGTTCAGGTTAACACTGTTTCAGTTTAATTTCCAGTTAAATGTTTCCTTGATTTTTAGATTGTAAGTTCCTTTGTTAATTATATCTTTTCTGGATAGGTGTTTTTGAAATGATAGGAACTTGTATTGCTCACATAGGAATAGGAACTATTGCTCACATCCTGGATTTTGTTTTCCTGAAGTATTTCAACTATGTTCAATTTCCTCAGTGGGAAATCATTTTTTGTGTTATTACTATCATGCCATTTTGATTTGTTTGTTCATCTATTTGTTCAACTTCGGGGGTACGATTTTTCTGTTTATTTTTGGGCATGTGAGATTTTTGTATTGCAGTTTGGGTTGGTTTGTTCAGGTTGTTGTAACCTCCTGCTAGAATATTTTCGCCAGTCTGTTCCTTTCTTGTTTTCAGCTCGTTTACTAGGGTTTTTTTTCTTTCCTCAGCCTTCCTTCTGGTGGACATTCGGGGTCTATGCCTTGCAAGAGCTCAAGTATTATGTCTTTGAGTTTGTAAATTGTATCTGATTTCCTAGCCAGGGCATCAGACCGTTTCTCCCTGTCCATCTTGAGCAGTTTTAACATCCTCTTCTTTAGGTCTTTCATGTCGTCACGTATGATATTTATTAAAACTTCTCAGTGATTATCTTGTCTTTCAACTAGCCTTTCAACTTGTCTTTTACCTTACTAGTATCAACCTTCAAGTGCAGACTAGTAGTAAATGAGACAACTAAAATAAACATTTATATTACAGCGCGCACCCACCCTACGATGGAATCGGCATTTGCAATTAAGCATAAACCGAACATGTTTGCCAACTCTCATTATTTAGTTACTTATGTTTATTTATTATATACAAGGTCCATTCAGTAAGTATCGAGACTGGTTCTCTGTAGTCTCAACAGAAACGTGAAGAGGGGTTCAACTGATTGGACTCAGTAGAGGGGTTCTTTACCGTTCAGGAGCACTGTGATTTAGCCTCCTAAGTCCATTCGTAGAAAACAGGAGGGCGATTTTCGCGCCGAGTGTTTTGAGAGCGCGTCGCAGCTGTTTGGAAGCCAAAGTCAAGCCATCAGAGTCAAACCCCTGCACTCACAGTGGTCTTTTCACTTATAGAAGTAAGAAAAAAGGCAGGTGAATTGTTTAGGGGGTTGATATGACTTGGCAACGCAGAATTTCGCCAGTAGATGTTGCCCAACAATCGCACTGTGGCACAACGCCACAGTTGGAAAATTCCTCACAGTTTTTCTTATCGCCAAATCAACTGTTTCGATAGTGTGGATGGTTTCCACTACAAGACCATTCTTCTGACCGATGAGAGCGACTATTATACGCCTTTCAGAGACAAAAATTTTTTCAGTTTTCACCACCCAAGCCCCAGTTCAAGCGTTTGTCAGGCGTGCAATGCCAAACTCGACTTCAACGAGTTCTAGGCCTTCCTGAAACATTTTGTACCCCCTGAAAAACACTTTGAAAACGCGCGATTCGAGCAGTCTTCTTTGAATGCCTCTTTAACAAGGGAGAGGGTCTCTGACGCAGATTTTTCATGTTTGAAGCAAAAATTTAGAAC
The DNA here is from genome assembly GCA_017141385.1 of Sogatella furcifera. Taxonomy (NCBI): domain Eukaryota; kingdom Metazoa; phylum Arthropoda; class Insecta; order Hemiptera; family Delphacidae; genus Sogatella; species Sogatella furcifera. The sequence continues at coordinate 15,278,870 of CM029551.1, read as the reverse complement.
GTAGGTTTCCTCGATGGTAAGCTCCAAGTTGGTGCTGCGACGCGAGGTAAAAACACTCGGCGCGGAAATCTACCTCCTGCCTCAACTAATGCAAGTAGGCGACTGAACCACAGTGATTCTTATCCATAAAGATCCAATCTATCGATCCCCACTGGTCGGATCCACTTATAAAGCTCGGTTGAGGCTACAGCGGATCAGTCTCGATACTTATTGAATGGAGTATGTATAAATCCACTTTCCAAAATGATGACTGCTTGCATTTAATATAAAAGCCGCCATTTTCTTTAAACACCGATCACAATGTGATTGAGCAATACCCCAATTCTGTTTTGTGTTCCAAGAAATGCTTCTTATAAAATGCCACAATTTTTCATTCCATTGAATGAATTATTTATTCCAATTAATGTAAAAATATTAATACATAAGTGAAATGGAATGGCCAACAGACTTACGACCAAAACTATCCTTTTTTCTTGAAGCAGTCCAAATTTATGGCAGGCATTGTTTAAAGAATAAGTTCCATTAGAAAATGAATTTTTTCACTTTCTCATTATTCTTTCTTATTTTCACTTTACTCTTCTGCATTTCTAGTGGTTTAAATTCTTCAAAAAAATTGGTTATTCCCTTCTCATTAGAAACTTTGGCTCGTATTATCCAATTACCTATAAGTTGAACAATATCTATACAATAAGTACTCCTACTCCTGGTGAAAATGAACCAAACTTTATTGAATCTGAATCTTGAATTTGATTTAAAATTGATGAATTGACTATTCAAACTATCTGATTTTTTTAATTTAATGTGGATTTCTTCTCGTTTTCAGCCAGAGTTTTCACAATCTACATGGATTCAGCCGACGCAATCCTCCTAACCAACTTCATACTGTCCACAGCACTGAGCACATCTATAGCAGTATCCACTGTTATTCTAAATAGTAAAAACGCAAAACTTAAATCTTCTTAAAAGCAGCATCACGTGTTATAATATTTTGCCGAGTGGTTTACCGTAACTAATAGTTTGACAAAGGTAAACTAACAAAATATGAGGTTGGTTGATTATGAATTATTAATTAGTTTTATTTGTTTTTCAAATTAATCCTGTGTTAAAGCTATAAGTTACATAGTTTTTCTTCCAATTTGAGTGTTTTAAATAAATAAATAGAACCAGTATTGCAATGTGATTCGCCTGCTTGGAGGTTTTAGCTTTTATTAGTGCGCTTTTAGAAGTAGGGTAGAAACTAATATGTAAATTAGTTGAGTTTAATAATTCGAGAAATTATTACTTTACTTCTATTCGAATTGTAGATAAAATATTACACGTATTTATATCCTCTTATCCTTCCATAATAATCTCATTTCTTGTCCTTGGAAATAATATAACATCACTTGATCACTTACCGGTACCTATTTTTTTAGTGTTGTTAGCAACACTCATTTTTCTAATTGTACAGCAGATAACATCACGTTATTAAAACTTGCGCAAGCTGAGAAGAGACGCCGTCACAATGTAAAGTCTACTGTGTATTGTGGTGGCGTATCTTCTTAGCTTGCACTTGGACGAACTATGCCAATTTGTTCAAACTTCCTGTGCATTTTTGCATAATGCATGCTGTAACAATCAGATGAGGGATGATTTACATATCCAGCTGAAATTCAAGATTCTCAATCTGTTTTAAACGAATATCCATTGAAAGCTATTTAATTCAATTGAAATTGATGTAATTATCTACTAGTTAGTTCACATTGAACTGAAAATATTTGTTGTAGCAATAAATCGATTTTCTGTGTCATTCTTGATATTGACAATGAACTTACGTTGTGGTTGTTGAATGTAATATTGGAATATAAAAATGTTATTACTTTTAAACTGAAAGTTGAAAACATTAATTTTGTTGTTATAATTTAGTTACGGTAAAGAACTTTAAAACTTAGGGCTGTTTAAAATAATTGAAAAATAAATAAAAAAATCAAACACCCTTTTTTTGAAAACGTTAAAATTATAAAAAACACATACATGTTTTGGGAGCTAAGCCCATTCTCAGGCTACGGCCACATGGGCAGCTTTTTGCTGCAAATTTTGTCAACACCTGTGAAGATTTCCCAACTCGTTCAAATTTTTATAAAAATCATGTCATAATATAATTCTAAATTTGAGTAATTTTGTACAATCAAAATAAATTTTTCATCCCTTCTCAATTTTGAAATAATGATGAAAGAAAATTTTTTTTGTCCAGATTCCAATTAAAATTACGTCATAATTTAGTTCTCAATTTCGTATCAATTGAACCACCAAACAAAAAATTTTTACCCCTTCCCATTTTAGGGTAGAAGTCATTGAAAAGGGGTGACTGGACCCCATCCTGAGCCAAATACCAAAACAAAGCTAGAATTTATTATTATTTTTATGATAGAAAATCAGCTGGTGTGGCCTGACAAGCATAAAAGTGCTGCAAATATTTGCTGCAAACGAATAGGTCACGATTCATTTTTCTCAGCAGCAGCTAGTTGAGATTTCAGTTTCATTTCAGACAGCTGAGTAATGGTGAGAGGCGAGTAGGCGAGTACGTTAAGCAATATCAGCTGATTTGCTATCATTGAAATAATATTGTACAAAACATTGAATGAATATAAAACTCTAGCTTTGTTTTGGTATTTGGCTCAGGATGGGGTCCAGTCACCCCTTTTCAATGACTTCTACCCTAAAACGGGAAGGGGTAAAAATGTTTTGTTTGGTGGTTCATTTGATACGAAATTGAGTACTAAATTATTGCGTAATTTTAATTGGAATCTGGACAAAAAAAAATTTCTTTCATCATTATTTCAAAATTGAGAAGGGATGAAAAATTTATTTTGATGGTACAAAATTACTCAAATTTAGAACTATATTATTGCATGATTTTTATTAAAATTTGAACGAGTCGGGAACATCATCACAGGTGTTGACAAAATTTGCAGCAAAAAGCTGCCCATGTGGCCGTGCCCTCAATGTGGATAAAAATAGTTATGAAATAAATAAACAAAATTAAAATATAAGTAAAATAAATCATATGATTACAATTGAAAGCATATGTTCACATCAAAAACTAGGTTTTTAAAATTTTCTCAAAAATTTTTATAATAACCCAATTTTTGAGAAAATTTTAAAAACCTAGTTTTTGATGTGAACATATGCTTTCAATTGTAATCATATGATTTATTTTACTTATATTTTAATTTTGTTTATTTATTTCATAACTATTTTTATACACATTGAGAATGGGCTTAGCTCCCGAAACATGTATGTGTTTTTTATAATTTTAAAGTTTTCAAAAAAAAGGGTGTTTGATTTTTTTTATTTATTTTTCAATTTAGTTACGGTATATTAGATTTATGATTTTATTGCAATTTGTTGTTAAAAAATGACAGATTATCGTGTATGACAACTGATTAAAGGATCTTTATTATCAGAATGATGAAACTTATAAGGACCCAATATGTTCACGAAAGTATAGTCTGTCCAAGCAAAGCTCTGGTAAAATGGGAAAATAACTCAAGCTCGGTCAATATTGGTTCAAAAATGATCAATTTGGTCTCAAATTTTAGGAAACAATTTGATCTACTGTTAAGACTACATTTATATTTTTTTAATAAATACTGACCAAGCTGGATTCATTTTCCCATCTTGCCAGAGGGTCTTCTTTGCTTGGTCAGACTAAACCTTAATTACCTAATGTAATTCTAACATAAATATACTTTTGTCACGTATCCGAATAGAAAAATGATTTGTTCATCACTCCCAAATTATTGTCATGTAATCTAAAATATATTATTCTGTTTTACTGTATTTCAAAACAGAATAATGTTGGGTAAGGTATTTTACTAGCTTTGAAACTTATGATTCAAATAATTGATGAAGAATGTCTTTCAGCATAAAGGGAAGATGATTTCAATTTTTTAATGTATTTAGGAAACTGAAAGTTTTAATTCAAATTTGAAATTGAATGTTATAATAACCTCTTTAAAGATAAGATATTTTTTGTGTAAGTTGATTGGCTAAATTTAAAATGGATAAATATTCTTTAAAAAATTCTGTATTTTATTACGTAACTAATAAATTATTGTTTTTGATGAAATTTTGTAGCTATTTTCTATTATTGACAGTTTTCCAGCATGGATTTCTTAGACTAACTATTAATTTCCTTACATTTTTTTTTATAATAAATACTTGTAAAGGTCTTGGTTGACCGAGCTCAGCATTTGGTCTGGCGGACTGTTATTCCTGTTTCGACCATATAAGCTGTTAAGAGTGTTATGTTTGGAAACTGCTTTCACAAGAACTTTCCAAAGCTTCCACGGCTCTTCAAATTCTTGTACAAAAGTAATTTAACGGTCGGTGATGAAGATGATCGTCCTAAAATTGAATGTTCTCAATTTTGACATTTGGTCCGCCTTTTAGGATCCGTCAGATTGAATCCAACTTAATTTTTTCAATCAATATGTCTTCGGTGGAAATTTTTAAGATAAAACGGATGCCGGATGGACGGCAGCCGAATTCGTACCTTATTTACAAGAATAATTGAATTTGAGATAGAATATTAAACAAACTCTATAGCAATGTGAGGTGATGCTCAAGTGGAAAACTCTTTCATTGTTCGATATTAATTTCCCTCACATTATAGCCTGCTAAAATGTAACTTATCGCATTTTGCCACTTTTTAGTTGTGAAAATGACTTCAGCTTGGTCAATATTGGTTCAAAACTTATAACTTTGGTCTCAAATTGTAGATCAGACTACTGTTTCCTTCAATTTGAGACTAAATTTGTAATTTTTGAACCATTATTGACCGAACTGAAGTCATTTTCCCGTCTTGCCAGAATTTCTTCTCTGCTTGGACAGACTCCTAAGTACTGTATCTGAAAAAAGTATCTACTCGAGATTTCATTTCGAAACACTTCTCAGACTATTCCTCCGGCAATTTTACATAATACAAAAGTAATTTGAAACCTTCATATTTATCCATCGCTCCAGGAAAAATGAAAAATAACATGGAATATTGGCATCTTTGAAGGGTTGTAATTCGATAGGGGTTGATTCCCGGATGTGAGATTATCAAATGTTCCTATGTTAGATTTCCAAGATACATATCCTCCAGAAAAACAATTCAATAAATTTGATTTTCTCTTTTTTGGTGGATTTTTTTTAATCAGAGAACCTCTTTATATCCTATATCTTTGAATATGCCCTCAATAGGTTCTTCAAACAACTTTACATCATATTGGCATTTTTCCATTTTTCAATCCCTCTCAAATTTTACAAGTTTCAGGATTATAGATTTTAGATTTCACTATATGCCTACTTTATGGATTGTTTGTTATAATCAGAATTGAATTTATGAAAAGATCTGGGACCTTAACAAGAACTATTCATTTTCTATAATTTATTTAATTTGCAACCATAAAAAAATGCACTATTTTGTCAATTACTCAAAAATTATCATGAGCTACCGTAGGTACGATACTTAATTGACCATATATACTGTAATATGTGATATGCGTGGTAGGCTATAAGAGGGTGCATTGACACGGACAATACTTCTCAAACTGGACCCGTTGTTATAATTATTACCAAAAAAATAATAATTTTGACAAGCCATAACATTGACACCATAACTGTACTTAGCCAAAGGCCGTAGAGTACGGTATAGCATTTTGTCCGTGTTCGGTGACCTAGTGTGGCATGACTCAAATGAGTCAAGTGCTTGTTTTACTGCATTTTTGATGGATGAACCTGATGAACGCCTCTCATCAGGTTCTCCAACGCTTTAAATACAAGTTATATGAGCTTCAAAATAACTTGTTTCTGACAAAAATCTGAATCTTATTATTATATACTCTCATGACTTCATATGCTTATAAATTTCCAAACTAATATGAACTCCATTTCGAGAGCAAAGGAGTTCTGAAAGAACCCAAATTGGAATAATTGTAGAAAAGGCCGGTACGGTAGCCTAAAATAGGCTTTGTATTTTTTAAAGAAAATATTATTCATAGAATTGGCCCTGACTTACAAATAGGGGCCTACTGTGTTATGGCATGTGTCAAATGTCAATAAGCATGCGATTTGTCACATTTAAACAAATATAACTTGCCGGTACCGTTATTCATTATTCTTGTTTGTTACAGGTACAGAATTGTTCAAGATTGAGAAGAGAAACAAGGTTGAAAAAAAGTAATTTGAGATCAAAAGTGGTTTTATAGCATTAATTTCTAGGATATAAATCAACAAAGAGACTATCAAATTGGTAGAATTTTTTGTCATTGAATTTATTAATAGATTTCAACACCTATATATACAGTTGTAATAAAGTATATATTAGGAGCTACGGAAATATTGTAGGCTTAATTGCAGATCCCTATTATAATAAAATCAAAGATCACATAGACCTAGGCCTAGTATATAGTTTGTCCAAGCAAAGTAGAGACATTCTGGCAAGATGGGAAAATGACTCCAGCTCGGCCACTATTAATATACCAATTGGTTCAAGAATTATGAATTTGGTTTCAAATTGTAGATTAGAATGTTTCCTAGAATATGTGACCGAATTCATAATTTTTGAACCAGCAATATTGAATGTGCTGGAGTCATTCTCGCATCTTGCAATAATATGCAGCCTAAGCCTATTCCTTTGCTTGGACAAACTATATATAACCAGTGAATATAAAGAGATTATCTCTCTATATTCACTGCTATAACTTACGTTGTGACGGATTAAAAAAAAACTATATTTTCTAGTCACTTCTCATAAAACATAATAGTACCTTAATAATTTTTTTATATAGATAGGACCCATATCCTGAGTATAGGAAGATATATAAACCCTGTAATCCGTTCTTTCATTGAGGTGGATATTATATAGGCTACTCGTATTCTATCAATTGAAAAAATTTAGACCAGTGAAAAATGTAGGCCAAAAAATAATAAACGCAGTGCTTAGGCTAGTTGCACAATATTTTTATAACCAAAGTAACTAATAACTTATATCATTAAAAAATGTTAAAAAACCAATTGTGATATTCTTCAAGTAGGCTACCGTAATTAAGTTACAGTGAGCCTTTTTTTTTAAATGAAAATTCATATAGTGACCAGAAAAAAGCTTAGGGGCTGAAAATAAGTGGCAATGAGGTATCCTTCAAGCCAATAATATATTTTAAAGTTGAAGAAATGGAAAAATTCATTTCAACACTGATTAACAGTTAAAAGAAAAAAAGTGGCCCACTGTTCCTACACTTCCCCTACCCATTTGAAAAACTTGAATTTTGCACATCAATTTTTGTTACTGATACCTTATCAAGCTATTATTTAAATTAAAAATTAATGAAAAAATAATTATATTACATTTGAAATTACAGTAGGTAATGCACTACCTTATATTACTACACCGTACGTAATTTACTTATATGTTGGCGCGTAAAGCATATCTAACTTGATTCCTCAACTTGATTTTAAACTTAATTCACTTTTACTGTATAAGTTGGAAATGAAATAAAAATTTTCTCAAGTTTTGGAAATGCAAGAAGATGCGTGTCAAATTATCAGAGATCATTTGGAATGACCTCTATTTTGAAGTAATCTATAAATACACACACATCTATTATACACACACAATAATTAAGTGACTGGAATTAATTTATATTAATATTAAGTTACCTGATATCCTATGTATTACTGTAACTTAAGATATAATTGCTATTATCTTATTTATTATTTTATATTATTTTATCCATCAAAATAATTATTATCTAAATATAAGGCTATGTATAGTTTTCATGATTTTATATTGATCAAATTGAAAGCATTATAAAGCTGTCATGAGCTTTATAATTAGTTTTATATCTTGTTTAATTCATCTGTCAATAAATCATCTTTATTAAATGTGCAAGTAGGCCGACATTGGTTATTGTCACATTACAAGTTTGTCACTTATAAAAAATCTAGCTTAGCAATTAAAATTGAATTTATTAATTGAAGTCATTATTTTCATCTCTCAACTATATCGCCTGTCCTCTATCAAATCTCCAGTCTGCTATTGAATTGCATATTGAACGCACACTGGCCCTACCAAGACGACGACCAGAATTCTAACATTGGATCATCCATCCAGGACATCTCGGATATCCAGGTTGATATGCTCGATATAACTAAGGACTCGATATGACTCTGATGTGCTTCTTTGGTCTGTGGATCTGGCTGTCCTAGACCTAAATCTACAGCCTGATGTACACGGGGTAGTAGCCTACAGCCTACAGCACAGCAGGATTAGCATGCCCGCAGAAGTCAGAGAGTGGATGTCAGTGGTGGGGAAGCAATCGGTTCAGTAGGCTAATCAGTTTGTTGTTGACTTTTCTTTTTTTCTGTTACTGTTAGTAATGTTGTTAGTATCCAGCGAGTGGGTAGGCAAGTATAGTCTGTCCAAGCAAAGAAGACCCTCTGGCAAGATGGGAAAATGACTCCAGCTTGGTCGTCAATATTATATTTGTTCAAGAATTATAAATGAGCCCACATAATCAGTATTTAATTTTACTTGTGCGTGGGTATAATGGGTCTAATAGAGAGTTCAAGGGTAATTTATGAGATGGTTATTAAACGACCATGCCTCTGGTGGGATTCGAACCCACAACCGGGTAGCACTAGCGGACTGTAACGAAGCTTGTAACGCTCCATTCCACTCAGCCAACCCGGCTCCCGGCCGACAATGTCTTGTCGCAACAACTTGTTGTCAATCACAACAAGAGCTGTAGCAGCTCACCAGAGGAAGATAATACACCCATTGGCTACAGCTGTTCGACTGGCCGTCACAACTTACTCCGTTTACAGCAGGCTATCAGACCGCATTACAGAAAAAATGGTGCTGCTTGAATTATTGAGAAATCCTATATTGTTTACAATGTGTTCTCTGAAAAAATGTGTTTATCATTTTGAGTGTGCTAATCGTTGTAATTTTGAAAATTATCAATAGTCCACCATCATAATACCGTAATTGTTATTATTATACTAAAATAATGATAGCATAGAATGTAGGCCTACCGGTACACGCGCGGCGGCATTTCGATATTCTACTGTTTCCAAGGACCTTATTGTACTTCAGTTGAATTCTTTGTCATTTTAAATTCACTCCAACCCTTTAATATTTGAAAGCATTTAAGGTCCATTCTACACGGGCTTAGGAAACGCGGCGTTTACGTCGCGTCGAAAACGCGTGCTTGACAGAAACCTTTGTGTTAAATGGGCGCGCGTTTATCATGCCCGTGTAGACAAGCCCATTCAACACAATGTGTTCTGTCACAGAGAAGTTCCTTCTCTGTGGTTCCGTCGAGCACGCGTTGCCGACGCGACGTTAACTCCACGTTTCCTACGCCCGTGTAGAATGGGCCTTAGATTATTTATCATCGTTATGAAAATAAATTTGCTCAAAAACTGTGACGAATGGTTTGTCATAAAGGCAAAAACCAAAGTTTGCTGAGATTACAGTTCTTTCGAAAACGGTTCAGTCGCATCTGGCTGCGAACATTGCGGCCGACGGTCGTTACGTCACGCAGAAACCAAAACATACCTTAAACATACGAACGAAAGAAGGTAACATAGCCTACATAACCTAAAACCTAGGTTAGGTTCAAGGAAAGGATTGGAAGAATTATTCCGTTTATTCGTGATGATGTAACATTGAAATAGTGGATACTAATATTGATAAAACTTGAATTTCTTAACCTATTTAGAAGATATAACAAGGATAAGAATTATGGCGTTTAACGATAGAAACCAGGTATTTATCACATTTATATTCTATAATTTCCATTTACATGCCTCTGGAGAATCAAACATTCTTGATCCTTGAACTCTCAATAAACTTATTCAACCTATGTCTAATAATTAAATTGTCTAATAATTAAAGTGACTGGACTATCATGGATTTTGAGTTACGATAGTATTGCATTCTTCAAGCATAGATTGTAGCATTGGAGATTGTGGTGTTAAACACTAACTCAACTCACGTAGATCGATGATATCTCAATCATGCAATAGTATTTGTTTCTTAACAGATTTTATATGAGGTTTTAAGTTACGATACTTTTGCACAGTATAGAGCTAAATATTGGGAATCCAATGATGCATTTAACTGGAAAATCTATTTTTTTGAGTTACGATACTCTTGTTCTGGGAGTGCGATATGGACATACCAAGGCTAGTGGCCCACCTCAGACTGGAGTCAAAATTCTTCTTAGAATCAAGTAACTTGAATATATTATTCTGATGACAAATTGAAAAAGATTAGCCGTAGGTGTCCAGTAGTTTTGAAACAAGAACAAGTTCAAAGTTTGGTCTGTGGGAGTTTGTTGTGCTTTAGAGCATCAGAATCTTACAGATTCTTTACTCAAATATTGAATTTATTTCAATTCAAATTTGAAATCCTCCATGGTAATTGGGTATATAACTTAAACTCAGCCTACTGATAATTCTCTCTGTTTTCTCAGTAGAGATTCAACTTGATAATCATTAATCAATATTAAGTTATATTACAGTAATTTGTATTCAAGTTCAGAACAATTAAGTGTAAGTGCACTAACTATGGGCTAGTCTTCTCAAAGTAATTAATCATTTCTGATTATATCAATGATGGAATAAAACTTTATGAAATGCCGATAACCTTAATACAATAGGATCTATTTTTATCGACACGGTTATCATCAAATTCGCATTTGTTTCATTTACCTGTTGTTAATTTTAATTTTTTCAGAATGTGAAATCAGACGTGGAACAAGCATGCCAAGTTGCTTTAGACTTTGTGAAACGTTATTATGAAAGTCTCGACCGAAGAAGACATGTAAGTACTTTACGAGTACGATCGTACCGGTACCTCAAATGAACTTTCTCTATTGTCAATACAATTATTTTATTGTTGATTCTAGCTATGTAATACACTGTACGAAAAGTGATTAAAAGGACTGCTCTTGTATCACCGCGACCTGGAATTGTTAGATTTGGTCCGCTGACCAAATGTTGGTCAGCTGCTGTTTCCGAACTCCGAGAGATGCAAGCATTCAAAATGCAGCGTTTTAGATTCTTGAATCCCCTAGTTTTGTCACAAGGTTTTACTTTATTGGTGAGTAAACAAGAGTGTAGGAAGAGCAAGCCTGAGCTGTAGGTCGGTTATGGAAGTGTTGGTATGGCTTCTGAAAAGTCTGGGTCTCAAAAAGGACGTGTGTTGTCCACTTTCACACACATCTTGCCAAATTAACTATATTTTATTCTAGACATGGATGTATATAACTTACAGTAAATTATTTTAGATTAAAAAATGAATACTTTATCTCAGTAGCGTATTTAGGGGAGGAAGGGGCCCCCCCCGAAATGGTGAATGTGAAGGAAAAAATGAATACCGTAATCTGAGTTATTTCGATTGATTAAAATAGAATATATAATTGAAAAATGAATAAATATTTTATGTATTATATATTCTTTTTCATGTATATTAAGTGCTCTAAACAGCTATTTTGAACATTGAAATACAAAAAATCATCCTCCTTACTGCCCAAGTAGTGACCAAAAGGTGAATATTGGTGAGGGTTGATGAGCATAAAGCCTCAATCTGTCTATTGTTCAATCATTAAAAATAGAGTTCTAAAACCCTACTTTTTACTAAAAATACAATAAAAATCGCCCTAACCCCGTCAACAGCCTGAATCTCTAATTCTATTCTCATAATATGCTGAGTATGCATGATATCTAAGGTTGTTTTTTAAACATAAATTTAATATGTATTATTGATCAATCTTTAGAAATAGGGCTCTAAACGGTATTATTTTCGAATAATTCAAATAAAAAATAGTAATTCAAAATGAAATGAATTGACAAAACATAGCACAAGTGATGAATTTTAGTCTAGTAGCGATTTTACGATTTTTGATCGCCATTTCTGAGATTTGGGTAAGATTTACACAATCGCCGCCATTCAAATTTTTTTAGAATCCTACTCTCTTCAACTTTCATTAATAAAAAATACAATTTTATGATTCCTTATCCAGTTATAACCCTTATTGTTGAAAAATGGCGTTTTCTAGCATATTTTTCCAATTATCTCAATAACCATTAAAGTTACAAACTTGGAACTGGTCTCATTGAATTCCTCAGCTAATTCTACATAGGAATTGATTATTTTAGAACCTCACTAAAGCCTCTAAAAAATTAATATTTATTGAAAAATCTCAATTTTCCGCCATTGTTATCTCGGTAACAAAGGGTTTTTGGGGGTTGTACCAATGGAACTTTTTTGTCTACCTGGTGTAAGGAATCAGCCTGAGAAGTATTGCACATTCCTCCTGAAACACCCTGTATTATTATTATTTCGTATGGCTTATTTTGTGGGGAGTTCCGAAGAAGTTCCACAGCCGACATAACCACAATCTCCCATGTTGGGAAATTATTGTGGTAGTTAATATTGAACAGAGTTATTGGAATTTTGGTGAATTTTTTCAAATTTCATAGAACCAAACACAAAAATAACACTCGAAGCACTAATCGAAGATCGGAAATTATTGAATTTTACACCCTGTATTATAGCCTACTATTTAAAAAAGAGCTCTAAAAAGCTATTTCAAACAATAAATACCAAAAAATCTATCCTCTCAACTGCCCAGGTGGTGATCAAAAAGTGCTGATTGCTGAGAGTTGAACAGCAAAAAATCTTAATTTATATTTTGATTCAACCTTAAAAAATAAAGCCAGCATTCGACTAATAAAAACAAACAAATTTGTATACTTGAAGACGTTTTGGATGTTAGTCTGTGTTTTAGCCAATAATTATGATCAATTGTTGATTAATCAAGTTAATAGCCTATTAATTATTCAAGTTAATTATTTTTTGTAAATGGATAAATAAATAAAATCGCCCCACCCTCCTCAACAGCATGAATCTGTAATTTCATTCTGTTTGTATGCATCAACTTATTTCAATCCGAAGGGAGTTCTAAAATTTGAGAAGAATTGACAGCAGTTAACTATGAAGATTGTGTTTATTGATGAAATGTTCTGTTCAGAATCAGGACCGTAGACAGGAATTACAGGTCCCGGGCAAAGTCACCTGACCTGGCCCCTCATAACTTAGTACGAGTATAATATACAAAGGCTGTTTTAAAAATAACTTTCCCACATTTTTTTTCAAGTGTAAAACAATATTTCATAGGTTTTTTCCCTAAAACCATTGTAAACCCTCATTTCTTCTTTTTTCCAATATAATTATTGTCATTTTGTTCAATTCATTTAAGTTCGTGTATGATTTATTCTTGTAGGACCTCTTCAGTCATTCTACCGCCAACCACTATTTTTCAAACATTATGCAACTTTGTTTTCGACATTGTCAACTGTCTGGTATCTAAATTCTGATGAGTTCTTCGTCTCTTATGTTGAAGTTTATAATAAAATATCGCTGCAATATCCATGGATAATTCTGAGGCGATCAATTATTGGAGGCCAAAGACTAGGAGCTCCCAGCTTGGAGGCCCCTGGTGACCGCCAGGCTCCCACCCAGGATGGACTGGGCCTGAATAAATAGGAATAATACATTTGAAAAAATACAAATGATTTAAACAATGGTATTTTAAAATTTATTCTAATTTTTTCAGGGGGCGGTCCCGGACCCCCCTTTTATTGTGGGAAGCGAGGAGTGTGTCTCCCCAAACACCCATAACAGAGGTCTGGATCCGCGGCTGCTGCCCCCCCGGAAATTTTTTTTCTATATACGCCACTGCTTCATCTTATACATCTTGTACTTCACTTGTTTATAAATTTTTTTATACTGTGAGACGAGGAAAAAGTAACTTTCATAACGGTAATCAATAATTTATGCATTTAGGGCATAGTCTAATCATAACAAATGAAATGTTGTCCAGCTGTCTCCGAGTTCCCGGAGAGTCAGGATACAGTAGTCGTTTAACCATGTGCTCAAATTAACTCTTTGTGATCAACTTAAATCTGATTGTGTGGCCCTTTCTACCATAGAGATGCACTTTTTGCAACTTCCTGATGCTCGTAACACACAGTGATGCTGAATTTGGACAGGGTCAAAATTCTTTCTATAATTTTACAGTCAATTCTTTTCGTGTTTTACTCTCCCTCACTCCTTCGAGTCTAACAGAAAAAATATAAGTTACTTGATCTCGTTTGGTCTCATTCTCCATGTACATTTAATTGTATCGATCTAGATTCTAATTTCTATGTTGACTACTTGTCTACTGTAATTTCAACACATTTCTCATTAACAAAATAATAATCAAGTATTATAAATTATTATCATTACTGTTCTCGATCAAATCAACTAAGAGTATCATGGAGATGATTTTTTTTATAAATACAGTATTTTAAAACTGTGTCATAAATATACCAATTCATACCCCTCAGATTACTTATGTTGAAGCTTTTCATCTCAATTATTGATATATAGCTACTAATATGAATATTGACTGAATTTTTTTGTTCCAGTTGATGTCTCGCCTATACCAGGACACAGCAATTCTAGTATGGAATGGTAATGGAATCATGGGAAAAGAAGATATACAGAAGTTCTTATCGGAACTACCATCATGCGATCACACTGTCAAAGTTCTAGATTCTCAGAAAATTCTAGGTTAGTGGATTACTTACCTTATATCGCTAAATTTAATTATTTTACTCTCACAAAAAATGTAATGTGAAAAATAAAGAAAAAATAAAGTAGAACTAGTTAGGATAAGGAATAAGGATTCAACTTTATCTTAAGACAAATTAATAATGAAATAATAGTGTATCAAATTCTGAATACCGATATCTACAAATAGAAAACACCGCAAATTTCATGGTTCAAGTCACTTTTAATTCCAATATAAGTACATCCCAATCTATTTGTGGGATAAAGAATGACAAGTCATGCTCAAAATATTTTTTCTTACTCATTTTTAAATTAGAATTCTATTTGATGACAATTTATTATTTATTTATAGTTTGAATGTAGCCTAATGAATCGGACGATTATGAAAACACCAAGAATAATTTCAAATAAACAGTTAATTTTATTTTTATTCAATTTTTCACGTAAAATCACAAAGCAGAGCTAAGCTCTAGTGATGTGTGAAATGTCATTAAACTATTCTAAATGGGGAAAAAATGAAAGAAAAAAGAAAGAGAAGAGAAAAAACAAAACAATGAATGTGGATCACTATAACCAAAAAAAAATTAAAAAAAACTATAACCCACTGTCATACCCAAATCCAAGGCAACCAATCTATCACATAAATAGAACACTAGCAGTGACCATATTATATTGGCAAATCATATAGAGGCTACCTTCTCAAAAAACCCCTCAACTTTATTTTAATTAACCAGGAGTAGCACTTTCCTTGACTATCTGTGGTAGGACGTTAGCATGTCCTCCATCATATTCTCTAAATTCAACCATTCAAGTTGTTGAACGACTAATTAGCATAGACAAGCTACTCCCATAGTGGATGGCTCAGAGAAACTTAATCAGAAATGGAACTTATAAATAGATTTCTATTGCCATATTTGTTGTAAGAGCCTTCATTATTATTTATTCTACTAATTCAACTAATTCGTTCTGTAAAACTTTCTCACCATTGGTTTTTCATCTTCATGAATCTATTTTCAGACTCAGCCGTATCGAATCAGCTTGCTTATTCTATACTAGCAACGGGAATAGTGAAATACACAGGAAAACCGACGAAGCAGTTCGCAGAAAATTTCATTATTACAGCAGAAGGAGAGCGTTGGAAGATTGTCAGTGATAGCTTTAGGTTTCAAGAGTTTGTATCCAAAGACGTAGTAGCATAGTATTTTTTTATTATTAAAACACATTTTGTAAAAGAGATTTCTTTTTTTATCCGAAAAGGTTCCGTGAAACTGGCTAATTGAACTTTGGAGGGTTTCAATTTTTTAACTATAATTTATTTTTGGAAAAACCAATCTACTTCCTATTCTACTATTGGACATGTCCTCAATAGGTTTATCAAACAATTCCCCGTGATATTAGCATTTTTCAAACCCTCTCAAACATTACAAATTCCAGGATTATAAATTCTAGAATTCTCCAAGACTGTGCGTCCTTTGAATCAATCACTCTGAAGCTTGTAGAACGTTTCATATTATGGAAATGCACTGAAGATCTAGGAAATGAACTGAGGAAACCAATAGAAATAGTGTCAAGGTTCAAGTATATGTCACTTTCCTAGTTTTAGAGAAAATAAGTGTTGATTTCATGGATAAATGCTATGAATACAACACAGATTTGCATATGCTCTTTGTAGATTTTCGGCAAGCATTTGACAGCGTTAAGAGGAGTAAAATGATAAAAATACTAATAGAGTTTGGAATCCCAAGAAAGCTCGTCAATCTTGTGAATTTGACAATGGAGGGTACAACAGCTCAAGTTAAGATTGGTAGTAAACTAAGTTCAGGTTTCAACGTAACAACTGGTGTCAGGCAAGGAGATGCACTCTCAGCTACTCTCTTTAATTTAGTGCTGGAGATAGTTATTCAAAAGCTAGGTCTGAGAGGGTCAATAGTTAATAGAACGAGTCAAGTCCTGGCCTATGCAGATGATGTCGTTTTGATATCAAGAAACAATGAGAGCCTTAAAGAACTTTTCTGCACTTTGAAAGATGAAGCTAAGAATCTAGGCCTAGAAATAAACATTGATAAAACCAAATACATGAGGATGTCTGCCAATGAACGAAGAAGACAGGTGAACTGCTTGAAAATTTCAGATGATTGTGAAGTGGAAGGCGTCAGTGAGTTCAAATAACTCGGTGTGATGTTGACAGCTGATAACAAAACGAGTCATGAAATATGCAACAGAATTATGATGGGCAATCGTGCATATTATGCCAACCAGAAAATTTTCAAAAGCAGATTGATTTCTTGAAGAACAAAGGAGAAGATGTACAGGACATTAGTAAAACCGGTTATGACGTATGGAGCCGAATCATGGACAATTTTGAGCAAGGATGAGAGAGCGTTGCGATCATTTGAAAGAAAGATGTTCAGAAGGATATGGGAACCAATATGCGTTGGAGGAATCTGGAGAGCCAGATATAATAATGAGATTGACGAGGAAATTGGAGGAGAAAATATTGTACGTTCCATAAAGTCAAGAAGAATTGAATGGTTAGGACATGTGGTAAGAATGGGGGAGGAGAGAGGCCCATTAAGAATGATGGATGAGATGATGATTGGAACAAGGAGAAGAGGAAGACCTAGAAGAAGATGGCTGAATGATGTGGTGAGTGATCTCCGTGTGCTGAGAGTGACAAACTGGCGGAGGAGAGCACAGGAGCGCGATACGTGGAGGCGCCATGTAGAGGAGGCCAAAGTCCACCCAGGACTGTTGAGCCAAATAAACTAAACTAAAACTAAGTGTTGATTTATTTGAAGGGTTGTCACTTGATATACAAATTTTAGAATTCTCCAAGACTGTGCATCCTTTGATAGAATCAATCACTCTGAAGTTTGTAGAACGTTTCATATTATGGAAATGCACTGAGATGTAGCTTCTAGGAAATAAACTGAGGAATCCAATAGAAATAGTGTCAAGGTTCAAGTATATGTCACTTTCCTAGTTTAAGAGAAAATAAGTGTTGATATACAGGGTGTTTCAGGAGGAATGTGCAATACTTCTCAGGCTGATTCCTTACACCAAGTAGACAAAAAAGTTCCATTGGACCATCCCCCCAAAATGCTTTGTTACTGAGATAACAATGGCGGAAAATTTATATTTTTCAAAATATATTAATTTTTCTAATTTTTTAGAGGCTTTTTTAACGGTTATTGAGATAATTGGAAAAATATGCTAGGAAACGCCATTTTTCAACAATAAGGGTTATAACTGGATAAGGAATCATAAAATTGTATTTTTTATTAATGGAAGTTGAAGAGAGCCGGATTCTAAAGAAAAAGTTAAATGGTGGCGATTGTGTAAATCTTACCCAAATCTCAGAAATAGCGATCAAAAATCGCAAAATCGCTACTAAACACAAATTCATCACTTTTGTCAATTTTGCGATTTTTGATTGCCATTTCTGAGAATTGGGTAAGATTTACACAATCGCCGCCATTTAACTTTTTCTTCAGAATCCGGCTCTCTTCAACTTCCATTAATAAAAAATACAATTTTATGATTCCTTATCCAGTTATAACCCTTATTGTTGAAAAATGGCGTTTTTTAGCATATTTTTTCAATTATCTCAATAACCGTTAAAGTTACAAACTTGGAACTGGTTTCATTGAATTCCTCAGCTAATTTTACATTGGAATTGATCATTTTAAAACCTCACTAGAGTCTCTAAAAAATTATAAAAATTAATATATTTTGAAAAATCTCAATTTTCCGCCATTGTTATCTCGGTAAAGAAGCGTTTTTGGGGGTTGGTCCCATGGAACTTTTTTGTCTACTTGGTGTAAGGAATCAGCCTGAGAAGTATTGCACATTCCTCCTGAAACACCCTGTATTTGAAAGGTTGTCACTCGATCGGGGTGAAAAAATCTTGAAAATGAGGGACTTTTCCAAGATATCTGAAAAAGTACTTGATATTGCATTTTGAAACACATCTCAGACGATTCCTCAGGCAATTTTACATACCGTAATAAAAAAATAATTTGAAACCTTCATCTCTCTCCATCGCACCGGGGAAAATAAAAATAACATGAAATATTGACATCTTTGAAGGGTTGTAGTTTGATAGGGGTTGATTTCTGGATATAAGTTTATCGGATGTTCCTATGTTAGATTTTCAAGATACATGTCCTCCAAGAAGCAAATTTCAATAAATTTGATTTTCACTTTTTTGGGGGGTTTTTCATTTTTTATCGGAAAACCTCTTCATCCTACGTCTTTGAATATAACCTCAATAGGTTCTTCATACAATTTTCCATCATATTGACATTTTTCCTCTCAACCCTTACAAACTTCAGCATTATCGATTTTAGATTCCTTCCAGACTGGGCATTCTCTCAAAAATCGATCATTCTGAAGCTTATAGCATGTTCAATGTTATTCAAATGCACTGGGATCTAGGAAAATAACTGAAGAATCGAATAAAAATTGTTTCAAGCATGTAACTCACGTAGTTTTTGAGTGATACATGTTTTAATGAGAAAAACATGAACATTTTTCGGTTTTCCCACAATAACTATAAAACTACTACATCTAGCAGTTTGGAACTAGTCTCAATCGATTTTCCAGAGCATTCTCGATTTTTCCATACCAAAATATATGCTTACCAAGTCCTAATAATGTCAGGAAAAATCAAAATTGTGAAAACCTCTACAACTTTCAATGATTTTCTACTCTATAACCATGTATTTTTCACATTTCCCCATCAGATACTTTCTTTTCATTTTTTTGTGATGGATCTTATAGGATTTTTTATCGCACGATTCCTTGAAGTTGAAATTTCGGAAAAGAATAATATAAAACTACAACATATATACAACTTATCTATAGGTATAGAGCTCCTGTATATCATGAACTAATTCTTTCATCGATATACATCGACAATAAAATATCAAAATATGTGCAAATAGAACCGACGAATCGAATTAAAATGGTTTTCATTAATTTTTCACATAGCTTCTTCAAGTTAATAAATCTTTAGCTCGATTTGATCTCGTTACAATCCCAAACGTTGAAACGTTGTAGAGAGAGAAATGGTTAAATTTAATTTTGATTGGAGAGGTACATTTCAGAACAAATTATTCAATCTGATAAGTTTATTACTTCAAAAGTATACATTCAATTATCAATAGTTAAAACATTTCTAAATATACATATATACCATATAAATTGTAGATTATTAATAATCAAACACGTAAAAAAGAGATAAACATCCACATGTAAGTTAATTGAAATCGATACTGAGAGCTTTAAATTTTTATCCAGGGCTATGAAAATCAATTGACTATATAAAGCATCCAATTCACCGAATACAGCTTGAATAAAGTGGTACAAGCTACAGAGGAGTGAAAAGAATACTAGTAATAATTAAAAAACAGAGTAAGCTTCCATTAGTCAGAACACAAACTTACACCTATAAAAACAAATCAGTTAGAATAAGAAGCAATATATGATTCACGCACACTTCCAGGCTAGGCTCACGGTTTTCATTCTAGCAACTATCAAAATGATAATATAATAAGTATTTTATAAAACAAATTATTCGCTATTCCTCTATCCAGCCTGAATTGTAAGAGTAATTACAATAAAAAAGTAAACCAATTTTCTGGTTGATGAGTAATGGCTGGCGCTGAAAATAGTAATATCAGTTGTTTGTATTCGCAGTCATCGATCATAAATGCTTGGCAGAAAAACTGATAGAATATATATCTTGTAACTTCATCTTTACAACATGTTGAATGTGGCGTGGAACAAACTTTGATTCCATCAATTTTCAACTAGTTCCCCATTTATTACTTATCTATAATAACCTTGATTTTGATAATTGAGCAGCACTTGGAAAAGTAACGATCTCATCTAGTAATGCGGGCTCAGTAAATTTCTGAAAGTATCATCTCCAATTGTATTTATGAAAAGGGATAGCAAAGGAAAGGGATAACACGATTAATACGAATTCGATTTTCATCACAGTATCTAGAAGAAGACGGTAGGTATCTACGCTCTATTCTTCTGCACTTGGCTGTTCCAGTCTGAAATTTTTAATCATCGTATGGAAAAACTTTTTTTTAATTTGTTTATTAAATATAATCATTAAAATGATACTTATAAGTGGAAACAAATGCACATTACCAAATCGTCTTCATTCCTAATAATTTTGATGAGAATATTAAAAAAAGGTTACATTCAAATTCACTGTTTCAAAATCACAAGTTTCCACTTCCAAGAATAAAAACTATGAATTATAAATTTAGAATTTCGAACGGATAACATTCAGGTGGAAAAACACCATAAATATGAATTGAATTATTTTGAAATACCAAATTTCTAAGACGAAAATTCTTAAGCATTTACAGTTTGGTTGCCAAACGTATTAAACTGAATGAAATTTTCACACAACACATATATACCGTTATCTTCTATATACCGAGATAGTCACAGCCCTGGGTGTGGTGCGCTCTTTGATCAAGTCTATTAGTTGCGTACAGAGGAGGGGAAGAGCTGCTATTGGGTGGTGGGAGGTTGAGGGGCGGGGGCAGGGGGTGGCAGAGTGGGTGGTTGAGGAGCGGGGGCGGGGGCAGGGGCAGCAGCATCGTCGTCGTGCGGCTGGTCTGCGTTGCGTCGCACCACTTCGACGGTGGGCGGCTGTCGCACGACTGCCACAATGTTGCCGCCTGCGTCCAACTCCAGCACCGGGTCGGCAGTCGCTTCAGCCAGATTTGTCACCGATTTGCTCGATTTCACGCACTGCAAACAAATTCAACAACATCAAATATCTATCCAAAAAGAAAAATATGAAACATCTATTTGTACTCACTTTGCGATCACAGTTTTTTTAGTCTAGTCGACTTGATAAAGGAGACAAGTCGGACTAAGTAGAGTAGATAATGGAGTGACTGTCGAAGTTAAGAGGGAAACATTTACGCTTATTCTTTTAATAAGTTAATTATTCTTTTAAATATATAGTTAATAGATAAATTTAATAGATAGTTTGTATATTTATGAAAATTTAGTGCCATTATTTATTGGATATAAATAGATACTTATTGGTTAAAAACACAGACTAATGTCCAAAACGCCTTTCACAAAATTTTGAAGATCAAAATGTCCGAAACCAGATTATATACTTTAGCAGCACTTAACATAAGAATTTTGATCCAGGAAAAATATTATGAAAATTTAGTATTATACGAATACAGATATGATTTTTGGTTCCCATTTTGACTAAATAACCTACTTTCTATTGACAGTTATATCTCTGTCCATCCATCTATAGAGAATTGAGCAGAGTGAACTAACCTGAAAGTCGACATGGCGACTCTTGGCTTCCTCCTTCTCCCAGGACATGTGGATGAACGGGCGCTGCACATAGCCGTAGATGACCTCCGAGCGTCCGCCAGCTCTGATCTTCACCTTCTCCTTGTGCGTTGGATAGCCTTCAATGCCCAGTCTTATTTTCTTCAAGCCCCTCTCTTTCATCACCTGCTTGGCTACGTCCCTATTCTCTATATACTTGAAAAACCTGTACATGGCAGTGCTGTTGACGGCTGAAAATTGATCAAATACAATGTAATTTTTCACTGTAATAAAATAGCATTGAGTGATTTTCGATAACTTATGCTACTAATTCAATTCAATGAACGTTGTTGTAGCTTACTTTTAATTTTACAATCATCATGCAAATTAGAGTTCGTGAAAACAAAAATGGCGGTTGGCGAACAAGATTTTTCAATAAACATGCTAAGCTGGAAGATTGATAGTATTCGAGAAAGAAGAAGAAAATGGGAAAGGGAAAGATACAGATCAAGAAAGTGTTCAGGTAATTCATTCACCAGTTTTGTTGTAATTCATTCACCAACTAAGACTGAAGCGCAAAAAGCACCGGTTGTTTTTTTTCAAATTTGCTCAACTGAACAGTTCTCCGTCTAGCAAATCTTAAAACTTAGATTGTTCACGCAGGTCCTACAAAAAATATTGTACTCAAGTACAAAGACAGTCAAGGTCTATACATTTAAAATAACATTCAATCTTATGCCTGGTTGTTCGTACGTCTGTATATACCATTGGAACTTTTTGCAACTTTTTCACGGTGCTAACCGCATGATTAAGGTAATCAGACCTACGAAAAAGCAGGTTTTAGTGTTCATAATGTGTTTACTCACTTTGAGAATACTCTTCTCCCATTTGCGGCGGATACTCCTCGTCCCAGTCGACGGTGTCGTCGTCGAGAAGTACAACGACGTGGCACTCCCTGTCACCGCGCTGCGCCGAGTTCACCATCAGAGGCAGGATCAGTTCTTCAAGGAACACTTCGAATTGTTTCGACGCACCCTCATTGGACAGTTCATGCAGCAAACCCCCTACAACCAAAACATCGATTAATACATTGACAATATCACTATAGTCTGACTAAGCAAAGAAGACATTCCGACAAGAAGGGAAAATGACTCCAGCTCGGTCAATATTGGTTCTAAAATTATAAAATTGGCACAATTGAGTCTCTACTCAATTTATAATTTTTGAATAAAATCCACGTTTTATTCATTCTTTAATTTCTTTAAAACAAAAGCTATCAAATTTGGCAGACAATGTTCAGTTGGGCCTTTATAAAATAAATTTTCATGCTGGGTTTTAGAAAACCTCGTTTTATCGGTTTAATTTTATTAAAAATTAATCAATCTAATTTTGCTATTAATTTCTTGATTACAGTAAATCTTGGAACTTGAATAAATCTTGTTACTAGATAAACGCGAGTTTAAGATATTATTAAGTTGGAAAAGGAAGTTTGCCTCCTTCAGGCAATAACATATTGTAATAATGTTTATGATAGTAAATTTTTTCACTACTTTTGCGATTTATTTAATTCTATTTCTTTTGCGCAGCAAATTTCTATTATAGTTTGTCCAAGCAAAGAAAGTCATTCTTGCAAGATGGGAAAATTACGCCAGCCCGGTCAATTTTGGCCTCAAATTGTAGAGCAGAATGTTTTATACAATTTGAGACCAAATTTATAATCTTTGAACCAGTGGCGGCTTATCAGGGATTGCAAGTACAGCCCGGCTGTACCGCTTTATTTGAATGATTATTGACAATTAAAAAAAATTGTTAAAATAACTTTGTAAATAATTGAAAATATTTCCAGACTATTGTAAAAATTAATATAATGTTAATACCTTTTCTTGTATAATTTGAATAAACATTATTAATTATTTTCATCAAACATTACTTTTACTTCATTACTAGATGAAATGAAGAGCAACGTGATGCGAGCGCTTCACTTCTTCTCTAAATAATTCCTACTCGACTGGCAAGTGCAGCCGAAATGCAAAGCAAAGCGGAGTGGGCAACACCGTGCCATGACAACGGACAATGCTACAGGCTCTAGTAGCGAGCGCAGGAGGGAGAAGGGGAATACATGTCATGCCATAACGCACCGGGCTGCTCAAACCAAACATTAGCGAATTCCGACGATCTGACCCGAATTCACGTCTTTGATGTGATCATACTGGCAGCTGGCACTGACTGGCAGTTGTTCTGTTGTCTGTTCGCTTTTTCATTTTCGTTACCGCGGTGTTTATGCTCTTTCGATTTATATCATTTACAAATAATATTCAGTTAATATAATTTCTTTCAACTTGATTATATTCGGTTAATATAGTTTGTTTTAGTAAAGTGCCATGCAGTGCGTATTTCTTTTCCAATTAATCAGTAGTCATGATAAACTAGACCTGAAACCGTTGCTGAGTTTGTGACATGAATAATTTGTGGTTATGAATAGAGGTTGACTATTGGATAGTGATGCCGTAACTCCTGATGGAGCCCAAATCTGATTTGGCTTGTTCTTTGTTAGAAACGCCTTTTTCTTTACTGTGTTTGTGTTTCAACCGAAACCTGTGCTCTCATTGGCTGTTGATCTAAATAGGCTAAAAAAATTCAACAATATGTTTTACATAACAAATCATTGTCTATAATAATTCCATTTTCATTTATGTTTATAATGATTATAATAATGTTTTCAAATACGATTTTATGGAGGTAACTCAAAAGACCCTACAAGCCCCCCCCGGAAACCAGATGGGCTGTACCATTAATTTTACCTAAAAGCCGCCACTGCTTTGAACCAATATTGACCGGACTGGAGTCATTTTCTTATCTTGTCAGAATGTATCCTTTGCTTGAATAGACTATAATAATGTTCATGATGGTATATTTTTTACTCGTTCGATACTTTTGTGGTATATTCTATTCCATTTCATTTAAGAGAAAATTTCCACTAGCAGTAGCCTACCTACTTTGCTCAAGAAAAATAAGAGAAAAAATAAGTTTGAACTACTGACTGAGGTTTTGGCACTTGACAGTGTTGGCGTCGAAGGGCAGGAGGAGGTAGTCGCAGGCCTCGCGCAGCTCCTGCACGGTGACCGACGGCGGACACTTGATCACGTTGCCCTTGTAGAACTCCAAAATGGCGCGGAACACCGTCGCCGATATGCCCTCGGCTATCTCGTACTCGCCCCGCTCGTTCGGCTGTGTGTACTCCATGTTGTAGTTGAACATACTGCAAAACATCCATAATGCATTACATTTAAATAGTTAGCTAGCGCTATCGCACAGACTAAATTGCAAAAGATGGCAGAATTATTAGATATTGCAGTACACCAACTGCTGTAACATTGTTTTTATAATTAATTCGAATCCTATTAAATCTATATAAATAGAACTTTTGCAACTGTAAATATCGACCAATGTACTAAATAGCAGGCGAGATTCGTTGAATGAAACTGTTCAGAAATTGTCCCCGGACCAAGAATCGAACCCGGTACCTCTCGGATGCCGCCCGAGCGGCTCTACCACTTCGCCAACCAGACAGCTCCATTCAATTATGATGTCAGCCTATCCGGTCAGGTATCAAAAATGGAATAATTAGGTTTATCATGACTGTATCATAGTATATAATTGTATCTATCAATCATATTGGATAGGCTAACATCATAATTGAATGAATCTGTTGGAAAATTAGTTAGTCAAAGACGACCTCGTATGCTCAAGCTTTAAACTACGTGGGCTATTTTTTTCAACTTCCGATCGTGCCGCTAGGCGGCAGTGCGGGCAGCATTGACCAACAATGCGCGGCGATTGACTATGCACATCTCTCACTATAATCCCACCCGGTTTCGACCATCTGACGTAATTACCAATTCATCAAGCGACACATAAACATAGCTAATATGATAGATTCTCCCGCCAAGTTTGAGTTGCGAGGTGTAATTGGTTTTTTGCAAGCTGAAGGGTTATTCGAAGCAGAAATTCACAGTAGAATGAAACTAGTATACCGTGAAAACTTCATGAGTGATAGAGCACAGAGCAGTGCGTGATTGGTGTAGGGAAAAGGAAGAGTAATGCTCACATCGTGAGCCTAATGCTCATTCATGACGACGCCTGTCCTTACAGTGCTGCAGTGACGAAGCGTCTTCTTGACGGGTCTAAATGAGACGTTTTTGACCATCCGGAGCATAGCTCTGACTTAGCAACCAGCGACTATAACCTTTTCCCGGAACTAAAAAAGATGCTGTAGGAGGGTAGAGCTCCCGAACCGACTATGCGCAGCAAAATACTTTGAAACCCCATCTTAAATCACTGGCGGCAAACTTCTTTGAACTAGATATGAGGGACCTTGATCCCAGGTATTAAAAATGCATCAATTTGAATGTTGACTATGCTGAGAAGTAACTAATAATGTGGGTAACTTTTGATAACGAATTCATTCAATTACCCTCACTAGTTTTATTTTTATGCCACATCGGAAGTTGAAAAAATAGCCCTCGTAGAATTGAATTTCCTGGAAGCAGTGCCATAGTATCAAAACCTCATTTTGAAAAAAATGACTTTTTATCAAAATCTATTTTGTAAAGAAATAAAACAGGCTCAGCCTATTTTCTCCTTTTTATTTCAGCGTTTTGTACAATAAATATAGAGGTAAATTTGAAGATTGAAGCTTTAAATTGCGTAAATTATTGACTCACCAGCCAAGGAAGGTGTTGGGATGAGCAGTAAAGAGGGCTGGATCTACAATGAAGCGAGTTCCATCAACCACCAAGGTCACCCGTTCCTCGCTGGCAGGCTGGCTGCTCGAACACGAACTCTGCTGAGACATTTGATTTTTGGCCGGACCCAATGAGTGGTGTTGATTACGAGACCTTACACACAAACAAAAAACAATTAGATTGTTAAGGTTATCCATGATTCTTTCTTCATCTGAATTTATACAGTTCAGTTCTTTACAGTTCTAGTTATATTAAAAGTTAAGCTTAGTATCCAGATATTTAATTTGATTATTGAAAAGGCTAGTTGATGGGCAATTTCCCAATAACATGAATGAAATGAAAACCCAAATTTGAATTTCACAGAAAGCGATGGAAAACGTTTGTGAAAATACGAGATGGTTCGATACGAACACTCAAAAATGGCATAAAACTATAATGTACTAAATCAAAACATGAACATTACGGACTTGAACCATCTGTTTTATTGAGAACATTAACTGTTACAAAACTGTAATAAGTCGTATTGATGAAGTGAACTTATGGTTCAATCTATCGGCGTTTCAACTGAGAAATTCTTATATAAATAGATGATGAAAATCATCGAAATAGAAAAATGGAAATGACGATGACTTTATAAGAGAGGTTCTATTCATCTATTCTATTATATATTCATATTCTACTTTTAGTGATCAGATTTTTATGATAGAGATTGAGATGAGAATAAAATAATTGAAATATTCATTCAGAAATATTACAGATGATCAGAATGGGCTCGTCATGAAAGATCTGGAATCTATTTCCATACCATACGTCCGGAAACTGTGAATTCAAATAACTTATAATAATCCAATACACAAATAGAATTAAGGAATCAATTTTTTGTGTCTAGACAAAGTATTAATATAAAATTTCCTACAATAAATTGTTAGTGAGCTGTGAGATTAAAAAGTTCTATCACTAGCAAACTAACCTCATTTATCATGGGTCGCAGAATCAAGTAAACAAATCCCAAGGTAGAAGCATGAGGCTTGCGCCACAACAAACAATCAAGTGCTTTGCTCGAGTGAACCAGCTATGTTATCAGTGAGAAGCAACGTTATCTTTAGTCAATAAAGTACCGCTACAACAAATGCATTCTATTTATGGCTTCATAAGTTACCATATTACACTATATTCACTCATATCACCATGGGAGATAATTTTTACACCACCATCTAAGCATATAATTGTTCTGCTGTTCATATTATTCATCATCATAGATAACTTAATAGCAGATTTCTAAACTAATATCTGGAGTTAATTTTTTATTTTTATTCAATTTAAGGAAATAATAAGTATGATAATCACTTTTGATTAAAGGACAAGTCAAAATATTGTGTTTTTTGATAAAAAAATCAGTTAATAGTGACAACTATCTCACTAGCAGATGATAAAATTTGCCAAAAGTGCAAACCCAAGATAAATACGTATATCTATAAAAATATATCATATATACAACTATTAAAATAGGTTGAAGATGAAAAGTTTGAAAAAATTAACGAAACATAATTTTAACATGTCATTGAGAATGAAAATGTCAAAACAGGACTTGATAATAAAATACGGTATTAGCCTATAAGAATTCTATAGAAGAAATAGAATGAAGATCCTATCCTGTATTGTAGAAATAATGATAGAGTATGTCGCATTCTGTGTGAGTTCAAAAGTTGGGTATGTCGCATTCTGGGTGAGTTGTAATTAGGCCTATAAACTTTGTTCAAATACATAAATATTGTTTTTGTCTTTGTTTTTATGAGAGTGAAGCCCATATGAGCTCATAGGCTTGTGCGTGGGTAATGAGATGAGTGGTGGTGAGGATGATAAGAGATGAAAATTACTTTTTATTAATGGTCATGTCACAATATTGAATTTTTTTAAAGGTGGAATTCATCGTAATTGTGCAAAAAACTGCTTAATGAATAGTTGTTTATTGGAAAATTTGTTGTTTCTAATCTTTATTCTAGAGTTCTTTAATATAGGTAATACATGTTACAACACTGAGAAATTAAAGAAATGCAATAAGTACAATGTTAATCATAGTCCAACAGAATAGGGAACCCTTTACTACAGTTCTACAAAGTAGGAAATCGCACTGAAGAATAGAAGAGTTGAATTGAATGATTACAATATAGGACTTGGTCACCTGTTTCGAGGAGCGGAGTTCAAACTCTGTTTCGGAGTGGACACTGAATGCGAGCGCTCAATAACTTGTCGGCTATCGTTCGGACTTCCAGGCTGACGTTGTACCAGACACGGCTTTGGTTTTGAAAGCGACCCATAGCTAAAACACACGTTTAAAACCAATGTGGATAAATACTGAGAACAAAATCTAAACCAGGGGTATATGGAAATAGTGAAAATCATCTAAAATAACGACTCAAAATCAAAACCAAAAGTATGAAACTATTGAAGATTGCGTCCCTGGCAAGAGATCTAGTTGTCAAAGTAAATAAGATAATTGATTAACAGTAACTTATATTTAAAAATTCACTGCTAGTAGTGTTCATTCAATTTTTAAAAAGTGATTTACTACTGCATTGTATATCATGCATCAAGTAGGCCTAGACATTCAGGCTGCGGCCATATGTGCGGCTAAGTGTTGTAGATTTTATCACTGTAAACATGTCTCCCGACTGGTAAAAATTTTGAAAAGAATCATGACATAATTTTGTGCCAATTTTGTACTATTCTGTGCCACGCCCACCAAAAAAATAATTTTCTACTCCTTCTCGTTTTAGGGTAAAAATGAATCAGTCCCTCTACTTGTCAGAATCTGAACAAAAATTATACCACAATTTTGTACTCCCTTTCATGTTGAATATAAAGTTAATGATACAATAAATTCTATATAAGTAGAATGCATCAAAGACGAATAGTTAATGACTGTTATCTATGTTTAAACTTGTTCTGAGGAGACTTTAAGAGCGCTTCAGACCAGCGGGGGTCACCAGGCTACATATACACTCTTGCAGACCGCCGTTGCAAAACTGAGCAAACACAACAATTGATTGCCATCCACCAAATCGAATTAATTATATTGTAAATAGCAGTCCATTTGGTGTTTAGAGATGATGTTACAAATTGATGCACCCAACTAATGTAAGTAAATTATAAATAGGCGTAGGCTTATATTAATCTTAGCGATGGATTAGAAATTTAATCAACTTGCTAAAAAAATCTAGTATAATTTTAAATTGAGAAGGTGGGCTACTAACCTCAGTCTATTTTTAAATACTCTACGACGCCTGTCTTCTGAATCATGATAGTCTTCAGTGTCACTGCTACTGTCTCTATCATAACTGTGCCTATCCTTAGGAGCAGACATTTCACCTTTACAACAGCACCTGTAATATTAAAATTATTCACACATTATGGATCTAAAATTGATTTTAAACAAAACTTTTTATAGAGGAAGAACAATGACTTTTCGACCTGATATTGGTCTTGGATAATGTTGAATAGGATGAATGGATACAAATCACTTCATTATTCATCACTGATCATGTATCAAATGAGCTGAAATAGTATGTATTTTTTAAATGAATGTTGTGTTAGTTGACAAAGTCTCTATGTTTTATTAGTCAACTTTTTCATCCACCTTTGGTCTACTTTCATCTACCCTGTTACTTTCAATTTACACATGGAAGACATAATTATGATCCTATAGCAACCTAAATATCTGTAATACTGTAATTATTAAAATTATTATGTATGTAGTATGTGCCAATAAATAGCCTATGAATGAACACTCCAACTTCCAAGAAGAATTTTATTCCAGGAGTTTTATGAAGCAACGCAACTGGTCAGCTGATTTTTTATTTGCGTTGTTCCATACAACTATAAGGAGCCGAGCTTTATTGTATCTTATTGTTCTTTGTCGCACCAATGTGCATTCACTCAAAGTAGCCAACTTATGTTATCTAGTTATTGTGGAGAGACAACTCATTCACAAATATTAACCTGTAAGTATAAATAAAGTGGTGGATTGATTAGATTGGGCAAAGAGTTAGATTAAATTCTAAGGACTAAACCAAAGAGTTCTGGGAATAGTGAATCAGTGAATAGTGAGAGGACAGGTATTTCGCCGGCAGGTATCAATATGTTACCAGCAGCATACATCCATAAAACTGCCAAATCAAATCTTAGTAAAACTTCTAAAGGTGTTCCAGAAGGATCAATCTAAGGTCCCTTGTTCTTCCATATAAAGTATATTAAACGATTTCCCAACGAATCTTAAGATACATCAAATGCGTGTGCTATTGTCTATTTGGACCTCCTAAAGAGGCACCTTCAACAAAAGTTAAAACTATATCCTACAGGAATTTTATGAAGAAGGTGCATTCAAATACCCTATGACAACCACGGCGCTGTCGCGCTACTAGTGGGATACAAGTATTAAGTGACATAACTAATAAATCAACACATTCACCACAGCACTGCACAAAACTCATTGGTATAATGATGGATAACCAAACATATTGACTTCCTTTACAAGAAACTAGCTTCAATAACATTTTTAATACAAAGGACTAAAAGAGCCACCGATGTTAAAACTGCATTGGTAGCAAATCATGCACTATTTGCCTCATAGCTGCCTTAAGGCATTCTTGCTTGGGGTGCCTCAGCGCAGGTGAACTTGGTCACAATGTACAATCTACATCCTTGAAAACATAGTCCTGACAATGGACACAAGCCCAAGTCTGAGAAATAGCCATCATGAACACATCATCACATCCAGATTGCACATTGAACTTCCACAGCACTTGCTCAGCGAATTCAAGCAAACTCCAATTTCAATTTGGTTCCCATGGAGGACGGGTCTCTGCCCCGGGACTACTTGCTGCTTACCAGAAACCAAGGGCCTCCATAAATCTTCAACCAAAGGAACCCTGAAGGAAAGAGTGAAGCGGCAGGGTTCTTAAAGTTGCTACAACTCTCCAATTCAGAATTCATGCGAGCTCGTACTTCTTCAATTACCTGCCGGATGCCCAAAGACATTGACGTATTCGCGCTCAATATTCCACTACTTTAACTACTGTACTGTAAGATTACTTCACTGCAAGACCAGTCTATGCAGTCACGGAGTTTAAAGAGGAGCTTACGTACCACCTCCACAAAGTATGGTGTTGCAGGATCCTCAGTACACCTATAGGTGACCCTAACAGGTGAGATGATTAAAAACCATGATTCTCCGATCCCATGACCGTGAGAAAAACACAGGAAATAGAAAGTAAAGTAAGTAGAAGCACAAACTTGAGACAGAATCCGCAAGCGCTGGGAAAGAAATATCTTGGTCAGTGACCCAAATAAAGTTAGGCCCGCCCTATACAACAGAAATTCATTGTAATGTCTCACACTGGATATTAGTGTTCATCTCGGGCCGTTTCCTGTCGTACTCAAATTCTTGAAATGAAAATGGGAAAGTGATTTAACAGGGGTGCCCATACTTACGTGGGATTGTGACGCAGATTCTGCCATAGGAATTTTTGGGGGGATTTAAAAAAAAAATTTTGGGGTGGTCAATTTTAAAAATATTCAACGTTTAGAAATACAGTTTGTAATAGCAATTTTACAAATTTTTACCGGACCAAATTTTTTTTTACCAACGCAGAATGTTGTCCTCTACAATCTACTATGAGAATATACCTATGAAAATGTGGGCCGTTTTCGAGTTATGGAAAAACTAAAAAAATCATGGTTTTCTGGCTGTCAAAAGTTGGGCCGAGAGAAATATTTGAGTGCACTTTTCAAATACCGTTGTACTCACATTATTGGGACCCTAATGAAGCAATTAAAATAATAAAATCGGATACACCACCTTTAGCAGAAATTAGCCTTACAAAATTTCCTGCTTAATGGACTAAGTATAGCTAGTTTAACAATATTCTTTCAAAATACTTTGCAATAACTTAAATTGAAATTCTAAAGCCATTTTTTGTTAGGTACCGTACTGATTTTGAACTGCTAGTAAATCAATGGTGCCATATTTGTCTTAATAATGTACAATAAAAAATACCAATGTTACAAAGATAGCCTAGAGCTCCAATATCCAGGACGAATAAAATTGTTAGAATCCATGGAACGCATCCAAATTACCAAATATCTGAATCTGAACATTTTTTAAGCAAAATTGGCTATCAAAGTAATTTTGATGCAAAATAATAGTTATATTGCTCGTATAAAAGAGATAATGGGAGTTGAATCCCTAATGTAGGCTATCATTAGCTAAAAATAACTAAGTTGAATATTAGTCACAGCAATTGATCTCGGAATTTCTGATATTTGAGAACATTCATTCGTTGCAATGAATCAACTATAATCTACTTTATGTGTTGTAGACCTCCAAATATGGCATATTGTATGCTAATAGTACAGAAAAGAAGTCTTCAAAGATTCAATTTTTGAATGAATCCTACTTAAAACAATGTAACCAATGGAATTATTGTTATGGTGGGTCATACAAAGATTCACCATTTACATAACCAGTTAACATCAAGTTATTTGTGTTACAATCTTTATTAAATTTGTGTTAAAATAGACTAGGCTACTAACCTCACAGCTTTGTTCTTGGTCAGAATTTTGTAACTGAACGAAATAAAATTCAATAACAATTTCACACTATGAAAGAAACAATAAGTCTTATTTACAATCACATTTGGAAAGGAGCAAATGTTCATTAATCGTCTTCAAACATTTGGGGAACGAAATTATTGTTCTCACTAACCCATCGAAACACCCACCACAGGTCCACTAGACCATTCCACAGCTTTGCAACTTGCAAGATTGCAAATCGCAAGCAGCTTGACAGGAATGGATGACTTGATCTACTATTTGCAGACGACGCGAAATTTTTCATCAAGAAATAATTCAATATATTATTATTATTACTATCATTGTCTTGTGTAATTGTTTTATTATGATAGGATCAATTTTATTCTAGATATTGTTTGATTTGAGATTCTAAGACTGAGTCTGACTATTATCAATATCTCAGTTATTTTTAAGCGGGAGATATGATAAAATTTGAACTGTGAACAGTACCAGCACAGACTGATAAGCACTACACAGTGTAATTATACTGTACGGTACACTTGAAAAATGATTAATTACCATACGCACAATTAAATAATCATGAATAATAATAGACTTAACAATCCCACCATTATTCTATTCGTATTGCCGTACAGTACTGTAGTGAGGTACGGTACCTATAAAATGTATTAGCCAGTATAGTAACATAATTAAACCAGCGCTACCTAGGTACAATTTAAGACCAAATTTTCAATTTTCAATATTGTCATTTTAGGCCTCCTCATTTTCATACAATTTTATGAAAAGTTGGCCAAACTTTTTTTCTAAGGGGCGTTAGTTTTTTTATGAACATTTTAAGCCTGATGTTATATTTTTAAGAAAAAAAATCTAAAATAAATTCCTTATTACAATATATGTTAGATGACGAACCTGTGTAGAACGGTATAGAATCCCTATACCGATGAGTAGTTGCTCAATAATTGCTTGAAAATAAACTAACAATAATTAATAGTATAATATTATAATAGTAAAATTATAGGTAAGAAAGAGTGGGCAACAGTAACAGTGGGACACGGGGAACAGTGAGACGAGCTTTGTAATAAAAAATTGAAGCACAGTAAAGTGGCAATAGATTCACTAGGAGGATCATATTTTTCAAGAAAAAGCCGAGGAGCATCATATGGGGAACAGTGAGACATCATAGAGTAGGTAACAGAGTGAGACTATGCTGAACGCATAGGCTTGGGCGGAGTTTACCACTTGGTCTTTTGGGGGGCCAGTTCACCATAGGGCCCATTGGGGTCTCAAGGTATTCAAACCTTTGTTCTAAAGGTGCATTAAAATTTTTAGGGGAGCCAGACCTCCTTTTAAATTTTCGCCTATTTTCTGAAGTGTCTCACTGTTCCCCGGTATGAAAATTGAATTTTAAAATGAATTTCTAGGAGCTTTGTACATTTTATACACTTATACACTTTATACATTCTTTTTGTTTGTCACAGATAACTATACTGGTTTTTGATAATCTATTCTTTTTTAATATTGAAAAAATATTGGTTTAATACATCATTTTTCTTGCATTAAAATGTTTTTTAAACATTTTAAATTTTTCTTGCATTTTGTCTCACTGTTCCTCATGGTCTGTCTCAGTGTACCCCAGTGGTAGGGAACAATATGAGACATTTGTGGCCATGTGACCTTTTTCATTCTATAATATTATCATTTCGTTAGAAATGCTTGGTATAATGGATTTTCTTGAGAGTAAACTGTCTATACTATCAACTGGAATACTTAAACTAACAAAAAAATAATTTTCCAACTTTTTATGTGCTTTAAAAAAGGTGTTACCCACTCTCCCTTACCTAATAATATGTCTATGAAAGAAAGCAATTCTTCCAAAGGAGTTCATTAGTACCTATAAAATTCAATTATGAATAATTTTCAACATATTTTATTTACATAACAATATTTAATTGATCAATTACATTAGAGGAGTTGATTAGCCCACTGAAGATCGTCTATAGACTACTGAGTTATATACATAACAATAATTTATAACACATTATATTTATTTGTTTATTAATTTATTGTCTTTAATCTTGCATTATTACAATAGTATCTTTTTATTACACATCGTATTGCAATGAAAATTTCAATGATGGAAACCCCTTCTCATGAAGTATAATATAGTGATGATGATGATATTGTCTGTCCAAGCAAAGAAGAGCCTTTGGTAAGATGAGAAAATGACTACATCTCGGTCAATATTGTTTCAAAAACTACTGATTTGGTCTCAAAGTGTAGATTGGAATGTCTCCTGCAATTGAGACCAAATCAATAATTTTTGAGCCAATATTGACCAAGCTGGAGTCATTTTCTCATGTTGCCAGAGGCTCTTCTTTTCTTGAACAGACTAAACTGAACCAGTTTGAAGCTGTAAATTCCAAATTTACTATATATTCTTAAAAAAACAAATCCCAATATTTTAAACATTCCATTGTTTATTAAAAAGTGAGCTTTGGCTTGAAGTGATAATTAAAGCACGGAATGACATTGACCGATCTATTAACACATGTATGTAAGAATAGCAGAAATAACTTATTTAAGCTTGTCCCAAAAGATTTTGTGAATAGTTTTCCATTTTTTCAGTTAGTTGTATTTAACCAACTCGGCAGTTATAATGTCGGTTCCCATAATTGTGAGTCGACTTTTGTGAATTTCTTTCAAATTCTACCATAGAATATAAAAATACATTGCTGTAAATAGTTGGCAAAAAACCACTCACTTTTACTTAGTTTTCCTACCGCATGTAGATTACCTACATGGTCTCAGTAGGCCTACACGTTAATTTTAAAGAAAATCATTCTTCTCTCTTGTATTACAAGATTTTTCATTTCCATTGTATTTTTTAATATAGTTATAGGCCTATAGCTTTGTTATCCTTTCAAGAAATGATGAACCTCTTATCTGTCCAGAAACACAAAATAATTCTTATTTTATTCTATTCCAGCTTACTTTTTGTGCGATATTTTCCATCTCCATAGCAAAACCATTGGACACAACTATTCCACCAGACATAAGCTTTACTACTGTGAAAGAGGATGTCTCGCCCGAAATTGTAACCACTTCTAGTGTTGAAACAAACGAAGAATCCAGGTATGATCTTAAGAGATGAGTTCTCTCGGTTACATAGCATAATATTATTCTCAACATTTTTTTAAAATTAATTCGATCTGATGATACCGTACTCATTTATGGAATTTGATTTCAGGAATTTAGTTTTTTCTGAAATCTATCAACTTTGTAAAGTTACTGGAGAAATGTTCACGAAACAATGTTTTTTTTTATATTGTTATTATCATCAATAATAAAAAATTTCGAAATTATTTGATCGTAAAGTGTTTTCTATATAACGCTACAAGGGTAATTTTCAATTACCCCATGGTTCTGTACTACATAAATTGAAATTTGTGCATAATTAGGGCTATAGGCTACTGTATCCAAAATCTAACTTAGAATTCTTTCTGCTTTCGAAAGATAAATTTGATATTGATGAATATAATTACAGAAGGCCTCTATTAATTAATAATTTAGAATATTTCTAAAGACAGTAAACTTCATTTCTTATCAAAATTTCTATTTGATCACACGTTAATGAAATAACTTATTCCTAAAAAATTGAGAAACAATTAATTAGTACAGTATAATATTCAAATAATCACTTACCGTGATACCGTACTTATAATTCATCGATAGGCTACTATGCTCAATCAAGACTGTATTATTTGTTAACAGTGAACGAACCAATGTATTCATGAATGAGGAATTGGAATTGCTAGCTTTGAATTTGCCCAACATATTTCGGTAAGTTACTTTTTTTATCAGAAATTAATATTTCAATTAGTAAATGGAATTGATTGAATGAAAAACAATACAGATAAATCACCCATGATAGGAAGAAATAAGATTCAGATTATCTTGTTATGAACAGTGCACTGGATTATAAATAATATAGTCGTGAATATTAGGTAATCAATCTAGACCTTTGAATACAGCGAGGATTCTTATAATAATGCTGGTTACTAGTGAGAATACGACCCTGTTTATATCCAAGCAAAGAAGAAATTCTGAAATGATGGGAAAATGAAACCAGCTCGATCAATATTGGTTCAAAAATTATAAATTTGACCTCAAATTGTAGATCAGATGATGTTTCTTGAAATTTTAAACCATAATAATATTTTTTAACCAATATTGACCGAGCTGGAGTCATTTTCGATCTTGCCAGAATGTCTTCTTCGCTTGGACAGACTATAGCCTACTTTATTTTCTCACGGTGAAATAAATTGGCAACACTGTTCTTCACCCCTCAAGCGCAATGTTATATACTATGTATGTAATGTTAATATTGGTTTGTACAGAATTTTCTTTATTAATAGTTGATTATTAGTTCTCAATAGCCTAATATTGTTCTAAGCATCTAGAAATAGGATTTATAAATATATTAGGTATGTATAGTCTGTCCAAGCAAAGAACAGCCTCTGGCAAAATGGGAGAATGACTCAAGCTCGGTCAATATTGGTTCAAAAATTTTCAATTTGATCTCAATTTGTAGAAAACAATTTGATCTACTATGAAGACCACATTCATAATTATTGAAAAAGTTTGAGTCATTTTCCCATCCTGCCAGAGGCTCTTCTTTGCTTGGACAGACTATACCAATAAATGAATAAATCCCATTTCGGGGTGCTTCGTTTGGAGAATTCTGATTTGAAATTTTTACTTTAAGCTACTATTAATATCATAATTTTCCTCTCTATTTACAGTATATACGGTTTTATAATCTTTTTTTCAATTGTAACTAATAATTCTCTCGAAATGAATCATCAGGATTTTCTAAGAATATGTCAGATTTCTAAAATTGAGTGCAATCGACTTTCATTTATGTTCTAGACTTCCAAGTGAATCAATTTCTGTGGATTAGTAACAAGAAATTCCTGACCGTGGTCATCTATGGTAGGATTATGATTTAAATTTCTAGGAATAGACTATTTGTTCAAGGAAGAGGGTCTCATATTCTTCATATAGTCTATCTTTATCCAATATCTTCCCTAAAACTACAACCTATATAATTCTATTTAGGTACCGGTAGATAAAAAAATTTTGATATTTTGTGAATCAATTTATTATTTATTAATTGCCTAGGTACCGGTATAGGCTTCTTCTTATTGCAGAATTGAGAATTTTCTTTATTAAATGTAATAAATAAGGTAAAAACAGAAATGAGAATTGCTGAAACACTTAGATTTTCTTTGTTGTATAATATTTACTACTGTTTTCAGACATTAAACTTTATTTTGTCCATGATTATTCAGTTGATTCTCTTAAAAATGACACATGCAGTCACGATGATGCATGTAAAAAAAATCAAATTTAAAGAATTACATACAATAACTTGTATGTAATTCACGCGTATCTTAGAATAGAATGTTTTACTGCTATAGTAGTAGCGTATACGCTATTTATTTTCAATGAATGACAACTCAATTGAAATAGAACTGAAATTGCAGGCTCCGCTTATGAAAAATATAAAAACTGCAAATAATCGGAAGAAGAATGAATTGCCTCGGATAAAAACTAATTTTATACTTCTAATTACCTGTACAAAGAATTATATCATTCAAGAAAGAAAGTTATAATAATCCTCATCTCATCAATGAATTTGGAAATATAAAATATCAGACTAAGTTTTATTCAATATTATGCTAAGATTATTCATTTGAAAATATAATATTGATAAAAATTCTGATTCAAATAAATTTTTCACATTTTAGGAGGGATACCAGCCATATGGAAGGTGCCTTTCCAATAATAAGGTGAGATTTACATTTTTCCATTGAATAGTCTGCAAACTGGAAAATAAAAATGTACGAGTAGTTATGAAGCTTGAACGGTTTTTATTGTAATTAGATGTTGAGAGAATGTAGATGTACATTATTTTAGGCACCACATCTACATTCTCTCAAAATCTAATTACATGTATGTGAGCATAGTGAATATTAATTTTTTTAAATGTTATGTTCTTCAATTCAGAAATGCAGGAGAGACAGTTGATGAATCTGAAGAAGAGGAAGATCCATCTCAAGAGGCACAAATTGTTCAATTTCCAGCTCCAATCGATGAAGAAATTGAGAAACGTGACGTGCATCCTATTCCATTCAAAGACACCCACTCTCCCGATCCAAATTTCCCTAAATATCTTAATAGGAGAAAGAGGAGGATCAGCTTGAAAAAATTGTAATTTAACCAATTTAATCTACAATAATTTCAACTTTTCTGTAATATATTTATTATTATTGTTTTGTAATAATATTTTTATTTCATTTTTCAAGTAATAATAATGAGCTGAGATTAATTCAATGTCAAATAAAATCAATTGAGTGACTTCTTTTGCCAGGTGGAAGTTAATAAGGTAGATCTTATTTATTAACGTTAATATCTTCAATTTTAATATTATTATTATAAAAACAATTGAAATTGAAACAAAAGAGTTATAATTGCCTTTTCGTGATTTTTCTAAATGTTCTGTTAGATATGATAATAAAATTTTTTCATCTATACTTACCGTAGTATATATATTTTCTTTCAATTTCCTTCCCAATATCACAGTCAAACGGAATTAAAACTGGATTTATCTATGACCAAATTACACCATTGCAATATTATTCATTATTATAGTTCTTGTTGCTTTGGTTTCATAGATGAAGAATTTTTCATAAGGTTAAATACATTGGTAGGCCTACCGTACTAGAAATATTTCAAGATCGAATTTCATCACTTGATTAAAATATATAATTTTATTATTATGGTAGGACCTCGTATCAAAATGCCTCATAAAGTAGGAAGTTCTAATTCCCATGATCCATAACTATACAGTTCAAAACATTTTATTGAAAATCGAGCAGTATGAAAACTTTAGAAGATGCTTAATTTTACTATGAAAGCTCAAGTTATGATATAGCCACAGATGACGAGGAGATAAACGTACATATCCGGCCTCTTCCATGATCTACCCTATACATTGGAAATTCCTTCTAATCTAACAATGAATAATCTGAATTGCACCATCAGACCAATAGAAAATCGTCTACTGCCGTACTAGGATAGAATGTGATTGCATGTTGATTCACAAAAATAGTACCGTAACCGAATGCAATCGTGATGATGATGATGGGGTATTATTATAATAATTCAAAACTGAAGTGTGAAAATAATCACCTCAACAATCTAACTACAGTAGCTACAATCTACAAATAAATTTCAATATAATAAAGCCCTCTCTTGGAAAATTAAAGAAAATAAACCTTGGAAAGACTTTTATTTCTATAGCAGCTACGTTATAAAAATTTTGGTATGGTAATTTTTTTATTTTCAAAAAAGAAAGCAGAAAAATGCAAACTCTACCGAGTGGATAGTAATTTTAACGGTAATATTTTATAAAATTTCTCAACATGACTTCAATTCCATATTTTCGATACTGCACCGTAAATAAAACGCATTTTCCAGGTCTATTGTACTACTGTATTATCATAGCCTACTTACTATGTACGAGTATATTATATTACTGTATAATATTTTATAAAAAATTCCCCATGGTTTCTACCATTATAGTACGATTATTTTCAATGAAATCCGGGAATCAATGGAAACCCAGCAATAATGTTTGTAAGCCCTTGAGTAGGCCTAGTCATCTTATACAGTCGTGTCTAATTGAAATATAAGAAAAATAAGTTAAAACGATTTTAATGCTATCCAAACACTGGACACCATGAATATTATTGGAGTTGAGTATTGTATATAGGCTACCATGCTCTCTTTATTCAACATCGTGAACAGCCCTCTATGAGTTCCGAACGTGGTTTGTTGCACACCTCTATAGAACCGCATAGCCTATATTTTTCCACGAGAAAA
Source organism: Sogatella furcifera (assembly GCA_017141385.1). NCBI lineage: Eukaryota > Metazoa > Arthropoda > Insecta > Hemiptera > Delphacidae > Sogatella > Sogatella furcifera. The sequence goes on along the minus strand of CM029551.1, from coordinate 15,237,602 downwards.
GTGAAATAATAGAATAAATTAATGATCCCCTTCATGACTCAAATTTCCTCAATACGGTAAGTTACATATACTTATTATAATTACTCACGTTTGTAATTAATAATTACATACGTAAATAAATTTTTAGAGTTTTTTTACTATTTATAGAGAACTCCTCCATTTTAATTAATACTAACGTATTAATTATAGCATGTTTCGTGGGACGTTGAAGGAGTTTTTGACGAAAACAAACAATAATCTAGTAATGCGTGAATGACTAAAGCAGCGACGTCGTAATGTTATCAGGAGAGTACCTGCTATCTTATCACTGCTCAGCCGATTAGCTGCGAAGCACAGAACCGGTTATGACAGAAATAATAAGCGTAAACTGGCAAGTTCAATAGTTTTTTGTTCTGTGTTGTGTCATGGCTGATGGCGGAGGGAAGAAGCTAACTATTTTCGCTGGTACCTACACATTGGTGAGTATAAATATTTTGTTGAAATAATGATTTTACTAATTATACTCTAGAAATGCAGTTATTTAAAGCGTTCTTGAAAATTGAATCGTTGTTATTGTTTAGCTTGGCAAGTTGAGTTGATTCAAGATAGAGTGAGAAACAGGTATTTGCATTCCCGTTTAGCATACATCGACAGCGGTCTCACCTTCAACGAAAATACTTGAAGCTAAATTTGAATCACGACTCAGTACACACCCAGATTCCATTGCGCTACACTACCACTTAGCATGTTACCGCGCACTCAAAATAAGTTATATGCACATTTTTCTCAAGTTTTGACTTGTGATTCCTTTCATAATCTAATATATAGCCTGAAAACGCAGTAAAAATACTAGATTTAAAACAATTTTATATATATAAAGAATACAGAACCCTATACTTTGGGTTGCAGGGATAGGATAAGCCTATAAATGATACCATCCAATAAATAAATAGTGACAAAAACAAAAGAATCGAGCATCCATCATTGAACATGGAAGAACTAAGCAGATATGAATTTCATTGATAATTTATTTCATGAGAATCTCTACGACATATAGGTGCAAAAAAACTTTCAACAAAATGTTATAAAAAGGTATATCCATATTCGTCTCCAATTTTACAACTATTTCTCATCAGTAGCCTATAAGTTAATAAGTACCGTACTGAATTATCATTAGGCTATATTTTCAGTTATTTAAAGTAAAGTCGTACATTTATGCAATAACTTGAATGTTCTTATTGAAATTCAATTATTAATTTTATAAAATTTTCATATTTTATTTAATAATACCGTAGTATTAATAACAGTAGTAAGAGTAAGAGTAACTTACTGTACCGTATATTCAGGGGCGAGGCGTGACTTTTTGGCTCGGTCATCTCTAGGAAAAATTTAGTTCCGCACCCCCATCTATCTCACCCCCCTCCCATACCCAAAAGATAATAATGTTCCATTTTAGACAATTATTTATCAAGCTTTATTATAACTAGTCCAATTACTAAAGATAATACACGATGAAGAACACAAGAGTTTGCACTGGTCCAAAGATATGAGGAGTTCTATTCATGTATAATAATATAATACATGTAAAGGCCGCATTTATTGTAATTATAAACTAGGTAATGAAGATTATGATTTAAAAATAATCTCAAATAATAACTGTGTCGGATTTACTATCAATTTTTATAACAAATTATTATGGAGTAATCAAAAACATACATTATTACATGATCAATACTTTAATATAAATGTTTCCAAAATATTTTTACACACGCTTTACTAGCGGAACATAATGTAATTATTCTAAAAGAGCCTGTAATCTTCTTATTTTCAATCCCTTATAATAAAAATGACTATAGCATTACCCCCTTAATCAGGTTTTACATCCTCTGTGCCCATAGCCTTGTATAGTTTTCATATCAACAGTGTCATTTTTCTAATATTATTCTCATTCCATTCACTGATTTCAGATACAAGGAGCTTTATGGTGCCTAGCAGCTGTTTATTACATTTGCTTCTACAAGTGCATCCTCAAATATCCATTCCCAAATGGTGCAAGAAATAGCAGTGGATTTTATACTATTTTTTATTCTTCATATTTAAATGGTTAGTTATATAGGTTCAAGTTTTCCAATATTGATCAGACAATTTTGCTGCTAGTTGAACGAACAGCCAATCGAATTAGTGTGAATAACATCATTTAACACAACCAATAAAACAAACACCTTCTTGACGATGGTTAAATTTAATAGGTTTCTGTGCAATTGATCTATTACTATATATGTATCCACTTAAGAGTGCTGAAAGTTGCTAAAAGGTCAATATTAAACTGAAATTTTACAGGTTCTTGTGACGGGAACCCAATATTTCAAAATTTGACACATCCGGCTGATTCTTCAAAGCGCACATTTTATTGGATGATGGGCTATGGTGTGCTTAGTGCATTATGGGTCCTTGTCAGCATTTCACTACTGGGTAAGATTAAGGAACTATAAATACTTATAGAGCCCTAGGTAAGATTTTATAACATCATATGAAGGCTGATTCATTATATTTTATTTCAAAAGATTATAAATACATAGATACAGAAGAAAAATGCATATTTATTCAGAAAGATTCATTATTTTTTCTCAGAAAATTATACATATGTATAGCTACAGAAGAAACACGCATATTCATTCATAAAATATATAGGCTGTACTGGAATACTGTATTTTGTGGTCAACTATAGTTAGTATAGTTATGTAAGTCTTTATATTTGTATTTCAAATGAAATTTTTTGTACCTGTGCTTTCTTTTGCAGGAATAGGCTACTGTTATAATTATTTTGTTATTTACGTTACTTTATTAAATTTTTCAAGATGTATGAAGCATACAAACATTTTCTAATAATAATTTTTCTTATTATCTTATAGTGCCAAATGTTTGCAATAAAAAAGGCAGCCATTCTTCAAAGTGCACTCATTACCCGTGGATAGTCATCACAACACTGGTTGTAATATCCGATGTTGTCAGTGTGATCATCTACATCATGGATATCTCTCACACATTGGTATGTTCGTGACATGTTTCACTAGAAAATTAAAATATCAATATTTGGAAACTGATAGGATAAGATTTTCGAATTAAAATTGCTTTCTGTCATGGACAACTAATACCGGATGTTTCAAAAAGGAAGCACATCAAAGTTTGAGAGAGAATATCATTGGTAGGCCTATATAGAATATAATGTTGTTTAATAATTTAATATCATTGGATTAAATTATTGAAAGTTATTAATTGAACATTATATTTGTTGTGGTGGTGTGTTGGGTCAGGTATAAGTGCACTCTCACTGAGAATTCGACTGATGATCAACTTCAATAATTATCCAAATTTAATACATCAATTTTTTTACTATATTCCTCCTCAAACTTTGATTTGCGTTAGAACAACTACATGCCGTAGGGCTCCAAGATAACCTTCTCTGTGATTTTCTACATGATATCGCATATATTCCTATATATATTTCTATATATATCGCATAATTCCGCATATTTTTGTAGGGTACACACGATTATTTGAGTTTTATTGGAGCATCGGGCAGCTGGGAAGAGGTGACCGGATTAGCCTGGAAAGAACAGGACACGGCTGCTCCGGCAGCCGCCATGGCACTCTTTTCCAGTCGACTAATCATATTCTGGCTATTGAATTTTGTGCTACTCTATCGCCTTGTCAACCAATGCAAAAGCATCAGTCCACATAGTTTGCAGGTTGGTAATAAATAAGCTACATTAGTAGGCCTATATATTTTTTATTCTTATAACTGAAAAAATGTTGAAGATTTTCAGTTATTTGGGATAGTAGGGATTCTCTTCATAAACAAAGAATGGAGTTATTATCTCACTTGATAGTTGCTTTCCATCGACTTCTTATATATTGTGCAAACTATCTCTTTCCTAAACTAAAATCGGAAAAGCTAACATTGAAGCCGAACAAGATAGAAAAAGCAATTAATTTTATCATAATACTGTAATATAAAGTCAACAGAAACTTTTTACCGTTGACTCAGAAACTGAGTTTCTGAGAAACTTATGCTCATATATTGTAGTCTGTCCAAGCAAAGAAGACCCTCTGGCAAGATGAGAAAATGACTCCAGCTCGATCAATATCAATTCAAAAATTATAAATTTGGTCTCAATCTTAGGAAACATTTTGATCTAAATTTGAGACTGAATAAGTATTTTTTGAACCAATATTGACCGAGCTGTAGTCATTTTCCCATCTTGCAAGAGGGTCTTCTTTGCTTGGACAGACTAAACTTGGACTTCATAATTTAATCCAATAAGAATTTGAGGATGTTACACTACCTATCGATCTAAACTAGATTCTTTATATCAGCATTGAATTTCCGATCAAAATTAAAAACCACTCATTTGTAGAAATTTATCCTATATACTGAAGATCAGATAGAAGATACTTGTTATGAGAATAATAATATCAACAACAATCTAATGTTAACCTCTTCAAACTAATTTATTAAAAACGTTTCTTATCTTGCTGAGGTATTTATCTAATCTGATAAGTTTTTAAATGATCTAGGTTCTTTTTTGGTGTTGTTAATTTATTAACTGTGTGTTCCTTAGGATATTGATAGCACGGACAAAAAGTACCGTTCGTGGGAGAAGCCAATAATCAGTGAAAGACAGATGGAGGGGGAGAGGACTGCCAATGCGACTCTGTACTTAGATCCCGAACCGAGAAATTGGAAAGGAGTCGCTCAGAGACGACAGCTGCCAGCGAGAGTTGATTCAGGAGTCGATAGTCGGAACAGAGACGATTCTCGACAATGGGCCGACTATCAGAATCAAGTTGCACCGAGAGTCACTTACAAGTTGGACGAGTTCGGTATTCCTATAGAGGAGGTACGGTCGCCACGCGCCGAGAACTACCTCGATTATGGGTCCGAAGTACCCATTATCAGACCTATCAGGGAGCCTAGCCTTCTCAGACGACCCTCGAGTCGGTGAGTAATAATATGATGAATGCAATCAAGCGCCTTGCAAATGAAATAGAATAAAAAATAATTACTGTTTGTGATTCAATAGAAATATAATGCTGAACCTCAAGGATCTTTTTATCTGAGGGTAATGCCCAATCAGCTCTGAAGGGCATGTTCGTGGGTAAAGAGAGGTGATGATGAAAGCATGACTACTGACTAGGCCTACTATTTTTCAGGCAATCGGGACCGAAAGACAATTTTGTGGTCAAAATCCGTTCTGTCAACTGGATTCGAACATTAAACCTATGGTTCATCAGAACGGAGCCTTATCTCTGCGCAACCAAACACTCCTTTATAAAGGATAATGTCAAATCGAAAACCAGCCACAACAAGCCTAGACTTATGTGGGCATAACCCTAGACAAACAGGATCAATGAACACTCTAAATCAGATTAAAGTCTAATGTTTGTACTACTGTGCATTGCGATTATACTTTTATACTCAACACTTTTAAAATTAAACAACATTTGACCTGGTGTTGAACAACAGCAGTCAGACGATGAGTTAGGGTCGATGTGCTAATTGAGCGGTATTTTTCAATTGTGATCTATTTTTCAAAAAAGGTGTTAGATAAGAAATTTATACAGGGTGTTTCTGAACTCCTTACCAATATTCTAAAGGCATTGTTCCTGGATAAGAAACAATATCTGGTACCGAGCTTCGCTCTAAAGCTGGGGCTAAACTGCTGAATTAAATAAATATGTTATTGTGAAAAATCATGAACCTCCTTGTAAAAAATCATCAACCTCCTTGTAAAAAATTAATTCGAAATTGATATGATCACGTCTCACAATTTTTTGGCTTGAACATGTGTTATAGACTTGGATGTAACTCCATTTACTCCAGCTGGATAGTTTTGGTCAGCTAACGATAACAGCCATTATACGCAGTGCTTGGGATTATGCCTGAATAAGGAATATTCAATTCTTTTTTAATCCTGCCAGAGAGTTTTCCCGGACATGAGACCTGGTGGAATCTTATTTTTCCATCACGGTTATATTTACATTTCAAATTTCGAGGAAATCGTTAAAGCCGTTTTCTAGATCCGTGGTTCCACAAACATACATATAAACATACATACATACATACATACATACATACATACAGAAATTACTCGCTTAATATAATAGGATACCTAAATATTATTTTCAAACTGTCCAAAAGTCATCAATACTTACAAAGCCGCCATTTTTTCTAAATTTTTGATTGAATAATTTTGTATGGGCCTTAAGAGGTTACTATAATGGTCAATTCTTATGTAAAATTAGCTGTGAAATTGAATGAAATCAGTTAGAAGTTTGTAACTCTGATGATTAATTATTATATTTTTAGCAAGATAAGCTAAAAACCTCAATTTTTCAACTTTGAAAGGATAGAAATAGGATATTTCATTCTTGATACCGGTATTTTGAGTTGAGTAATATTCTAAAGAATTAGATTCTGTAGAAAACATGTTCAGTAACATATTTTCGTTTCAAACGCACCCAAACCAGGATTTGAAGGAGAAAAAACAGCTTTGAAAAGATTGCTGCTTTGTCTACTGATTTGTGAGGTTTGGGCGCGTTTTAGACAATTTATAAATTTCAAAAAACGCACCCCTAGGGGTTACTCGTTGATTGAAATAATAATATTACGAATTGGTGTAGAGTGACAGGCCAGTCGATGCCACCGGAAGAGCTGCGAGGCCAAGTACCGTGGTCGTACCTGAGGCCTCCGCCCAAAGCTTCTCCTAGCCCCAGTCAGCCGGCCAGGGCTCCCGTCATCCCAGCTCCAGATTACGGCTACTCACGCTCGCCCACAAATCACCAATTTTCATCGAGAAAATGACGAGTGAGTACCAGCAGCATTGATTGAATCATTCAACAACTCTTTTTATATTCAAAGAAAATTTTAATCTTATGATGAAAATATTAACAGTTTGTGGAAAATTTGTCCTATCAATCAAGTAAAGATTTAAATTATCTAACAATCATTACAAGCCAATACTTATTGAGTATTATTAATCAAGGTTATTCCATAACTGCCTGATATTGGGCAGAATGAAAAAGTGGTGGGGGAACCAAAAAAATGACGTAGCTCAGATCAGTGATCCCGACTACACTGGAACCTCACAACTACACCAGCGCGGTAGTGCGGCGCATGCGCGGTCTTTCAATCTTTTCAGCAAAACTAATTTTATAATTTAATATCATAAGTTGATATTTTTTCACGCTTCTTCAAAGAAAAATACCAATTTCATATTTAGTACGGTGCAATTAGTTCGAAAAAAGACCGAACCTCAAGATCCAAAGAGAAAGGACGATTCCTACGCCAACTTGTTCTATACAACCCCTTTATTGTTTGGTAAAAAGTTACACCGTTGTGAGCGTCGGGTTTTTAGGGGAGGGGGGGTGAAAGGTGCAAAATTTCAGTTTTTCGTGAATTGTAGCCGAACCAAGCGTCGGACGAAAAAATTCCATGTTTTTTCTAGAGAACAAAATTTGGATGAGATTGAGACCAATCACAACCCTGTATCATCAACCGTTTTCAAGTTACAATTTTTTGAAAACTCCATATTTTTTCACAGGAATTATTCCGTTACTTTGAGAGTTTGCAACTTTGAATTGGGAACACTTGCATCCGTATTTCAAAATCCCTCTCGGCGAAATTCATTTCTCTTTAATTTGAGATCAAATTCACACTTCTATGTTCAGTGGTTCATGTGCTACAGCGATTTTAAAAAACCCTTACATACCCAAAATCCCCTAAAAATACATTTTATCATACAAAAAAAATACTAAAAATATTTGGATTGGCTTCTAATTCTATAATCATTAGGAGGGCAAAATTCTCTACATTTTCAGACCAAGAACATCACTCTACCTTCATTAGTTACAAAGTTACAGATGAATACATCATTAAAAATAAGTAAAAATTGAAATAGCTGATTTTACAGGAATGTTTTCATCAAAGTTTTATTCAAGAAATTCAGCGAATCATATATAGTATCATAGAGTACATTTTTCTCTACAATTTGAGACCAAATTCACATTTTTTGAACAATTACACAATTAGCTAGATCCATTTTTCAAACCAACTGCCGAGCTCAGAGCTCACTCTGAGAGGCGCTCCTTACACTATGTATGATACATTGAAACGCTTCGCTGAGCTAAAGAATACGACGATTGGTATTAAAAATATACGTAGCTTATTAAATAATTGTTCAAAAAATATGAATTTGGTCTCAAATTGTAGAAAAAAATGTGATCTTTAATATCATATAGGATTCATCATGATTTTACAATGAATTCCTCATGATAACATTGTTGGAAAATCAGCGTTTTCAATTGTTAAAAAATTAGACATAATTCATTCTATTGTAACTCGGTAACTATTGGCGGTAGAGTTATGCTCTTGGTCTAGGAATGTAGAGTGATTTATCCTCTAAAAGATGGTATATGAAAATTTCTTGTTCAATGCTTATTGTTAGAGAAATTTCAATAGAATTAGAAAAATGAGCGAATTTATCAGTAAAAGTGTGATAAAAACCGGTTGTGTACCTTCTTATGTCAAAGGTCTCGCAATTCTCATAGTAACCATTTGAAAGAGGAAGATTTTCTCTACATTTCTTGGTGGTTTCAGATTTTTCCGTTCACAACTTCCCGATTGGGATCATTGATATGTGAAAAATTGGACTTTTCAATGTACAGGTATTATTATTCAAGGGTATCATTTAAATCTGAATTTTCTAGTTTTTCACCGAATTTGGATTATAATATATGAATTTATACCGCCGTGATGAGTAGAAAATGATGAGCTATTACACGATAGAATCCGACGTACCAATCAAAAGTTATAAGGGAATATAAATTATTAAAAATAAGGGGATGCTTTTGACCAACCCCCATGAATCCTATGATAGTCTTGGTCGTGTCAACAATTTTTATGACAGTCTAGGGTCTCAAGAAACAAAATCTAGAAGTATGAGTCAATCCGACAATGAATTTATTAGAGTTAACGTAAGATTTTGCATGTGATAAAATTTTTCTCATCTTTAAAACAATCTGAACTTATCTATTATGGGTCTTGAGCACATTTCTCCTGTATAAATATCGTAGAACTGTTCATGAAGAACATTTTAAGAGAAAAAAACTTGAGATATCACCAAAAAATATCAAATGGTTAAGGATATAACAAAAATCGGCATTTAATGGCCGCCATCTTGTTTTCTCGAGAAGAGAAGCATTTTTTAGTGCATAATTATAGATATTCTGAATCTAAAGAGAAAAAGGAAGAGATTGATACCATTTTCAAGTCTCTAACATCAAGAAGACATGAAGGAAAATAGGGGGATTACTCGATTAGTCCAGTGCTCGATTAGTCCAGTCCCTATCCTACATTAAGAAACTGAAAAACTGGACTAATCGAGGCACCTGGACTAATCGAGGCGCAGGGGTTCGATTAATACAGTGACTCGATTAGTCCAGTTCTTCAATTAGATGAGCGAGTGCCTCGATTAGTCCAGAACTGGACTAATCGAGGCACTGGACTAATCGAAGCCCTGCGTCTCGATTAATACAGTGCCTCGATTAGTACAGTTGGCGTACTGAATTCGTACCAGGTGATGAATCCACTAAATGCGTTGACAAGGAATTGACTATAACTAGACGGCGTCAAAGTGGTCGTATAACAAATTTCAAATAAAACCAAGGCGGCGCGGCGCGATCTTTTACCGGTATCTTTCAACTTATTATATTTGTTAAATCTATTAAATTAGGCTACTGCTATTAGAAATTCGAGATTCAATATTGTTTAATTTATGGAAGTGACAGTTTGATTAATTAATATTAATACTTTTATGATTTACAGCAGTATTTGAAATCTGTATTGGTAATTATTCAGAAACTGAATTATTGTATTCATGAAACTAAAAATCTAATGAACCAAAAAACCTTTAAATTTGGCTCTCGATATGTGACTTTATTTACCATAATTTTTTGTATTGAAATGTTAATACAATTTTAATGTTATCAACAGTCTTGAGGGTGGCCGTGGCTGAGTGGGTTAAGTTCTGGAGTTAAAGCCACTAAGATATTATTGTATTGGAAGTATTCAAATTATACATTGTGAAAGCGTATATCATTGTCAAGAATATACGCAGAATATACGCTTATATAAAATAAAATTGTTAATTAGTGAAGATCTGTACGATTAAAAAGCCTATCTGTATTGATATATGTTCAAGGAAATCTTCATAAACCCAATGCTGCGTTCAGAAATGCGAAAATATCAATAAATAATCAGTTATCAGTTTGATAAAGAAAAATAAAATGAGCATTCCAAATTTAGTTCATTATCTATGTAGATCACACGGAACTTCTTAAGTTTTCATTGTATAAAAACAAAAAATCCGAAAAATATGAATAATTTTTTTGTTTGTTGTCAGATTGACTTGAATTTTTATGGGGAGGACACTAATATGGAGAGGAATGTTCCTGTTTTTAGTAGAATTTTTCCATGGCTCCTCCACCCCTCTCCCAGATCCGAAAAACCGTTCGGGCGATTTCATTAATTTTAAATTTCCTGGCTTAGAAAGACGTGACGTGATGGCATGTGATTGGTTGATAATTGCATGCGGACGAAAAGAAGACTTTCTGGAAAGTTGGGAAAAGAATTCCAGCTTGGTCAATATTGATTCAAAAATTATAAATTTGGTCTCAAATTGTAGATTAGAATGTTTCCTACAATTCGAAATTAGATTGATGATTTTTGAAACAATATTGACATTTGAGCTGAAGACATTTTCCCATCTTGCCAGAATGTCTTCTTTGCTTCTTCTCTGTGTGCAGTGTTGTCTTAGATCAAACGATCAAGGCCTTTCGAAGTTCCGAGAAATCTAGTATGCACATGTCTGTCCAAGCAAAGAAGACCGTGTGGCAAGATAGGAAAGTGACCCCAGCTTGGTCAATATAGGTTCAAAAAATATTGATTTGGTCTCAAATGTAGATCAGAATGTTTTCTACGATTGAGGCCAAATCAATAATTTTTGAACCAATCTTGACCGAGCTGAAGTCATTTTCTCATCTTGCCAGAGGGTCTTCTTTGCTTGGACAGACTATACTAGGCTACATAATTATTCTATAGTATTATTGCTGATAGAGATGGAGCAAAGAAGGCATTTTGGCAAGATGGGAAAATAATTTCAGCTTGGACAATATCAGTTGAAAATCATAGATTTGGTCTCGAATTGTAGGAAACATCCTGATCTTCAATTTAAGACCAAAATTTTACTTTTTGAACGAATATTGACCAAGCTGGAGTCATTTCTCCATCTAGTCAGAATTTCTTTCTTCCTTGGACAGACTACAGTAAATAGCGAGAAATTACTACAATGATTATCAGACTCTATAAATGAGAGCAATTTCGCTTTCATTAAATTAGATTAATTACTCATATCAGTCTCTTTATTCTGTTGGTCAAGTGTAAGGCAGGACTTGGTCCTAACTTCGCCGTTTCAAGGCTGTAACGAAGTAGTCATATTTTATTATCTATAATTAATGTACATGGATAAAGTTATTCTATTCACCTTCTCTCATTTTACTCTCTCTTTCGCTCTCTTTAACCTCTCCTCTCTATCTCCTCTCTCGTTTTATTCTCTTGATCCTTCTCTCTCATTCTTTTCAATCATTTCACTGCCTCATTCACTTTTCAATCCACTTTTTCCTATCTCTTTTCTCATTTTTCTATTCTCTCTATCTCTTATCTCATTTACCCTCTTTATCCTGTGCTTTCTCTTCCTTCTCTCATTTTACTCTCTCTTCTCTCTACTTCTCTCTATCTTTTCTCGAAGATAAGGAACATGACTGTAGGCTGACGTGCTTTGTATCGACTCCTCATTCAAGTTGAGTTTTAGTTTAAAGTTCTGGTGCTAGTTACTTGATTTTTTGCAACCAGCTGTAAATAGGTGTTATCTCTGAAAGTGCCAATTATCATTGTGATCCTTCATATATTACTTGAGTTACAGTTTTATTAGTGTTTCCATAAGTATGGCAGGTACTCGAAGCAACGTATAATCTCAGGCTGCCTCTAAAGATAAGACTCCTGCCGCAACAAGTGAGCCCCCACCAACACCACTCGCCACGCCTGCCGGCCTAGAAGACGAGGGGGAAAGGAGGAAGCTTATTCAGGAGGTCTTGTCGGAGTTCATCTCTGACAATGAATTCCTTGACAAGATAGCCGATCGTGTTGCAGATAAGGTTGCTGATAAGTTAAAGGAGATAGTGACCTCACATGTGTTGGAAGTGATCGAACCGCGATTTTCGGAGATGAACGAGAAGATCGAGTCGTTGAAAAAAGACATAAAGACCCTTCAAGAAAAGTCAGCAGTTAGCGAGTCGTCTTGGGAAAGCCGAATGGACGCTAAAACAGACGTATTAGCGCAATACCAGCGACGCAACAACATAAGGATATTTGGCATACCTGAAGTCAGTGGAGAGAATGTAACAACGGTAGTTACAAATTTGTTCAGTGAAAAATTGGATCTCCAAATAGACTCTTCACTGATTGATCGGTGTCATCGCGTCGGTCGCCCCCCTGCCCCCGGCGAGACTAAGCATCGCGCCGTGCTGGTTAAATTTATCAGCTACCAAACGCGACGTGCTGTCATCTCCGTGCGACGTCGGCTTCGCGGTACTGCTATTACAATTCGTGAGGACCTCACGCAACGACGAAATGAACTCTTCAGAAATATCGCGGCAAGAGTTGGATTTAAAAATGTATGGTCAATTGATGGTAGAATAGTTTGGAAGGAGGACGGTAATATACGTTCAGACGTTCGGGAATAGCACTTCAGACTGGCATGATTTAGGCTTCGAAGATACTATATATCTATGGGTTGAGAGAGAGGGTGTGAGGGTGATGGATTGCGGGAGGGAGAGAGCTTACGGGTGAGTTATCATTGTTTAACATCTTATTTCTCATCCCATTTTTTGTCACATCGCGGTCAAGCATACTGCACTATCAGTATCAATTAAATAAATTAGTTTTTTTCTTTCATATTGACATATTTATTATGAATGATATGGAAATATTATATACATTATATTAAACGCATGCTGTTGAAGTGTATTAGTATCACCTGTACTAGTATCATACTGTATACCGTATTAGTATCATTTATAATAATGAATACAACTTATTCATTTTCTCCATACATAAACGATACTGTTATATAATTTGATTAAATTAAAAGTAAAATCTGAATGGTACATTATATGTAGTTTGTAATTTTGACTTTGCTAGGCTTTACTTTTGAATTCTATAAATAAGCAAGTGCAGTTCATTTGACGGAGTCAAAGTACCGCACCTACAGAAATAATTTTTCAACTCAAAAGTAAAGAAATTACTTTAGCAGGCTCAGTAGCCTATGCACTGTTATCTATCTTCCTTCCATTGTTTACTTAATCTACTTGATTGAGATTTCGGCACTAGTCATTCATTTTCAATGTCAATCTTGCTCAATGCATCTCTTTCTGCATCCGTCACTCTTTCTCTTTCACTACTTGCTGTTTTCTGTTATCTTATGCTTAGTGCAGTTGTGTTGTCTCTGACTTGGACTGATATTTTTATAGATTTATTCATGAACTCTTGATAAACTGTTTGATAGGCTGTGAATTCAAATTTAATAGTTATCTCTCGTCATAATAATAAATAAAACTATGTAATGGGATTCATTCAGTTATAATAAATGTTTCTGAAATATTTTCATGATCATACATCATATTGCTTCATAATAATATATATTGTAGAGACCAAATTCATCTGAAAATTATTGTTGAATATTTTTATCATTTAAATTACTGTAATAATTTTCGGGGAATCATATATTTTTCTCTTCTCGTGTATGGGTTATATTATTATAATATTTTTGGTACATCAATCAGTAGGCTATAATAATTTTTAGTATTTCAGTATATACATTTTTACTACATATCTCATGAGTTAATTAATTCATTGCTCTTTGCATTAACTTACTGGCGATAGATTACATTGTACCGGTAATGAATGTGATGGAATTCAGAAGAGTCTTGGCTGCTGGTTGCAGGACGGTTTTTATCTTTCAATTTAACCATCAGCTTTTGGATTAATGATTTAGGAGTCGATGACATACAGCTCGTTGTTATACTTAATTTTCCATCTATCGAGCATATTATATCTAACCATTTATTTATCATTATCTTCCTAAACAATTTTTTTTCTTTTCCTCATTCTCTTATTACGATTAAAAAATAAATAAAAAAATTATCATGTTCTATGCTACAGATTTATTGAATTTGCATGCATGTATGATTGAGTGTGTGATTGTGATGAAAATATATTCGAAGATAATTTCTTCTAATTGTACTTTGAGACTTGAACGTCGTTTCTGGTGGTTCTCCCCTTTTGCATTGATCCATACATTGTACTTGTATGAGTTATCGGAATGATGACGGGGCCGCGCTGAGCGCTGGGGCTGCTCCAAAAAATCTTCTGCCCTATTCTGGGTTTCTGAAAGTGGCACATGTGAATGCACAGTCGATTGGGTGTCACATTGACGAGTTTCGCTGTATCTTTGAGTCGCAGGAGTGCGATGTTATCTTGGTCAGTGAGACTTGGCTTAAGCCGATTGTTCCTTCGAGAAGGGTGGAGCTGGCTGGTTATACTTTACTCAGGAACGATCGACTTCACAAAAATGGAGGTGGTGTTGCGGCGTATGTTAAGCATACTCTAAAACCTAGAGTAAAAGTAAAATCTGATACAACTAGAGCAAATAAGCCTGAATTTCTACTCTTGGACATATTCACTAATGGAACAAAGGTGCTCATCGCCGTTTGCTACAGACCACCTCATATTGGGTTTCTGGAGGAATTTGAAGTGGCTCTCACAGATAGTATGGCCACCTATAGACACATCATAGTCATGGGTGACTTCAATACAGATTTAATCAGACACGTTTCCCCTGAAAAGACTCAACTATTGACTATTTTCAACTCTTGTAATTTATCTCTCTTACCATTGCAGGCCACTCATCATACAGCTACCTCACACACTCTTCTTGACCTGATTGCAGTGTCGGAGGAGGCTGCAGTCAGGACTTATGGACAGCTGCCAGCTCCGGGATTGTCTAACCATGACCTTATCTACTGTTCCTATACCATTAAAGTTCCTAAGCCTGAACCCAAATTGATTTATTATCGCGATTTCAAGAATATTAACTATGCAGAGCTTTATAATGAGGCATCTGGCTTTCCCTGGTTTAATATTTTCTTATCAGTTGATGTGAATGTAATGCTCTCTTTTTTCTATGTATACTCTAATCATCTTTTTGACAAGTTTGTTCCCCTTAAGACAAGGCGAGTCACAAGAGCACCTGCACCATGGATTGGACCTGAGATCAAACAATTAATGAAAGAGCGTGACCGTTTATGCAGACTTGCCAGACAAACGCAGGATTCTCTCATATTTGATCAATATAAGCGATTGAGAAATCGATGCAAGCAGTTGATCAGAAACTCAAAATGCCAATTCTTTCATCGCTCTTTTGGTTTTGCCCGATCAACTGCATCTAAGTGGCAAGCACTCAGGAAGCTTGGAGTGGGAAAGGATAAGAGAGGATTGGTGCTGAACCACAGCCCAAATGAGTTGAATGATTTCTTTTCAGATATACCTGTGCCTTTGGGCATTGCTCAAGTCTATACAGAGCAGTACACACCAGTTCCAGCAACTGCTAGGGAATTCTACTTTTCTGCTGACACTGAGACCAAGGTGATGAATGCAATTTTATCCATCAAAAGCAATGCTGTTGGTGCAGATTCACTTCCACTGCGATTCATCAAGATTTTATTACCCATCACCCTTCCATACATTACACATATTTACAATTTCTCACTCATTTCTTCTGTATTTCCAGCCTATTTCAAAGTCTCTACAATCATTCCCCTCAATAAGACTTCTAACCCTTCTAACCCATCTGACTATCGACCTGTTTCAGTGCTGTCTGTATTGTCTAAAGGTCTTGAAAAATATGCATATGAACAAATCAACTCTCATATTTCTATTCACAATCACCTTAATACCTTCCAGTCAGGATTTAGGCAAGGATATAGTACCATGACTGCCCTTCTCTGTGTTACAGAGGATATTCGTTTTGCCATCGATAATGGTCAGCTGACTTTAATGGTCCTAATCGATATGAGCAAAGCATTTGATTCCATCTATCATCCGCTGCTCCTGAAAAAATTGGTGAACTTTGGTTTTTCAGCCTGGAGCATTACCTGGATGAGATCTTATCTTGCAGATAGACAGCAGTGCGTTCGAGCTGGTGGGGATCAATCAAGGTGGCAGGTGGTGAACAGAGGCGTACCACAGGGCTCAGTTTTGGGTCCGCTGCTGTTCAATTTATATATAAATGATGTGTCTGAGAGACTGAGGTTTACTAAATATCACATGTATGCAGACGACTTACAGCTCTACTTGCATTTTGATATTAATGATTTTGAAGAAGCTGTTCATAGGATGAATGTTGATTTGACTTCTATTTCTGAATGGGTTGCACAACACGGATTGAGAATCAATGAAAGTAAATCAAAGGCAATCATTGTTGGGCACAACAGACGACTCCCAAACCTTGATTACTCAAATGGACCTTATGTTACTATAAATCATCAACAATTAGAGTACTGCCATTCAGTTAAGAATTTGGGTATTGTAATGAACAAGCATCTTGATTGGACAGAGCAAATAACTAAAACTTGCAATAGGGTCTTTGCTGGCATTCATTCATTGAAGAAGATCAGACTTTTTTTGCCTTTCCAAATAAAGGTAATGCTGGTGAAGACTCTGATCTTCCCATTCTTCCATTACTGTGATGCTGTTACCCATGACATGACTGTGGCACTGTCAGAGAGGCTCCAGCGAGCACAAAATTACTGTCTGAGGTTTATTTTTGATCTAGACCGAGGGGAACACATTACACCATATTTCAATCAACTCAACATTCTCAGGCTGAGAAGATTCCGCTCATATCATATTTTAACTCTATTATTCAAAATAATTTCCACCAAGAGCCCAGAGTATCTAAGCCAGAAGTTCAGGTTTCTTGGAGAGGTAGGCAGAGGGGGCACCCGGCACAGCTTGTCTGTATTGTATGTTCCTAGGCATCGCACTGTTGTGTATAACAGGTCTTTTCATGTGACGGCCTGTCGACTGTGGAATTTGCTTCCAGCTGAGGTGAGATCAATCGAGCACCAATCCCGGTTCAGTGCGGCTGTCATGGACTGCTTGAGGGGGGCCGACTGGGACGGTTAGCGGGGACTCAGGTACAAAATCCAATTGTGTGAATGTGTGTGTGTGTATCTGCGCGCGCGTAAATTGTTGTGTTCTTCAAACACTTCTAAATATTATTATTCTAATTACAGCTGTACCGTAGCTATTTTTTCAATAATCAACTATGTCTAATTTGGTTCGTTTTGTTCTTCTTTGCTGTATTGTTTTTATTTTTTCTTTGATATAGCTCACTTTTAAGAATTAATATTATTCATTTTTATTTTTTTATTTTCATTTTGTTGTATTGTATCTATTTATTCTTTTCTTCACTTTAATTTAGTTTTTACTTTTAGTTGAAGTAGAATTGTAGTGGAGGGTTAAGTGTAAGAGAGGGCCGGCTGCGCCCTAACTTCGCCCTCCCAGGTTTAAAATAAAGGCAGCCATTCAATTCAATTCAATTCAATTCAATATATTATACAATAGTGAAAACTATAACTCAGTTGATAACAATATGATTACGATAATAGTTTGTAATCATTTTTAATGGAATCATGACTTCGATTTTATTATTTACTAACGTAGTCTACAGTACAGCTAACGTCAAATAGTTAGACAGTTGGCGAATGTCTGTTATCAATACTCACCTCTGTCAGGACAGTCAGAAGCTGTCTTCAAAGGCGAATAAGTACAGATGAGGTCACTCTCTTTTCTATGTACTTTCTCAGACAGCTCGTCGATTGTCCTGAGAGAGCTGAGAATTGATAATAGTCATTCGCCAACCGCCTAACTATTTGGCATCAGCTATATTATTTCAATCTTATATTTAAATGTAGTCTACAGTGTTATACTCAGATTTTTTATGCATTATCAAGACCATAACGTATATGTCTTTTGATCTTGCGGATATTGAATGATTATTTCTGGAGAAAAGCCGAGTCAATAGTTTAGAGAGGTTGATAGCTATCGATACCCCACAAACTTTTCCTGGAATGCAAAATAATAACAACTCAACCATCCTTTGATCTCCAAAGAACTTTGTTTTTTCTGATGACGTACTCTGTAGTCAGGCCTCCATTCAATTCCATAATATGTTAGGCTGAACGCGCACTTCTACGACTCAGACCAGACCAAGACTCAGACCAGACTAACTTGCAGCCAGAGAAACACGGAATTATACGTGATCAAATGGAGATCACATGAAGTAACGCGCACTAGTCAGACCAAGTCCAGAGCCAGACCACAGCTGTATACTTTCAATGTTAAAGGTACACTAGCGCGGCCACCATTCCAAATTTGGAACCAAATCACTACGGCCAGAGAAAACATTGGAAGATAGGAGAATTGCGTTTCAGGCCAGACAACAAATTTTTTTCTGGTCTGGCAAGACCAAACATCAGACCAGCTGGTGTACATTCGTTTTCAAATTTGTGTTGCTTTTCACAAAACGGAATAGTCATCTTTTGTATCATTTCTATCTTTTTTCTCATTTCTCTCAAAATGTCTTTTGAAATATTTGGTGCTGAACGGCTAATTTATGAAATCAAAGAGATAAGAAGGAAAGAAAAAAATAGAAGACCGCATTGAAATGTAGAAAATTATAGAATTAGAGGAAGAGTGAAAAAAAACTCTTTCAGATAAGAAATAGATGAGAAAGTGGACTAAAATTCCATTTTATTCATCTATCCATTGATAATACAATACAAATTATAATAATATTATTATTAATATAACTAGGATAGAAAAAATAGGCGAAGTCTGAACTATTTCTTGATATCTATAAATTCATTATGTATATCGACTTCTATTCAAGGGCCGGACTAGAACTCCTGAAAGGGCGCTGCCTTCCACTTATGAAAGGCCGCATCCTTGAGGGGGTTAGTCTCAGCCCATAAAATTGAGGGGTTTGGGAGTCGTCTCTGGATAAAAATTAAATTTTGACCTCGAATTTTTTGTTGATGGTGAACTTTATTGATGTTTGAAAGCTTGAAAATGGAATTTCTATGTCATTTTCCATTGAAGAAAGTTATCGAACATCACAATCAATTTTTCATCATACAGGAATTCAATTATGAAAAGCCTTTCTGGCTTCTTGGACAATAGAGAAAAATAGCAAGTGAAAGTAGGAGCAATTTTTGTTGATGTGATTCAGTACGTTTCGAAAATGGTAAAAAAGGAATTTTGATTAATAAAGGGGAGGAATAAGAAGAATGTGGAATGAATATGTAGTACTAGGCCTGTATACTCTTTGTAGTATGACCTCTTTTGGGAGATTGGCTGTTGTTAGTAAAGACAGTCAGTTGTTTCCCGTCTCAGGAGAAATAGTAATTATTGTTGCATTACATAACTGATCAACTTCATGTTATTCAGAGGTGTTCTGCGCCTCCACTTGGTTGTGAAGCCTAGCTTATGGTTGAGAGGATCACCGTGCTGACCACACGTTACCTCTATCCTAGTTGATGATTATTCGCTTTCTGTATGGTCTGTTTGGGCAGAGATGGTATTCTTTCAGGGTGGGGGATGTCTTTCGGCTTGGTCGGTGTTGGTTGGGGGCCTGTAGGTTCTGTTCACGAATTTATGGCTTTTGAGCAGGTATTGGCTGGGCTGGAGTCGTTTTCCCGTCTTGCTGGGGTGTCTTCTTTGCTTGGACGGACTGTATATAGTGGAGTGAATATGAAACTTGCAACCAGCTCGTAGGCCTAGGCCCTTCTTGGGATGTTGAGACATTGACAAACAAACTGTAGTATACACTGCTTTCATTTCATGAAAAATTCCAAACAACTCATATCAATTGTCATTGTTTCTATTAGTTTATTATGAAGCTTACCATTGAATTTCCTATTTTTCAAAATTCGAAATTGAACTTCAATACATTGAGCTGAATACTCTAAATTTTTGATAGGTTTAAAAATAATTTTACTGAAAATTTTCAAGTTTCAATTCATTATCAAATTACTTCACTTTTTTCATACAATCACTTTTTATAGTAATTGGAAATTCAAATGAGAAAGTAAGATCTTTGAATTCTATAGATTCTCAATACTTAATTAATGATCAACAAAGTAATATGAAATGTCTAATTGATGAAATTAATTATCATTAGAATAATATTGGTGATGCTATCGTCACACGAGGGCGCAAGGGGCGTACAATTGAAGGGTGCACCGGCTCACGGGCTGCTGGTGGCCAGTCTGAGCCTGTTTTATTCGATCACATTAATCTATGCATGAGTTCCATTTGTTCTTATCAGTATTCATTCTACAAGATCTATTGTTCTTTCTAAGAAAAGAACAGGTGAAATCAGATTGAACACTTAATAGACGAGTACAAAAGAGAAAATGTTAATAAATTATAGAAATTCTCTACAATACTGACACCAATTTAGGTTCACGTCAATTCTGGAAATGTTTTTTTCAAATCCTTTTGAAAATACGCCCGTAATCAGGTTTTCAAAAGTTTGAGATGCATCGCGGATTGCATATTTTGGTCCTTAGTCAATTATCTATTTCATCTTAATTAGACCTATTTTATTAATTATCTAAATTTATCTATTTACAATTCGCGAAATGGCACTCATTCATGGCATGTTCGGTTGGACTTTAAAAAGCACTCTCAGAACAGCTTTTTGAAATTCTGCTGAGTTACGCCCAATATTTAGGCCTAAGTTTCCATAGTTTTTCCTTTGCTTTTTTCGAGAACCAATTGGGAGAAAATGTAAAAATTTATTAGACAGGTTCCGATTGAATTTAGAATTGTATGTTGAAAATTTTTGAAATCAAAATGACCCTGTTAAGTTGTGTGGGTAAACAAAGCGAGTCAGTTTTAATTGGAATTTTCAGGCGAGCGAAGCGATCCTATCTGTCTATTGACACTCCTGATATTACCAGGGGTCCAGGTGGATAGGCGAGCGAAACAATGCGGTACAGTGTAATACGAACTATTGGTTAGTTAGTTAATTATTACTAACTATACTAACATACATACTATATATAATATAGAGTAACTATACGAACATATTGTAAGTGTGTACAATAGAATTAAATGCGTTTTGAATTCTGTAATAATCGTTATTTATTATTATTACTAGGGAAGCGCATGCGGAGGCAGCCGCAAATTGAGCGAAGCAAGCTTTCTTTTTGTCCAAAAGTTTTTGAAGCGTAGACTCGAAAATTTGATCCCAGTATTTTAAGCCTAGCTAAACCTAGCTGATGGTGAAATTGGCTCATTCTTTTACCATGTAATGTTATGAAATGAGAGTATAAAATAGGAGCAACAACCTTTAAGTGAATGTTTTCTCAAGTGAGTGTTTATTTTGATAGAATAAGGCAAGATGAGAAAATGACTCCAGCTTGTTCAATATTGGTTAAAAAATATTGATTGGACTCAAATTGAAGGTCAAAATGTTTCCTACGATTGAGACAAAATCAATAATTTTCAAACAATATTGACCGAGCTGGAGTCATTTTCTCTATGAGTGGTTCAACTTTGTAAATACAGCATTTGACGTACCTTTTTTGGTCTCAAATGTGCTCTGATTGTTCAAAATAATTATTCAGTAGCAAATTATAAAGGAAAATCGATATAAACTTGGAAAATCGCGAAAAAATAAGCCTTTTGGATGAAATTTGGGCAAATTTTTTGTGTATTTCCACAACAAGCTTCCATTGTTTGTTAGCATGTTGAGAAATATTGAATGAATGCAAATAAATAAATAATTTATTAATAAAGACATCAGGTAAAAAACCCATTTTGCCTCCTTCACACAGTACAATATAGTTATTTGTGTATCAGTACGCAAAGAGTGATTTTGCTGCATCAAGAGAAACACTTACGCAAGAGCCGCAGGCCGTATTACACATTAAGTTTTTCCAAACTACCATATTGAATGTGAAAGGTTGAAATTAAAATTAAAATAGTCATATCTCAGTTATTTATCATTGAATCCTGACAAATCAGGCACCATTTTATTCAGAACTAGCCGGCAGGCTCGCTTCGCTCGCCTTCTCCGCCTAGCCAGGGGGCTCCGCCCCCTGGACCCCCGACAGTATAGGCAGTGTAAGTGAGACAAACAGGCTCGCTTCGCTCGCCTGCAAAACCTCTGTCAGTGTCAGCTGAGACAAACAGGCTCGCTTTGCTCGCATGCAAATTCCGTTCAGAAAGGGATTAGAAATTTATTGAACACAGCATTTCTAGACCTAATTTGGACCTGTTTCCTTAATTTCAACATTTTCAGCCAACTTGTTCTCAAAAAACCTAAGAAAAACTCCAAAAATTCTGAAAAATAGTAAAACGCTAAAATGAAGTGTAAACTTTGGAAAGTATATTGGACATAGTTTAAAACTTAATTCAATATCTTCCAAATTAGTTCATCTATAATCTTGCTGAACCATTAAACATACAATTTGGATTTGTCATATCAAGGTGGAAGATATGCAACTCGCAATACATCTACAATTTTTAAAAACTTATTACTTGCTTAATCTTGAACGGATTTCAAAAATATTTTAACACAAAATTTCTAGACCTCATCTGAACCTGCCCACCAAATATCAACATTTTTTACTGATTAAAAAATTTTTTTTAATTTTTAAATTTTAAATTTTATTTATAATTTTTAATTTTTAAATTTTATTTATAATTTATAATTTATAATTTATAATTTATAATTTATAATTTTTAATTTTTAATTTTTAATTTTTAATTTTTAATTTTTAATTTTTAATTTTTAATTTTTAATTTTTAATTTTTAATTTTTAATTTTTAATTTTTAATTTTTAATTTTTAATTTTTAATTTTTAATTTTTAATTTTTAATTTTTAATTTTTAATTTTTAATTTTTAATTTTTAATTTTTAATTTTTAATTTTTAATTTTTAATTTTTAATTTTTAATTCTTAATTTAATTTTTAATTTTTAATTTTTAATTTTTAATTTTTAATTTTTAATTTTTAATTTTTAATTTTTAATTTTTAATTTTTAGTTTTTAATTTTTAATTTTTAATTTTTAATTTTTAATTTTTAATTTTTAATTTCTAATTTTTAATTTTTAATTCAATTTTCTCTTGACCAAACAAATCTTAAAAGGTCGTTTAT
Source organism: Sogatella furcifera (assembly GCA_017141385.1). NCBI lineage: Eukaryota > Metazoa > Arthropoda > Insecta > Hemiptera > Delphacidae > Sogatella > Sogatella furcifera. The sequence goes on along the minus strand of CM029551.1, from coordinate 15,214,214 downwards.
TTCTTTTATTTCTATGTAAAATAATATTGGAAGTTGTTCTAAGTTGAAAATAATCGGCAAAAAAAATGTTCTGCTCAGGTTTCGAACCCCCCCTGATTGGTAAGCAGTGAAATACTAGTCCACATCGCTAACTACTGGGCTATGAGGATTCGATAGAGAGTCGATTCTGTCAGTGATACCAACATGATTTCAAGAGCATAATAGACATTTCTGACCAGGAACGTTTCTCAAAACTGATGTTAGGTTGCAATCCTGCAGTGCAGAGAGCATGAATATAGCATGAATAATGTGTATAGTAATAGTGTGTAAGCAATCCTTTTTTTCCTTTTTTCGTCCTTAATATGCAAATTTTCAAAATGCTCTATAGCCTATAACCTGGTCGTCCATGTCTACTATCACCATGGCAAGTTTGAATTTAATTGTTCAAGCGGTTCCGGAGGAGTAGTTATACAAAGAGTGACTTTCCTAATCCATTAGAGCTTTGCTTCGCTCCGCTCAATTATATTTATTATATGGTGTAGTGATTTTGTGAAGTTCTTCAGTTTTAGTAGTCAACAATGTTTTGGAATCAAAAATTATGTTTTCAAATAAACTTTTTAAAATAACCATAACTCATATCTCCGTTTGTGGAAAATGAGGTTATTTGGCGAAGTGGAACAACCCTTGGGTCTCCCCACTATACGCTAAATAAATAAATAATGTAATCAAGATTATTTTCAACGCCAGCCAGGCTTTTGATCAATCATGTAAATTCAGTAGTAAATGATAAACATCAACCTTTTTTGTACCGGTAATAGATGTATCAAATTTTAACCAATAGGTTCTAATCACTGGCGGCTCATGCCCAGTGAAAGATAGTGAAAGATACGGGCACTTCACCTGTTTCGTGTGTACGAGCCGCCAGTGGATATAATTATTTTAAATAAGGTTCATTCGGAGAAGCTCGCTTTAATAATATACAGTAGTAAGCCGATCATCCGAGCGCCGATTAACCAAATTGTCAATTATCCGAATCGGTATTAAAAGCATAGTAATGAATCAAAAACCAGCGTTTACGACGTGATCGTAGCTTTTCTTTTTTTCTGAATTGTATTTACTGTACCGTAGTTTAGTACAGTAGTATGTGTTTTGCTTTCCATATTAATTTAACTACACTGTAGTGATATAAATCACTACACTGTACTTTTCAAATGTAATAAAGTTTATTCCAATAAGTTTTACACATTATTTTTCTTTAATACAATCCAATTACATGTCCAATTGTCCAAATTTTTGCTTATCTGAATTGATCCCGGTCTCAATTAATTTGTATAATCGGCGTTCCACTGTAATGAAGATGCAGTTAAAATTAAAACAATTTTTTTGCCATACTTTTGGAACGGTAGCTAACTCCGAAATTCTGACACCGGTCCTATGATCTCGTGGTTATAACAGTCTCCACGTGGTCAATCTCAGAATTCCATTATTTAAATTACCCGGGAATGATTGATACAAATTTAAAACGAAGTTGGCGCTATCTCTTTGCTAATGATGGAACTGCTTGAACATGCAATGCTAGTTTGCTTACTGAGAAATAAAAATTTATCATTATTCATTTATTTTTCCCGTGGCTATTTTCCTACCGGTAGCCCCCTCCACGTCCTCCAAGTTATGAAATTGAGAATGCAATTTATACAAAATTGATCATACATTCCTATTATACAAGAGTTTTTACAAGAGCACATTCATTTAGCCTATATTCCAAGTAAGCCTACTTGTGAAATTCAAAGGTTTTGACTTAGATTTTCAAAGACTGAATTAATCTACCCCTTTTTGGTACGTATCAGCTCTAAAAGAATAGATCAAAATTCACCGTGTGACCTCAAATTTTCCAAGTAATTTTATTGACTATAATCTTTAACTGAATATTTTTTCCATAAATAAACAATATCAATTGAAAAATCAGAAACAAAAAATTACCAAAATTTAAGGGTTTTTTCAATTTTTAAGGGTGAAGCCGTACCCTAGGACGGCAGAAAACTTCAATTTCGGATTCAGCGCACTGGAATACAGTCATAATATAAAACAATTGGAAAAAAAACTTCCGCACCACTTGTCTGACAAAACTACCATTATTTTACTGGGCTATCATATCGTCAGAGTTTTACTGGAAACCTGACGTCAGAGTTTGCAAGCTACTTGAACTGATCGATAACTTTTGCCGTCGGCGATTATGGCAGCGTCTCTAGTGTAACGCTAAGAGAGTGATATAGTTGATTCCACATATTATAACCGGTTCAGCGGGTCGCATGAATTGGCTAAACTGGACTAATCGAGCGCCTTGCACATCCTACCTAATAAACCAACTTTACTGTACTAATCGAACCTCTAGACAAATTGAAATACACTGCCTCGATTAGTACAGGAAAAACTGGACTAATCGAACCACTCTCATAAAACAACTTATATATTTGAAAAACTGGACTAATCGAGCACTGGACTAATCGAACCCTACCCGAAAATAGTTTTTATATAACATGTTAGTTGCCTTACTCCGCGCATGCCCCTCTTTGGGTCTCGCTGTACCCTTCATCGAGGCAGAAAAAGCCTTCAAAACCACATGGTTGTAAAGCTAAAAAATAGATCTACAACTTATAGATTTAAAATTTTTGTCTATCTGATGCATAAAAAAAACTAAAGACAGAAAAACGAAAATTTTCATAAGAAATTCTATCATTTTTCATATTAAAAATTTATAACTTATCATTTATACGTTTTGGGAGTTATGTTTTATATAGCTCAAGTAGATAATTTTATAAGGAACAATTTGAGAGGAAAATTGAAAGGATATCTTCAAAAATGACTGAGTTATGGCCGAAACAGTGAAACTCTGAAATTCTCGGACGCCACCTTGGATTACAGGTGACGCACCCCTTGGAGAGCTTATGACCACCGATATTATTTTTCTCCAGGTCAAAACAAAGAGATTGATACCACTCCCAAACTTCTTTACTCAATAGGCTCACGGGAAGCCTTTTTTGTAACACTTGCCCCCGTACTATTAGGGGATTTTGGGGATGTAAGGGTTTTTCAAAATAGCTGTAGCACATGAACCACTGAACATAGAAGTGTGAATTTGATCTCAAATTAAAGAGAAATGAATTTCGCAAAGTTTATAACAATCCGTCAATTTACAAGTATTATTATCTCTTGCGTCATAATGTGAAAATATTTTTCTATATAAGTGTGAATATCAAACTTTTTAAACTAGGTTAGGCATATTTGTTCAGGACCATCTATAAATGATAGACTTTCCAACAGAAATTAGTGGACAAATCAGAAATAGGATGTCTATCATTATTTTAATTCTTAAAGTTTAAGAATCCAATAAAAACTAAATTAATTAATGCAGCTCCTTACAATTTAGAGGAATGCTTAATCTGTTGGCGTGTGTAAGCATTTTCTTTGCAAACATTTTTACAATGCGTGATCCTGGAGTTATGGAGTATGTTAATTCTTTTGTATGTTCTGACTTTCTTCTCTTTTTGATCTTTTTTTTCTGAGTATTGTAGGTACTCAATATTTTTGACGTGTCAAATACTGCCAAGCTTTGCTTGATTTTGTGGTGTTACTTGACGAAAATCAAACTAAACTAAACTAAACATCAAAACCTTATACAATACTAGATTAAGCATCCAATTATCTAGATTATTATCATGCATGATATTAATAATAATAATAAATATCATCATGCATAATAATAATAATAATAATGAGCTAGTTTTAAATTGGAAACCTAATTGACTAATTATATTTTTTTATTGGAGTTACCTTGTTTAAATGTATGCCAGTTTGAGCTATGGAAGTTCTATAGTAATTATGATTCATATTTTCAATGCGCCAGTGTAGTTGTGAGCTTCAGTGCAGGGTAAGTATAGTCGGAATCACTGATCTGAACTACGTCATTTTTTGGGTTTCCCCACCACTTTTCAAATTCTCGAAAATCGGTACAACCTTGTCTTCAATAACCTTGATTATTAATTAATTTAGAGTATAACTTCTAATAGTGGGGAGACCTAAGGGTTGTTCCACTTTCCATACAAACTAATTTTCCCTAGTTGGGAGCATTGATATGATGTATAAGTAGAAATAATTTGTTTGAGGATGATGCCCAACAGAGAATTTTTATGAGCGATAGAACAATGAGAAATGGAATTCGGTTCACACTTTCTTGAACAACCAACAAGATTAAGATTAAAATTGTAGATGGATTAACGAATGCTTTTTAGTCATCAAGATAGTGTTTTGATGACACTTTGATAAGTTTCTATGATTTTTGTAAAATAAATGCGACTTTCAACTTTTATTTCAGGGTCTACCCATAACCAGAAAAAAGGTGCTGAATGAAAACATCCTAAAGACATTAGAATTAGAATAAAAACATAAAAACCTGCCGCCATTCACAAGGCTTTAAAGATAAAATCAACCTAGAAGATGTTTGCTCATGTGGAGTAGAAATACAATTGAGATATTTTTAAATTTTAGTTGAGAGGCCAGTTTTAATTAAAATTAAATACAATCTAGTGGATAAAACAATTACACTAGGTCTATTGTAAAAGGACTATCTGATATAAAGTGTCGCCTCATTAAAGTGACTGCGACCAAAATAATGAAATCGGATCTCAAGGTATTGTGTGCTGTAAAAAAGAAGAAGTTTTAAACTATTGATTATTTTTTATTAAAAACATTTTTGCTCGTTTGATGAAGCCACCAATACCCTTAACGTTGTTTATTTTCATCTTGAATAATCTGAATCAACTGGGCTACTTGAAAACTCCAGAATCTTTCAAAGTTTTCTTCCAGTAACGAGGGAAGTCATTCTTGAATTTCTGGCGAACATGGGGTGGCAAAGCTTTGACATGCTTTATTGGGCAGACAAGTTTGAACAAGCCTTTGTCTGTTTTCACCATTTTTTCTTCTTTTTTACAACACACAATACCGTCAGATCCGATTCTTTTTTTTATTTTCATTTTTTTTTGGTTGCAGCCACTTTAATGAGGCGACAATTTATATTTCATTTCATTAGAAAATACAATTGAAGGAAATAAAAAACAGGCGTCAGCCCAAAACTTCTTCTGTTCCAATTTTGATAAAAATGTCCGAATTCAGGTTATGTCCCTTTTCAATACTCACTTAATGAAATTTCCACTCAGAAAAAAAACACCACAGAGAATTTTGAATTAAGAAGGTTGACAAAGAAAATAAATATAGAAAATCCACTTGAATAATCATTTTTAAACTTACAAGCTAGTCCTTTCACAATAGGCCTAGTGTAATTGTTTTATCCACTAGATTGTATTTAATTTTAATGAAATTTCTCATGTAGATAGGCCTAGTGGAGTTATTTATTAAAGATTTTCAGTTTATCTATCGAGCTGTAATTATTCGAAGTATTATTAGGTTAATGGAAGTTATTGTGCTCAATAAAAATATTTTTCGTTACCTCCTTGCATTTTTATTTATTAATTTGGGAGATAAAAAAAATTTGCTCCGGCAGCTGGCGGTCGGAAAGAGTGCATTTCAAATGCAATTCTGTGATGGCCCAAATCATATGACTTATAATGAGCTATTCAGGGTATGAATTCAAAGGTGCCGTTTCCGAAAAACCCATGAAAAACACAATTTTCGGCATATTATTCGCCATTTTCTCCGCCATTTTTTATTAGATTTTTTTCGTTGATGGCTCAAATTGTAGGGCATAATAAGGGTATTATACAAACCAATTTTCAAAACGATCAAGTTATTGGTCGATTTGTAGTGATTTTTCAAAATTTTCATCCCCTAATTTCCTCCCTTACCCTTGAACCAATTTGGCTGGTTGACGAACTTGACCGAGATATTAACACTAATGATTTTTGTGCAAAATAATTTGGTCGCTCTCCGACAAGCCCTTCGGGAGTTATCGTGTTAACAAGAATCTGTACACATATATATATATATATATATAGAGAGAGAGAGAGAGAGAGAGAGATATGAATTTGAACGGACATCAGATTCGTGTTCTGGGGGCTCGAAAACGTGTAAAAAATATATCGCATCATATATTTGCGATTATCCGGTCAAGACCAATAGTGCATTTTTTCAAATGAAATGCACTAAAAAGGGATAAGACGCAAGGCTTTTTCGTCATTAATTGGAAATATATCATATCCATTTGATTTGTGATAATTCTATGAGAACAATAATGAAAAGTATTAATTATTTCAAACTTTTTATTCATTTCAGAATGTTTTTACCAAATTCAACTACAGCTACAGAAAGAACCATAACATACAAAAACATGTTTTTGTGAATTGATAAAAAATTCCAATTCTTAGTTTGCTTGGATTTAAATTGAATAGACTAAAACAGCACCATGATACCACTGCAGTGAAGCATAAACCACCAACTTCCATGCAATTCTGAAAAAGACTAAGCGTCGAATTCAAGACTAGTTTAACTCAGGAGTTCGAGAATTGAAGTGGTTCAAGATTGATACGAACATAGAAGAGACTGCTTATAAATAGAATAATAATGGTAACTCATGATTTAACTGAAAGCAGATGAAATACACAATATACTGAATGTACTGAACAATATGGGTTGATTTTGTTATGAGCAAAGTATAAAAATACTCCGTAATATTTGTACATAATATATAATAATATTTGCTAATTGCATTGCAGTACATATATATCAATAAAAACTTAAGCAAACTATATGTACCGGATTTTACAGGATCATAACGATAGAATATTACACCTCAATTCAGTTATGAATCAAGGCTCAACAATTGGAACTACAATTCTAAAACAATTTTTATCATATTCAACAGCTTAAAAACGTTGGAAATATATATAATACTGAATTTAATACTTGTCTTGGACTTGTCAATACTTGTCTTTTTGAACATGAACAGTGATCAAACAGAAAAAACTGAAATTATTTTCCACCACATCAATCATTTTCGTATGCGTATCTGATATCAATAATTTTTCTACTAACTAATACTTCAAGACTACTTACACCATTGAAGTTAAAGTCAGAAACTAGAAAGTTTTTAAAACGAAAGTTTGTAGTTTTTGACCAGATAAACTAACGTGGAGTCAATACAATTGCGATTGGCTTTGGAGAAAGAGTTATTCCAGGAATTGGATCCAAGGTAGGAGATGGCTTACCAGGAGAAGGACTCATTGTGTAATTTCTAAGAATACTGACGAAAAAAAGAAAAACGAAATTCTTAGCCAACGGTTCCCCAGGACATCGCCTCTTTCCTACAATGAATAAATAAATAATCAATTTATTTGTCCAATAGCCGTAGCTCAGACATTTAATATAATATCAATACTGGAACTTATTCTTTCCGTTGGTGAAGAGGGGGCTCTGATGCATCGACTTCGCCCACAGCACTTTTCTAATTCACGAAGTGGAAAAAAAATAAATAGAATTTTCTATCCTATAATATGAAAATGTCAGCAATTTGGAATGAATATTCAAGAGATTTTTCAAATTAAACGAGATCCAATTGGAGGCTTGAAGATATTTTCAATCAGAAAAATATCATTAAAATAGACACTTGAAAAAAGAAAAATCAAGGAATCACAATATTCAAGACTTCTAGTTCTGAGGATAGCAGTCAAAACTCCATTATTAAAAAATCATTAATTATTATCATTGGAGAGTATCTAATGTGGACCAATGACTGACTCAACATAGCTAGGCGATTCTACCAGAAAATTTCCTTCAAATGTATTTTTGTGGAAAGTTAAAAGATCATTAAAGTATAAAAGTTCAAAGCATAGAAGTGAGAACTGTATGAGATACAAAATATTTTTCGCGCAAGCTGAGAAGACACGCCGTTACCATATAAAGTGTATTGTGACGACGTGCCTTCTCAGCTTGCGCAAACTATACCAATACAGATCCTTTACGTTGTAAAGGTACGATTCCTAAGCGGCAGCTCGAGCTATCGCGGCTCTAGCTGCGTTGCTGGAGCTACCCGGCTCTATTTACTCTATTTACATAACTATATTTAAAGTGTTCACTATGTAATTAGGGCTACTAATGTATAATAAATAAATAGTGAACCTCACTTGAAATAAAAGGGCGAATTTCACTATTTATAGATTTATTACACATAAGTAGCCCTAATAACATAGTGAATACTTATAATATAGTTATGTGAATAGAGTTGTGATGTCTAGAGCAGCGAGCTAAAGCCGCAACAGCTCGTGCTGCCGCTTGGGAATCCAACCATAAGGGTGATGGAGTATGAAGAAAAAAAGATTATCTCACCACAACTGAATAGGTAGAGTTCTTGAGAACAGAACTTGTCACTCGAATCCAGGAATCTTTCAGGTCGAAAAACTTCAGGATCGCCCCATTTCTCAGTGTTATGATGAACGTCTCTGACATTTATTAATACTGTTGTTCCCTGTACAAACAAAATTATTATTATTATGATGATCATTATTTGGCAAAAATTAGTATTCGGTTTAGTGGATTATTACAATAATGAGGACAATATCTTTTTCTTGAAAAAAAAGTATTTTCAATATATAAATGAATGGACAAAAATGGCCAGGAGGATAATAATGTTGGCTTTCTGAGAATTATTTGATCAAGTAGGTAGAGTAGTAGAATGATTAATAACATTTAAACCAATATCCTTGATCGTGACAAAAGATTAATCCATAATTTAAATATAAGATTATATTATATGATACTAGATTAGATAATATTGTATTAATTCATAATATAAATATGAGACGAATAATTGAATAATTATTGAGAGTCGATCATTACCTGAGGAATATGGAAGTCATCAAGCTTTGTGTCACTGAGAACTCTTCTAGGTCCTGATATGGGTACCACATGTTGGAATCTCTGAGATTCTAGGAGTACTGCTTCTATATAGGGTAATCTGGAAATATCAACACGTTTGTTTATATCATTTATAAATGATCAACAGATTTTAAAGTCAAAGCTTGAAAATAAATTGGTATGTATGGTTGGATACTGGTCACCCATCCGAGATCAATCCATAGTGTTGATAACTTAACCTCTAGATCACCAAGAATACGCACTCACCGCGTGACCGATACATACCACTTGAAAAAATATAGTAAAAAACCTCAATATATTGAGTCTTATAAAAATAATAGTTGAGTTTTCATTTGATTCAAATATCTATTTTATATTAATTTCTTCGACGGACTTGAATGTTAGATAGCTTGGAAATTTATAGACTACCTACTAGATACCACATACTCAAATAAAAGTTTTTTTGGTGCCAATTTTTTTATTAACTTATTAATTTATTAAGTTGTAATCAAAGTCAATCAACAAAACATAGAAAGGATTCAGAAATTTTCAGTATTTATGAAATAGTTATTTCACAAATGAGTGGAAGAAATTGAAACAGGAAATCAATATCCAAGCCAAAAATTGTTTCCAAAACATGTTTTACGTCAGTTGCATTCAACCAATCTAAAATGAGATAGTAATCTAACACACCCAATACTGCGATTTCCGTATCAATCACAGCTCGATTATGTAATTTTACGAAAATTTATTGTTTTTCCGGTCCTCCGGACAGTTGACTCTTTCAAGGCAGCATTCCCAAGCGGCAGCTCGAGACTCTTACCGCGCTGCTCGAGCTGCTCTAGCCACCACAACTCTATTCACATTGTTATTAGAGCTACTACTGTATAGTAATCAATAAATGATGAAATTCACTTGCAAATGATTAAATATTTATTGTGAATAACACTTCAGCCGGGCAGCTTGAGCAGTGCAGTTAGAGCCAGGCGCTTGGGAATGCTACCCACCTCAAGAGATAATCAACTAAATTCACCATAATGAATATTTTCAATTGAAATTTATTGGAAAAATGGAGAATGAAATACCTAATTTTGTCAGCCATTGACGATACTTTTCTGCTCCCAAGCACATGATCAATTTCCTGCTGCGCCTTCATGCAGATATCTGGATGCAGTACCATATTTGTTAGAGCAAAATTAAGCGTATTGCTTGTCGTCTGCGATCCGGCAATGAAAAAGTCCAAGCATACCATTATCAACTGATCTTCTGTGAGGATAGAACACATGAAAGTTTTGTGACGTATCTATTAATAAAATTCTTCAATCAAGGTGAATAGCTTTATAGTATGAGATGAGTTCACTGAGGTTTTTCAGAAGAGAATATTAACTTGCATTTAGAATAATAGTAGATAAAGAATAAAAATAGTAAATTTCACATAACTTTGCAAGTAGCAACTATTTGTAAAGTAGTCTTTGAAATTCTTATAATTATTTCATATACTGTTTTTAATGATGATACTGTTGAAACCAGTTTGATACTAATCTTGACGAAAAAGATTTCATCAAGAAGTTAAGTTAAACGTCAATAAAATTAGACGGACGTTTTTGCATCTAACTTTAGAAAAAATAATCGCTGAAGTAAGTTTAAGAGATATTCTGATCATTTATAATAATTAGAATAGCATTATATCTTATTATCTATATTATAGTGCACAATTATTGTAACTTTAATGTATACCAGTGAATGTAGTGGGTCCGCCATTGGTCACAGCCATTTGATGTAGGAAAACATCGATATAGTCTCTGTCAACACCCTGTTGAAGAGTTTTCTTGTGTTCATGAATAGTGTCCTGTTCGAAACAGAAAAAAATCAATTGGAAACATGCTATTCTTTAAAAGTTTAAAGCAGGTACTGAATAACAAATATGTGCTTCATCTACATTGATAGAATCTGTATAATTCTATCATCACTTAAGACAAAGTTGAGTTTCTCTATTTTCTCTGGTTTGTGCTTGAGAGTTCCAGCAACTGTTTAACTCAAATAGCTTAAATCCTTATTGTAACAGAGAATATTATTATAATAATTCCATGTGAGTTTTACATTGTTATTATTATCGAACAGAAATAATGTCGTTCTAAATGTAGGTTTGTTCTAATCCAAGCTCATTTTTTAGTAATATCATGAATGGCAATTGTTCCAGGAAATTATTATAATAAACGTATGTAAATAGCTCAACAGCCCATGAAGGGTTCAGGCCTACTAGCTGGTTGCCAGTTTCAAATTCACTACACTATACAGAAGAGGTGAATAATCATCAACCAGGAAAGAGGTAACAAATTGTTGTTAGCACGTTGATTCTCTCAACCATAAGGCAGTTTCCGTAACCAAGTGACGGCGTAGATCAACTCTGAATAACATCCAGTGTAATGCAACAATTACTATTCCTCGAGAGACGGGAAACGATTGTTCAGTCTGAAGATGGCCATACAACACGCCGAAACTCAAGTTAGGTACTATAATGTAAGTAAAACAAATTTTCACTTGAGAGTGGGCAGTAGTAGTCGGCCATTTGCTGAACAGCAGAATCATGCCCCACAAGAACAATTCAATTTTTATCAATCTCTTGGAGCAGATAGCATCGTTATTCATGCCTTTGGAGAGAGAATTAGATTCTCCAGGGACTGGACATTTTACTTTTTTTATATTAAGTTCATTTAAAAAATTATTGTATAAACCATTAATTATCAAAGTATTGAAATCTAATAAGTGAAACAAACTTGAAATCGAAAAAGTAAAAAGTCCAGCCCCTGGAGAATTGGATTCTCTTTCAATGACATAAAGAAAGTGGAACTCTGTTCATAAATAACGGTGCTATCTGCTCCAAGAGATTGATAAAAATTACATTGTTCTTATGGGACATAATTCTGCCGTTTAGCAGTTGGTCGTCTACTGCCATCCCCCCTCAAAGTGTTTTTTCATATCAGTTTAAATTTGAAGTGGAAAAACACAATATACAACACAATGTTATTGAAAAATAAATAAAACTCAAACACCCTTTTTTGAAAACTTTAAAATTATAAAAAACACACATACATGTTTCGGGACATAAGCCCATTCTCAATGTGGATAAAAATAAATTCTCAATGTTATATTTTGTTATATCTACATGAATTAAGAATTCCAATCAAATAACAAATACCACTTCGGTAATGTGATTATTCAGTCTCTATATAATAATCAACTTTTTACATTAAACATTAGAACTAATTAGAACAGCGGCCATCTTGGAAAAATTAAATATCTTCATAAGGATGCTATACAAATGACGATAAAATGTTCAATTTTAAAAACGAATTTCCTTTTGCTATTCAGTTGTTTGGTCAATATTTGCAGACGCAGAGGTCCTTAGTTCTATCCACGGTTCATTCTATAGTAACCGTGCTTCAATTTATTTAGATTTCCTGGATATCAGAATTGATAATTATTATTGTCATAGGAATGTAAATTACCTTGAGCAATTGCGACAGCTGATTGTTGAGGTTCTGAATGAGCGTGAACCCGGAGAAGTCGGGAGCGACGTGTCTGAGCCAAGGCAGCTGGCTGAGCACGCCTCCGGCCATGTCAAACGCGCGACTACGCTCGTCCATGAGACGCAGCAGCGACTCGAGACGTGCGTCTTCCGCCTCGAACGCCGAGCCGGCCGTCAGCGTCCACAACACGTTCAGCACGCTTGGGGCCAACACCTGCTTCCACACCACTTCTCCGCCCACGCCCAGTTTCGACAGCATACTCTGTCAACAAGGAAAGATTCCATTGTGCATAACTACACAGAAACTTCATATTCACAGTGTGAACACTGAATGTCGAACTTTCAATTTGTTAGCTCGGTCCAATTCGCCATTCTTTTTCCAATTCCTGAAATATTTAAATTGAAAAGATGAGTGAATCATCTTTACTGTTGAAGTGATAAAATTCTAACCTGCAATTCGCCAATACCTCTTTGCCATTATCAATTTTATCTCAAAGAAGTAACTGCCAGCATACAATCTTCTCAAACTTCGTTTTGCTGACTACGCTAAGCCATTATTAATTATTATCAAGTGGAAGCTATTTTAATTTCAAGTTTTCCTATGTACGAAACTTTTTCTGTTTTGATACTGTTTGTTAACGATATCTGTTTGTTAGCTGATTTGGTAATAAATCTTTCTTTTTATCCATAGTTTTTCATCATTCAAAGCAAAACTGAAAGTAAAGAGACAATTTTGAATATTATAAAATTGATTTTCTATGTCGTTCCCCTCGGAAAAAGATTGACAAATAAGCAAATATCCAAAAATGTATGCTAAATCTCATCAAATTTGAAAGTTTGGCAAAAAGTATGGCGAATGGCGTGAAAAATATTATTTCAACATACTGTTATGATAATCACACCAATAATAATATTTCGAAAGTTTTCGAAAAGAAATAAAGTTCATTTATTGAAAAAATATATATTCTTATGGCTTTTAATGGTGGGGAGACCCTTACGGGTAGGAATCACCTCGCCAATGTGTACTTGGCCAAGTACTGGTCACCCATCCAAGAGCGGTCCACAGTGTTCGTGACTCAACATCACGATCACAGAGGGACCTCTCTTACCGAGTGGCTAATACCCTGTATAATCACACCAATGGGATTATATAGTATAGCATAACCATCTATAATATCATAGTATGTATGGCACAACAGTCAACAGCCCATGAAATGCTTAGGCCTACCAGCTGGTTGCCAGTCTCATATTCACTCCGCTATAAAGCCGAGGTGAATAATCACCAACCAGAAGTAACGTGTGGTTGGCCCGTTGATCCTCTCAACCATAAGCTAGCTTCCGTAATCAAGTGACGGCACAGAATACCTCTCAATAACATCCAGTTTATCAGTTAGTATAATACAAAAATTACTATTCATCCAGAGTTATTTCAGTTATTCAATCATTTACAAATAAATCTTTATGATAAGGTTCAACAAGCTTAAGCCCAAAACTATCACTTAGAATACAAACCAAGTTATGTTTGTTGCTTATCTTTCACAGTCACAAATTTTAACTCCAAACAAACACTTCAAAAATTTTCAATATTTTGGAATATTAATAAAAGTTTCTAGCCAAAACTTGCCATATTATCAATATTCAGAGACGGGAAACGACTATCTTTACTAACGAATAGCCAATCTCCAAAAGGAGGACATAATAAATATTCTAATTTACCTTCAGTTCTTCCAATATCAAGTCTTCCATGATAAGTTTTCCAAATCCTAGATCACGTAAGTGTTGCAATGCGAATGAGCGCTGTTCTTGCCACAGTGGTCCATCAGTCATTGTAATACCTGTAACCAGACATAATGTAACTATTGGAATCGACCAAACATAATGCCCTTATCGAATGATAGATGTTTCAAGAATATTCTTTTTCTAAAATATTATGAACAAGTACATGCGATGTTTTTAAAAAACCTTTTTCTAAATTTAAAATTGTCTTTTATTGATTGATTGAATAAATAAATGAACGTAATTATATCCATTGATAAATATAAACAGTTTAAACACTGTTTTGTTCAAGATGATTTTGTGTAGGTGTTACTCTTACATACTGTAAAAATTTTATCTGGCAATAGAGAAAATTGAATACTTCCGGGTTGATTTAGTGTACAGGGGCATTACAACTTTCAGTTCGCCCTTAATAAGGGTAGTTATCTTATGTGCTTTGATAGTTGAAGTTATGAAATAGACATGTCTGTTGAGGCTTGAGGGAGATTTCACACCAGAGACGATAAGACACAAAATGCAAACCAGTGAGATGGGTTTAGCATTGTAGTGAGCAAGCCAATGTAATTTTTTGGCAAACATGTCAATTTTAAGTTGTTACATCAGTCAAATCACAATCAAAACGTTTGGACTCGTTCCATCCTATGTGAAAGCACACTCAACGTCTCTGAATGTGTGAACAGAAAGCCATGAAACCCATTTGTAAAAACCAAAAGTAACGAATTTTGATAATATCTAAAACATTTTCCAATTGTACCTCTTCTTTCACCCATTGTGCGGAGACGAATGAAAAAGTTGTCCGGCCTGGCCTGAAATTCACTTCTGGTGAACACTTGTTTGACGAGCGACTCCGAATTGACAACCACAAACAGTTGACTGCCAAGTTTGAGTCCGATAACGTCGCTGTTGTATTTCTTCGCCAAGTATGAGAATGCATTATGCTGTCCTCCCAACTTCCTACTCAGTTTCTTCATCAACGGTGTATTTCCGACAAATGGAAGCCAGTTTGGACCTGAAATCAAGGAAAATACAAGTAGGTATAGGTGAGATTGTAGCTAGCTCAACATAAGTTAATATAAATATTTTGGATAGTACCTACGTTAATTACTAATTTATCAAAATAAGTGACAGCTGAGAAATAAATGAAGCTAGCAAATCTTATATCAAATCCACTTGGGTCGGTATTAGACGATATTATTTCTATGACATTATGAGACAATGTTATTTCGTATTTTCATCTAAGTTCATCTCATATTATGACGTCTAATACCGAACATATAGGCTACTGATATGACCCTATTATACTTTCAACTTTCAGGAGAACATTACATAAGACTTATATATAAGTATATATACTTATACTTATATATACCTTCTTCTCCATCTATTATCCACATCTGAGGGATCGATGGCATCATTACAAAATAAAAAACAACACTTATTATACTCAAGTGAAGACCAAGAAAGTGACTAACTAGTTTACATTTGAGTCAGATCATCAATCATGTATTCACGCAATTCATAGTAGGCCCTGACTCTCATAAATCTGGTCACCACTCTCTCAAAAACACCCAAATCCAACTACTTCACTCCTGCAGGCAGTTTAATGAAGTAGCGCTGCACTACGTCTAATGAAGTACCGGTAATGCTGCACTCCCATAGCATACCCGCGAACTCTGAAGGCGCACCCTTGGGATATTGAGCAGCTCTCGATGCCTATAGTCGACCACAGATCATTGGAATTACCAAGGACATGGGATTGCTGAGCCCTGTTGCCACTGTTGTCCGTCCTCACCCAAACAAAACATCACTCCTTCTCTCTCACACACACACTCTCTTACTAGCTACCCCTAAGTACAAAGCGGCATCACCGGAGGGAGAAACAGGGAGTGGCGTCGGAAGAATTGGTCGTCCTTGACCATTCCAATGATCTGAGACGACTATAGTGTTGTGATGGTGATGCACACCATTCCGAGTCAACAAGCCATGTTGATACTTCTTGAGGTGCAGCAGGCAGAGAAAAAGTGGCTGACAACTGTCATAATACTCCCAGCCTTAAAAAAGGGGCTTGCAGTGTGTTCGATATTCACTTGCAATTATAATCCGTACAACCCGCTTCTACAGCTCAAGTACTTCCACCACCCTCGCTGATGACCCCACATGAGCAGACCATAGAAGATATGGCAGTGGAAAAGTGCATGGTATGTCATGACCAAGATAAGCCTCTGTATGTCACGTGTTCCTTCAGTTTCAGCAACAGGAAGCAAATCCTCGACACTCTCCTGGTCACTTGCTGGATGTGGCTAGCCTAGTTCAGTTTTGAGTCCAAGACAAACCCTAACGCTTTACAGTGTCCTGGGCTCCTGGCCAGCTGCGAGACCAACTGCAGATGACAGATGATGTTTTGTGTCTTGTTCTCATCTAACTGAAGGGGGTGGCGTAGCTGAGTGGGTTAGGCGCTGGCGTTGCAACCCAAAGGTCCCGGGTTCAAACCCAGGTCAGACCAGGAATTTTTCTCAGGCCACTTTCCCGTGTTTCGGATGGGCACGTTAAGCCGTCGGTCCCGGCTGCCTAAAAACAGTCGTTAAGCCATGTCAGAGGCCCTGAAATTGATCAGGAGCGACCTGAAAACTCTGACACCAGACCTGAGCCAGCCAGGTCACACAAATATTATTATTATCCAACTGAAAGCTACATTCGCCTGGAACCATGAGGTTGAAGAGTTAAAGACTTCATGAACATGAACCTGATAGACATAACCTGAAATATACTTTTATCTCATTCATACATTTTAATGATATTTTGAAATTTGAGAATTTGAATAATTACAATACCCTACGCTACAAAGGCTCATGCTAGAACTGAGTGTGAACAGCAATGAAGAGAGAGGTTACTAAACAATATTGGATAACCCAATAAAAAAGTAAAATTCTGTGAATCTCCAGCACATAGGCTAGTAAAATAAATTTCCTAGATATTTCTTTCTATTCTTCCGAATTTGATCAGTTCTACAAGAGAAAACACAATCTGAATTAGTAAATTAAGCAGATTACCTGGAGGATAATTAGTAGGACGCCGGCAGGAATTCAACAAAATGCAGAATAAAGAAGTTATGAAACCGATGAGCACGTAGAAGAGTTCAAGAAACATTGCGAGAATTTTCAATGAAATTCATTTAATACAAGTATATAAATAAGTAAGCTAGTAGGCTAGCTAGATGATTTTTGAAAAATCGTTCACGTGAACATGAAGAGCGGTAAATAATAATAGGCTAATAATAATGAAAATATTTTTAGCGTAGAGGTCAGATTAATATTTTCAGTGAAATAACGTGCCAGAGAAGAGCAAGAGTTATTATTTGACATTAAAACAATTCCAATTATTTGTTATATAACTCCTATAAATTATTCAAATAAAAAGCAAGTTTACACTGAAATTGAACAGTTAACCATCAAGTAATATAAAAGAGTTTTTAAATCCCTATTGGAAAACATGAAAAGATTCATTTTAGAAAACTCAGAGGAATTTCTTAATACATTTTTAAGCATAATTGCGATAATGTAAATAAAATTTGTAATTTTTTTCTTTTTCGTTTCCGCTTATGTGATTAACCTGTTCGATACTTACCTAAACAGCTGATTCAAATGACAGAACACCATCAGTTCAGTTCAGCTAGCACATCAGCTGATCAGCCAGTCAGCCGTCAACCTAGAAATTTTGTAGATTCAACATTCAGTACCAGTTTTTTATTGTTTTCCTTATCAACTTGTCTCGTTTCGTGATCTTTCTCCGTGTTTTTACCATGTTACTAGTGGATTTGAATTTGAGATCATAAAAAAGTGTAAAAGGAGAGTTCAATTAGGTCTTTTTTCTGTTTAGTTGAAATGAGAAATGGCATCATACAAGCAAAGGTAGGCTAATATATTTTCTAAAATCAAGATACCGTGAACTTTAATGGTTTTACTTTTTGAATTAGCCTGAGTGATGTTACAATGAGGCTACCTAACGTAAATCTTATGCTTTCCAGATGCAAGGAGTTCGAAGATGTTTTGCATGCGGAAGAAATCAATTTGGAAAAACTGAAAAAGCTTTGCTTCAATGGTAAGTAACTTAGGCCTAGCAGGCTACTGTTTAGTTCTCTCAAGTTATTTATTTATAACTATTTAGAATCAAGTCTAATGAGGCACTTCTATAAGATACCAACCTAGGATAATTTCTACCTTGCAAATAACCCTACAAAATATTATCATGGAATAATACCGATGGATAAAAAAATATCAAAGTTAACTCAATTCACTTTATATTTTTGTACTTGTTCTATAAATTATATATTTAAGTGCTCATAATGATAATATTCCATGGAACGAGGGATTTTTTAAAGATCTTTCAATTCGTTGATCCTATTCAAATCATCAAGGTCTTGATCCATTTCTTAATCTTCCTATTCAAAAAACGCTCTTCATGAAAATCAGAAATCCAAGTTATGTAAGAGTGTTCGAAAGATGCTACAAATAAAGTTGTTGTAATGTGATATTTTGATGTGATATCAAGTTATCCTTCTTTCAACCGATGACGCCCACTTTTTTTGGTAACGGAAACTGAATTATTTTTCAATAATGTAAGTTTTTCTAAATTAGGAAATCACTGAATGTGATAATGGAAATTTCAACAGAAAAGAATAACTTAATTCATTTTTACTTTTACTTCCCATTATTTTATTAAATGTGTATATTCGTGTAATTATATAGGCTACTTTAGCTTTTACTAGTCCTATACGTTTTCATTATGGATACTTTAATACATCTTTACTCAAATATGCACATTCTCAGAGCCGTAAACATGTCCACAATACAAGATATGCTCATAATACTGGTACCTACTGTATTCCATGGCATTTCCTGCAGGAAATCTCTTTGCAAAAAGCTTTCACTTAAACAAATTCTTTTTTAAATATGTCATGTCCTATATCGTATTGACTTGCTACTTTCCTCAACAAATATTTTTTTCGAACACTTCAAAATTAGTTTTCAAATTAAAATCAAAGAATCTTATTCTACAATTAGGAGTATATCATTCAGAAAAAATTATTTCTTCTAACCACAATATTCATCATTGATATTAACATTGGTGATTTTTTTTGTATTGAGGTAACCTGTATCTGCAGTTTTCATTCCCTCTAATCAATCAAATTTATTACAATGTAAGGTAGGAAAAGTTACATGTTTTTTATAAATCCTAAAACTTAATTAGTTACTCTCATTATAATTGCATTTTTTGTAACTCTGGTCTGCGCACAGGCATCTAGCCCATGCAGACCTTTTTCATATTATTTTCTTGTGTCCATTACTCTGAAAAACTATTTTTTCATCGTTATCCTTGAAATCTCATTCACGTTTTATGGGGTATATTAGTTTCTTTTGATAACTTTGAGTGTTTTATTTTGTATTGCAATTTATGAGTACTCTCTTTGATTTTTTTGTATGAACATTATGGAAATGAAGAAACTTCTGTCTATCTGTTACTGGAAAACATTTATTAATTTTTCAGGTGTTCCTGATGAACATACTCACAGGCCACTATGTTGGAGGCTGCTTTTCAATTATTTACCGCCCTCCCGTTGTTCCTGGAGCCAGATTCTACAAAGAAAACGAGAACTCTACCGGCAATTCATAGGTGAGTAAGTTACCTAATCTCTATTTTCGGAGAATAAATAGATGAATTTTTCTCATTAATCTTGCTCAATTTGTTGATGATAAATGATATTGTAAAAGTGATTCCACAGTTTGATTTTAAAGAATAAAAAATTGATGAAGAGATTACTTTCAAATATTTTTTTAGTCGAGCATTAGGATATTATTTTAAATATTGTGCTCTTATACTTAAATATGTTTTTGTTCGCCTAATTGAATAGACGTATTTTGCACTAGATGAGATGATCGTAAACCCCGGCGATGCCGAACCTCGTAAAGAGGATGGCGAAAGAGTAGATGTGACTTTTTCTGATCATCCTTTGAACTGCAATCCGGATAGCCTCTGGCAAACATTCTTCAAAGATAATGAAGTCCTTCTTCAAATCGATAAAGACGTCAGGTAAGCTAATATGCTAATAAGCAAAATATGTTTTAAAATTTTGTGTAAACTATTTTCTATTAAAAAATCTCAATTTATAGGACTACAAATCCAGGTTTGACAGTATTGCTCCCTGTAAAGACTAATAATGGTTTAGTTGAAACGAAAATAACTTCATAGATTATGTCTCTTGAGAGAAACACCTTTGAGGGAAAGACTGAATGAATGAATCTTAAGTGAACATAACCTCTTTCCTATAGAAGGGAATGATCAAATTGATGTTTCAATGATAATGTTGTGAAACATTCTTCAAGTGGCTACTTCTCTACTCTCTTGATCCTGTGATATTTTACAATCAAAATTTTTCTAAAATTTATAAATTGTTAATTTATTTTACTAGTTTACTGATTCCTCATTCGATTAAAATTCAATTCATTTGAATTTTCATTTTTGTCATTTATAGACGGATTTCATTTGCTCAATTGAAAAATCTTCTCATAAACATTTTGAAACAATTCTTTTCATTAACTTATAGCTTATATGATGGAGTGGTTGTGTTGCGAAGTGATGCTAAAAAATACTTCTCATCCATACAGTCCATTCTGAACTTTGGCCTCATACACTAACTAAGCCTCTCCGTCAAAACTAATACAATTTATTAATCTATTTTTCAGACGTCTCTACCCCGAAATATCGTTCTTCCAGCAGCCCACCGAGTTTCCCTGCAAAGCTGTAGTGCACAGTGAAGGAGCCAAAAGACTGCACAAGAGAGTTCAACATTCTGTCCTAAAGTCGGCCAATGTTGTAAGAAAAGGACTCGGAATCACAAGGGTAATTTTCATTTTTCTTGTTTGATCCATAATTTATCATTCGAGTGTCAGAATAATTTTTCTATTTCAGGTAAAAAGAGAAATACAGATATTCCAATGTCATATAATAAAACGATTTCCTTAGATCTAATATTGGTCTATTTACCAAATCGTTTATTTATTATATTATTCTGTACTTCCCTCGATTAACAAAGGAATTAAACGTATACCTTGGTTGATCAACTATTGATTATTGTCAATCCCAACTATTATGTAATCTTATAATTATAAAAATTTGATACTAGTGACTGAGTTGAAATAAAAATGACATGATTTTCAAAATAGTGATTAATCTTCAAAGTGAAACATATACAGGTTTCGCTGTAGGCCTATAGAACTTTCTCCTTAACTCTATGAAATCTCAATAACTTGTCCAGATTGCGATTTTAGAACATAAATAGGCTACTCACAATTTGTTTGCTTTTTTATTCAAAGGTCTCTTTATCAGAAATAAATTTTCACAATTTTATAAATAACGATTGTACAATATTTTTCTTGTTTTTCATTTGCTGTCTGGATTGGGCTCTGCAGCAGGTAATAAATATTTTCTCCTTGAACACAATTCTTCATGTAGATGCACTAGATTGTTGGAAATAGTTTTGAAATTTGTGCTGCTTGGATTCTCATGTGCTTTGATGCAGTTCACAAGCTTTTTCAGATTTAGTGTAATTTTCTCTGAAATGTATTACGGAAAATACTGACTAACTGCTTCAAAAGCATTTTTCAACTTTCACTTCATGGTTTGGCAAAAGTTGTGTCTTATGCCTATTTATGATATTGCCTTCTAGGCCTTTGAATAATATTGTAGAATATATTGTTGAGATTTAACATGAACCTCTGACTCCCACTACACACGACAGAATACTGAAACTTCAAGGGTGGGGGTAAGAGTTTGATCAGTTTGTTATGGGCAGCCGATACTTCCAATCCGAGTCCATATGGAGTTTTATCATCTGAGTTGGAAACATAGGCTTCTGACAAATGACTATTCTAAAGGAAAGGACAAATAAGGGAAGGTAGGCCGAACGTTCTCTATCTGGCAGTGTACTCGCAGAGTGAGAGCGAATGATCAGTGAGGAGGACATTTTCATCCCTACCATGCTAGCCACTCTCTTACTGATTAAGGGGTGAGGGTTCATGTTAAACCTCACAGCCTCTAAGTAGCTAAAGCCTATCCTATAGTCAATTCAACTTTTTCCCCATTTTGTATAGATAGAAAATACGTGGAATGTCGTGAGAAGAACATCCAAATCAAAAACGTTTTATTGTCGAAAACATTATACATGTTATAACAAAGTCAATAAAATTTCTTAAATCCAATTATAAAGAAAATCCTTGACTGTTTTCAGACATTCCCTTGTTAGTAGCTCATTTGAAAAGTTATTCAATTTCTGCTTTCTACTTCTCGTCCATGTCTAGGCAAAGCATAGAAAAGTTTTACAGGCATTTATAGCCAGTTCTGCTGTGAACCCGAGTAGGTACTGACATTGATCAATTCCTACATCACCTCTATTTCTTTTATTACATCCATGTTTATCAGAATCGACCTCATATTTGGTAATGCGCTTTTTAAAATGAATCAAATATGCCCAGACATACAATTTGTATGCATACATAAATGCATTCTCAATATTTTCAGTAGTATAATTTTTCTTCAACATAATTGGTTTAATTGCTGGTTTATTGTAATCTAATTACTTTTTAATAATAATATTGTTACCTATCCTACAAAGCTTAATAAGAATATTCAATCTCCAACCAATTGTTTCATTTTGCATTATTAATAAGATATGAATTTCTGTGAATTCAGTTATTGAAGCATGCTGGTTTTGGATTTCTCGGGCTTATGATAATATGGTTGAAGCAATAAAATACATTGTTTCACTACAATAGAATATACTATGCATGTCTTGTAGCACCAGTAAAGCATTTCGCAAATGCTGCTTCTGTATCTTCATTGAGAATTTAGCTTGATTAAAGCTTTAATAACCATCAATCTAGTAACTTCAATCTAGCTTGAATAGTTTCTCTTCGATAATCTGTAATACTTTCAGTTTCATAATATTTGGTCTCAAAATGTAGATTAGAATGTTTCCTACAATCTGAGACCAAATTTTTTAATTTTTGAACCAATATTGATCGAGCTGGAGCCATTTCCCCATCTTGCCAGAATATCTTCTTTGCTTGGACAAACTTTAGTAATAAATTGGTTATGATTATATAAGTGAATATAATGAATTAAATGATCGATATTCAGTTTTTTAATCTAGATATTGAATATTTTTTGTATCTAGTTTTGCTCTTTTTGCTCTATCTCAGTGTAACTGTAATAACCATGGAGTATGAAATTTCAGATAGCTTTGACTGTGCGGAAAGTTCAAGAAGACTATGCTCCTCTGGCAGAGGGGGCAGAAGCGCACTGGGAAGTTGTTGAGCGAATTCTGTTTCTGTATGCCAAACTGAACCCTGGACAAGGCTATGTGCAGGGCATGAATGAGATTATTGGTCCGATCTACCATGCATTTGCCAGTGATCCCAGTTCTACTTGGAGAGGTAATCAAAATTATTTTTTCAAATAATAGAATATTTGAATTTTATTGAAATGATGATAAACTTTCATTGTTGAACCACACAGGTCAATACACCAGTATGTCAATAGCTCAACAGCCCATGAAGAGCTTATGCCTACCAGCTGGTTGCCAGTTTCATATTCACTCCACTATAATACAGCAGAGGTGAATAATCATCCACCAGGATAGAGGTAAAGTGTGGTTAGTACGAGAGTATCCTCTCAACCATAAGCTAGCTTTCGTAACCAGTGACGACGCAGAACACCTCTGAATAACATTTAGTTAATCAGTTAGACGTTAGAGTGTAATGCAACAATTACTATTCCTCCAGAGACAGTAAACGATTGACTATTTTTACTAACAACAAGCCACTCTCCCAAAGGAGGGGAATAATACACCAGTCCAGACTACAAAGTATTCGTCTCGAGAATGACGTTCTACCATGTCAAACCTTTTACCAATATCAATGCGGTGAGAACCCGTTATGGACTCGGTAACAACTAACTAGAGACGTCTTCTCTACCTTCAAAGAAAACAACAACCTTATGGCCAAATGTTGCCACAGAGAAAAAGGGAAGCAAGTATGACATGGAATTAATAACACTTGCTTCCTTTAATGAAATGAACTAAAGTGGCATAACCTAAATATTTGGACTTATTATGAAAAATTGGTTTTGGGAGTAATCCTGTTGAACCTACCATTAAGTAACTTATATGTTGTAACTTTTTAATAAATAAATAGATACATAAAATGAATAACCTTTTTTAGAGCATGCAGAGGCCGACTGCTTCTTCGTTTTCACAAACTTGATGTCAGAAATTAGAGACTTTTTCATTAAAACACTGGATGAAGCTGAAAGTGGCATCAATCGATTGATGAATCGTTTAAGCGAACAACTGAGGAACAATGATCATGTTATATTCAGTCATCTGCAGCAGCAAGAGCTCTACCCTCAATATTACAGTTTCAGGTAGGCGAATAAAATTAACGATATTGCTTATATTGCTTTTAAAAGTTGTGTTAATGTAGGAAGTCTTATTCTTTATTATAAAAATCTTCCGACTTCACTTCATAAACTTTTTGTTTATTTTCTAAGACATGCTCACTCATCGAGCTCATTTATTGAACTGATAATTATTCTTAATAAAGTTTGTTGATTTAATTTTAAACACATGAGTTAAACATAAACTTGTGAGTTGAGAGTATAACCGACTTGAAAGTTCATCACACCTGAATATTCACTGACTAAAAACTTAGTCAAACCATTAATATTGATAACAGGCTTATTGAGGTGCATACACATATTAATGAATATTAAAAACAAATATTATCAATGCCTCGAAATTAATCAATTTTAAACCAAACTGAGCTTTTTACTCATCCACCTCAGCATTGAGAAGTTTCACACTCTTTTACTTATTACAACCTGGACTATTCATTCATGTGCCTAAATCCAGGAGAGAGAAAGTTCTTGTTTTTTCCCTGAATATCGTAGCCTAGTTGAATTTGTACTAACTATATAAATGAGTAGTAAAATAAATAGATAGATATTAAAATTTACACTTGCTTCAGATATGTTGTGAAGGGGCGCTACCTAAGTCAGACACCGACGAGGTCTGACAGCGTGAATAGATGAATGGCGAGGTCTACACATGAATGAATGGTCCAGGTTGTACGAGTAATAAGTAAAAGATGAGCAGATAACCTGATTAGCTGAAAATGGGTCATTTTATGCATTAAATAAAACAGCATCCAACTTGGGTAGAGCTATTTTTCCTGCGAGGGAATAATAACAAGGTGGTATTGGTGACTTTTTTGCACAATTCCGGTGATTTAAAGTCCTTAAGATTCATCTTGAAATCTGTTATTTATAAAATTTCAATGACAATACGTTTTGTATAGGTATTTTATTCCTCTCTTGATGATCATCATGATTTGTACGTAAATAAATTAATGATTTTACAATATCCTACTCCAAGTCTTATAGCCTATTCAACCTTATAACAGTAACAGTAACTTTGTCCTCTTGTTATGATAGATCACACTATTATGAAATAATCAGATACATTAATTATTGTTAAGCATTTCTAATCGAATCATGCAGGCTCAACCATTTTTACTATATAAGATCAAACAACATTCATCCAAAAATAGAATTTGTCGCAATAATAACTGAAAAATGTAATTACTGAATAAAATGACCAATACGAAAATTTTCTGTTTTGAATTGATCTGATTAGATCTTTGTACAAGTCACTCTCAATACTGTAATTTGAAATAGATTAGGAAAGTTGTTGCCTTCAATCAGTTCTTATTTTTCATAATGTTTTCAGGTGGCTAACGCTATTATTATCACAAGAGTTCCCTTTGCCTGATGTTCTTCGGATTTGGGACTCATTATTCGCAGACACTGGTCGATTCTCGTTTTTGATCCATATCTGTTGCGCTATGATTATGTAAGTATTGCCACACCACATATAATATAATTATTAACAATGATGTTAATATCGTTTGGTGATATTAGCGTGGGGACAATTCTTTCTCAATTTTACTACTTTAAGAAATATGCAAATGATGTAACCTATTTTTGTTTAGTACTATATACATGGCATTCATTTTAAAAATTATCATGAAACTATTGAAACAATTCTAATAGTGTTTTCATTTATAAGAAAACCAATTTAGATGTTTTTTGAGATCTTAACTTGGAAATAGAAATAGTCTGTCCAAGCAAAGAAGACCCTCTGGCAAGATGGGAAAATGACTCAAGCTCGGTCAATATTGATTCAAAAATTATCGATTTGATCTCAAATTGTAGGAAACAATTTGATCTACTATCAAGACCACATTTATAATTATTGAACAAATATTAACCGAGATGGAGTCATTATCCCATATTGCCAGAGAGTCTTCTTTGCTTGGACAGACTATACTAGGTTGTGAAAAATGATTATGAGGTCTCTTAGATGCTTTCTCAATGGCGTGCAGTTATGCGTTGGGTTCTTCATGGCTGCATACTTCTTACTAGATTGTTTAATACTCGTATATTCATCAACTACTTGCCGTAAAATGTTGATGGTAAATTGGTGTTACATTTTGATGACACAACAATCTTACTTGAAGGAAGCTATAATCAATATGTCATAGAGAGGGCTAGGATGGTTATGCAGAAGATCAATAGGTTATTTTAGAATAATTACTAGAGCTTAGTGGTGTGGATCTGGAATATTCCCAGTGGGAAGGAACTTATGATTTGGGAATATTTCCCTGGCCAAGAAATTTTGGGAATTTAAGGGTGCTTTAAAATGATTGAAATTAATCAATCTGAGTCACTTTTCACTTATTAAGTGATTCAAAATGATTGGAATTTATCAATCTCAGTCACCTTTCACATTATATGCTATAAATCATTCTTGTATGTCAATTTTGCTCAAATTGCTGTACTGACATCACTTTCTTGTTATTTTTCAATGAATGTGTAAGTGTTGTGCTCTTATCTTTTTCCTTTTCCAATCCAGCAATACTGGGTGTTTCAGGAGGAATGTGCAATACTTCTCAGGCTGATTCCTTACACCAAGTAGACAAAAACGTTTCATAGGACAAACCCCCAAAAACGCTTTGTTACTGAGATAACAATGGCGGAAAATTGCGATTTTTTTTTAAATATAAATTTTTCCAATTTTTTAGAGGCTTCACTCAGGTTCTAAAATCAACAATTCCAATGTAAAATTAGCTGAAAAATTCAATGAACCCAGTTTGAAGTTTGAAACTTCAACGGTTATTGAGATAATGGGGAAAATATTCTAAAAAACGCCATTTTCAACAATCAAGGGTTATAACTGGATAAGAAATCAAACATTTTTTATTTTCATTAAAAAAAGTTGAAGAGAGTTGGATTTTAAAAAAATGAATGGCGGCGATTTTGTAATTCTTACCTGAATCTCAGAAATAGCGATCAAAAATCACAAAATAGAAAAACATAGCAAAAGTGAAAAATGTGTATTTAGTAGCGTTTCCTTATACAGTTATAACCCTTCTTGATTGTTGAAAACTTTAGTTTTTCAGAAAATCTTCCTATAATCTCAATAGACGTTGAAGTTACAAACTTCAAACTGGTTTCATTGAATTTCTCAGCTAGTTTTAAATAGGAATTGATAATTTTAGAACCTGAGTAAAACCTCTAAAAAAGTAGAAAAATTTATATTTCTTTAAAAATCTTATTTTTTTGCCATTGTTATCTCGATAACAAAGCGTTTTTAGGGGTTTGTCACAAGAAACGTTTTTGTCTACGGCTCACACATGAATATAATTCAGATACATAATACAGTAATAGAATTAGGACTTTGGAAATGACATTGAGAGAAATTCAATATTCAATAAATGTTGTTATTAGGTTTCAACAACCATGAGAAAGTTAGCTTCTTGAATGGCTATTTTTTCCCTGTATTATCTGATGCAAAATGAAAAACTTGTGTGGCCATAAATATTGTTTTATTATACTTTGTATTACCGGTATTACAAAGACTCTTTATTACAAGTCTAGTAGGCCTAAGCATTTATGATTTCTTGAAATTTTCTAATTTCTGGTTTTCTATTCTTTTCTTTTTTAGGGGGTTAATTATTTTTGTGCAAAGAAATACAATAAACTTACTTCTCAGTTCTCATGCAATGGAAGTCGAAGTACACCTATAGCCCAGGCAAATTAGATCGAAATAGGCTGTGCCTCCAAAAAAATAAGGTAAGGCTGGAAATCGTCTTAATCGACTTTGGGCCATCTAAATATGTTTACTATGAGTTTGCGACGGATTCCGAGGTGTGCATAATACAGGGTGGCTAGAAAACCACCAAATATCGGTTCTGTTTTTAGTTTTTCGCAATTTACGCCAAAACGAAGCGTCTGACAGAAAATATCATTCCTATACTTTTTTAGCTAATAAAATTTCCAAGAGATTGGTATCAGATTCAACCTTCTATCTCAAACAGGGACCGAGGAATGAGGTTTCAAAAAAGTGGTATTTTTTGAGAAAAATGAAAATTTCACCTTATTCAGTATTTTATTGCTCATATCTTCCGTCTGATGAGTTAGAAAGGTGTATTTCAAAATCCCTCTGGGGATAATTTTGTTCTGTACAATTTAAGACCAAGAAAGACTTCCTATCATGTATTTTTTTGTGTTAGGGCTTTCAACATGTTTCCTTGCACAGCAAAAAATACCATACTTCCACTATTAACCTCCAAAATTAGTCTATATACGGTATTCTTGAATTGGAGTTTTATCACTGGAATATTTTTCCTTATATCATGTTTTGATTTTATGATTACTATATCGCCCTGAATTCAGGTTATTTCCAGTAGGATGGACTCTCCAATGATAATAAACTAAGGACATCCGTAACTTTTGTAAAAGTTGACGGATCGTGACGACCCATAGCTCATTGTTTTCAGCTCATCAAGGCGGTTAAAACTCATATATCATTTATTAAAATTGATTGGAATTGAAGAATTTTACTACCTTGAGTACTTTGGGTTATTTCTCATATACCGAGAGAAAGACTACTAATTGTGTTCAAATGCGTCTATCTTGAAAATCATTGTTGGGAAATGGTCGCATTTGGGCTCAAATTGTAGAACACAATCTCCTCTATCACTTTATGTGTAGAAATCATGAGTTTAGGCAACTGAGGTTAATTTTATCCTCAAAATCAGAAAAGGAGGAATCACTTTTTCATTATTGCTTACTATCACCATCTCTATAATTCCTCTCATTCCTCGTTCCCTGTTTGGCTGAGGCCGCACTGACGGTGGGTAGAGCCTGGAGGGTGGAGGGTAGTTGGTAAATCTATAGAACATACACACCATCCACAGTAATACATCATATGAATGGTATGACGTCATTCTGTTTTTTGAGGTTATGTTGTCCATATTTAAGAATTTCAAGATGGCGGCTGAACACATACCATTCATACTGTTACAGGTTTCCACTATAATAAAAGACTTGAGGCAATTTATACTGATTAACTTTATTAATTACACTGCTATAACACACTGGAGAAAGATAAACTATAACAGATCAGAGGATAGCACAAGAGTTTATAACGTTTCACAATACAAATTTCACTAAAATTAACACTGCACTGAATAAGAAATGATTAACAGTCTTTATCACGTTACACTAGAAGAAATAAGAACTGACAGAATGGATATAACTATAGAGTGTCTATATACAATGTCCGGCTTGTCTATCACACAATACAACTGACACAGAACTGACACACTCGTTTGATTGTTCGAGTGTGACTCACTTGTAAACCCAATCATTCCGAATATATAGGCTTCTGAGAATAAACGAGAGAATGCTAGAAGGTTCTGGCATTATCACTTCAAGAAGGTTCTTGATGGGTTTTTGTTTATACAACAATGTGCTTGTTTGTTGACACAAAGCCTCCCCATCCCCGCCTTGTCCATCCTTGTCGTCCTACTATCTCAAGGCCATCAGACACTGTTGAATTCCATAACAATACGATGTATTACTGTGGATGGTGTGTATGTTCTATAGATTTACCAACTACCCTCCACCCTCCAGGCTCTACCAACCGGCAGTGCGGCCTCAGCCTTTGAGATAGAAGGTTGGATCTGATACCAATCTCTTGGAAATTTTATTAGCTAAAAAAAGTATAGGAATGATATTTTCTGTCAGACGCTTCGTTTTGGCGTAAATTGCAAAAAACTAAAAACAGAACCGAAATTTGGTGGTTTTCTAGTCACCCTGTATTATGCACACCTCGGAATCCGTCGCAAACTCATAATAAACATATTTAGATGGCCCAAAGTCGATTAAGACGATTTCCAGCCTTACCTTATTTTTTTGGAGGCAAAAGCCTAATTTGCCTGGGCTACTAACAATTTTTACTTTCCTTGTCCTACCTACTATAAGTTATTGGTATCAAATGTTATAATAAGCTGTCAAGTACGGTGAATGACTACCCCACCGGCTTCCTCAAGCGTAAACTTGTGAAGTGGTTAGTTGATCATCCTTATTATGCGATTACCGAATTCCTGGCACTAGATGATGGCTCGATAGATCTTTAAGAGTAGGTTATTATTGACTGACATTGTTATATATTCGTATTTTCAGATCTTTAAGCACCATTTGACTGATTGTAAATTTTTTATCTTTGTATTTTGTGACTTTGTCTATTGCTTGTTAATGAGTTCAATGACAATAAAATATTATTTATTTATTTACTACCTTAGGTAAGGAAAGTATTGTTTTCCAAAAAAATGTAAGGTACCCCGATTTCAAGTTTTCTTCCGTTTCAAGGTCCTTTGAGTCCAAAAATAGTTATTTGTGTAACTAGAGCGTAAAGTGACAGATTGCTGCATCGAGAGAAACGGTTTTTTCACGAGCCGAAGGCGAAAATATCGCAAAATAGCTACTAAACACAAATTTATCACTTGTGCTATGTTTTGTCAAATTTTGCGATTTTTGATCGCTATTTCTGAGATTTGGGTAAGATTTACACAATCGCTGCCATTTAATTTTTCCTTTAGAAGCAGACTCTCTTCAACTTCCATTAATAAAAAATACAAATTTATGATTCCTTATCCAGTTATAACCCTTATTGTTGAAAAATGGCGTTTTTCAAGCATATTTTTTCAATTATCTCAAAAACCGTTGAAGTTACAGACTTCAGACTGGTTTCATTGGATTCCTCAGCTAATTTTACATAGGAATTGACTATTATAGAACCTGAGTGAAGCTTCTAAAAATTTATAAAAATTAATATTGTTTGAAAAATCTCAATTTTCCGCCATTGTTATCTCGGTAACAAAGCGTTTTTGGGGGTTTGTCCCATGGAACTTTTTTGTCTACTTGGTGGAAGGAATCAGCCTGAGAAGTATTGCACATTCCTCCTGAAAAACCCTGTATTTCACTTAAATATATTGTATAATAGGTGTTTGAGACTTTGTCTAGCAAAAAACATCTTTTTAGTCATTTTAAATATAAAAAATCATAAATTCCCGGGAATTTATGATTTTTGTGAATATTTCTATTAAATTCCCTGCGAATATGTCCCCGATCTTGAATTCCCGAGAATTTTACATCACTACTAGAGCGTATTCAAGTACGACACATTTTCATTGCTTTTTTCTTCTCTCTCTCAGATAATTAATCAGAGCTGTTCGATATCTGTCCCAAGTGATTTCCACTTCAATCAACAGTTGAGAATTTACTAGTAGATAAAGAGGATCTATTTTTTTCGATGTTTTGTAACTGTTTGCTGTCATTTATCCTGTCATCCAAACCAGTCGGTACCTCTTAACCTTTACTGATCCCATACTTTCCTCTCAAGGATTGAAAGCTTTCCTACATGGGAAACCAGAGTTGGAAGAGCTAAAAATCCTCCCCTACTTTACACCATAATTCCTGATTCAGTACATCATACTCATTATTATTATAGTTGTTGTTACTATTTTTATTGTTATTAACATCTCTGTGAAATTGCTGAAAAATTAACAAATTGAATATTATAAAATAAATAAGTTGGCGGATTGCTAATGGTGGATAACATTAACCAGTTATTAATAATTCTCAGCTATGTCAGTTCAGTCGGCTAGTGGTCTAAAGAGCATATCGAGTCTAGACCAACCTTGACTAAACCGTTACGCTCTTCTAGACCGCTTCCAGACTGTCCTGAGCAGATGAATTTTGTTTAGTTTCTGAGGGCGAAGCCCACATGACACTTGTGCGTGGGTCATGAGATGAACAATGATGATGATGATGATTATGAGAGATGACGACTTATTGTTAGGTAGTAGGTAGCGACCAAGATGTATAGAA
This sequence comes from Sogatella furcifera, assembly GCA_017141385.1. Classification (NCBI taxonomy): domain Eukaryota; kingdom Metazoa; phylum Arthropoda; class Insecta; order Hemiptera; family Delphacidae; genus Sogatella; species Sogatella furcifera. The sequence continues at coordinate 15,181,720 of CM029551.1, read as the reverse complement.
TAGTAGAGGTGGGTCAGATTGAAGCAGCTAGTCAGATGATACTGACATCACGGAGTTCCTCTAGTCAAAAATTTGGCATTAATTTCCCTATCCTTGAAGAAAAATCGTACGATTTTTCCAATTTACGAAACACAGAATTATTTAATAGATAAATTTCTTATATGAGCTTGTAGAGAATTTCAAGACCTACATTTTGAGTGATTTAAATCTATATTTTACTCAAATTTAACATGAGAAAAAGTCAGTTAACGTGCCTCAGGAATACTCTGCAGCTGGGCTAATGCAATTATGGATAGCAATGCTATCGAATTCAATGATATTTTAAATGTATCTTATAATAGCATTCCTACTCATAATTGCATTAGCCCAGCAGCTGCAGAGCATTCCCGAGACACGTTAACGGGCTTTTTCTCATGTTAAATTTGAGTAAAATATAGATGTGAATCACTCAAAATGTATTGAAATCAATGCTACATTTTTGACTACAGGAACTCCGTGACGTCAGTATCATAGGTTTCCCAGCCAGCTGCTTCACTCTGCCCCACCTCTACTATTCTATACACCTTGGGGAGCGACGGCTTATAGTCTCCTCCGAAAGACGAGGTGTCCGTATTTATATTATTATGCTGTGGTCAAAGAATTGTTCCCCGGTTGAGACTTGAACTCAGGTCAACCTGGTTATCAGACCGGCGTGGTATCACTTCCTCAAATGAGCCTCCCAAATTCAACATACATTCATCATCCGCTAACTTAGCTAGAGTCTAATATTCATACAAAAGAGCCCCTTCCTCTTTATTTTTTTCAAATTTATGTGTTATTTACATGTATTATTGCGGCAAAAGGGATGGATTCAAAGATCCTCACACGTCAACCGAAGCTTATTGTGTGAATTTACATGTTTTAATGATTATCAATCATTCTGTCAAATAATCAAATGAATTCTCTATTTCATCATTTTCCCATTAATATTTATTCCCTGTTTACTTTCCTATTGAATAATGATATAATAATATTTATTTCCAATTATTTTTACTCGTTTATTTTTTTCCAGGCTTTTGAGGGACCAGCTCCTATCCAATGATTTCTCATCAAACGTTAAGTTACTTCAGGTAAAATTATTAGCTTTTTTAGAAATAATAATAACTTACTATCATGCTCATACAGAAAAAGAGAAAATGGAAATAAAATTCAAAATAATTCAATTGAACATTTTGAAAATAATTTTACACAACAAAATTGTTGAATATTGTAATTATAATTCTATCTGTAGGCCTACAGTGAAACAAATTACATTTATTCAGTATAATAAATACATTTATACGGTATAACAAATTACTTCTATACAGTATCACAAATTACATGTAAGTATACAGTAGGTATAACAAATTCAACTGGACATTATATATTCGTATCTCTCCAATTTATCTTATCACTCTACACCTAATTTTCATTGTACAGATACCAATCGACAAATACAGTAAATGCATTTATAGAAGTATAGAAACTTAGATACTAGAAACTAAGAAACTTACTCAAATTAAGCTAAAAAGTAAAAGTCGGAGGACCCAGCTGAAAATTTGCAGACATGATCAAGAAAATAAAATTTCAGGGGGTTCAATGAAATACTAAGTCATCAAGAGTCCTTGGAGAAACCTGTAAAATTTGACAGTTCTAGGTTAGAAAATTTTACAGTTTTGAATGATGCAAAATTTGATGCATTTTTTTAAAAAATTCGGTAATTTTTTCATAAGATCGAGAATTTGAAATGTACTAACTTTTAATTTGAACTAAAAATATTGGGATTTGCTTATCTTTCTGGAATTCTGTTCCTGAGAGCATAGGCTGTCATGAGCCATCTTCATCCGACCAAAAGTATCATAGGATTCTTAGGGGTAGGTTTTTAATTTATATACTTATTTTCTCTTGGGGCTACTGTATTTATTAAAACTTTAAAATAGTTTCAATCAAAGTACCCTTTTTTTAAATATTTCTATTTTTTCAAAATTATAAAAATATATATTTTTTAAATGTAATTTTCTTATTAAATATATACAGAGTGTTTCAGGAGGAATGTGCAATACTTCTTAGGCTGATTCCTTACACCAAGTAGACAAAAAAGTTTCAAGGGACTAACCCCCAAAAACGCTTTGTTACCGAGATAACAATGGCGAAAAATTGAGATTTTTCAAAATATATTGATTTTTCTAATTTTTTAGATGCTTTAGTAAGGTTTTAAAATGATCAATTCCTATGTAAAATTAGCTGAGAAATCCAATGAAACCAGTTCCAAGTTTGTAACTTTAACGGTTATTGAGATAATTGGAAAAATATGCTATAAAACGCCATTTTTCAACAATAAGGACTATAACTAGATGAGGAATCATAAAATTGTATTTTTTATTAATGGAAGTTGAAGAGAGTCGGATTCTAAAGAAAAAGTCGGAAGGTGGCGATAGTGTAAATCTTACCCAAATCTCAGAAATGGCGATCAAAAATCGCAAAATTTGACAAAACATAGCACAAGTGATAAATTTGTGTCTAGTAACGATTTTGCGATTTTTGATCGCTATTTCTAAGATTTGGGTAAGATTTACACAATCGCCGCCATTCAACTTTTTCTTTAGAATCCGACTCTCTTCAACTTCCATTAATAAAAAATACAAACTTGGAACTGGTTTCATTGAATTTCTCAACTAATTTTACATAGGAATTGATCATTTTAGAACTTCACTAAAGCCTCTAAAAATTTAGAAAAATTAATATATTTTGAAAAATCTCAATTTTCCGCCATTGTTATCTCGGTAACAAAGCGTTTTTGGGGGTTGGTCCCATGGAACTTTTTTGTCTACTTGGTGTAAGGAATCATATTTCATATTTAGAGAAGAATTGTATTTTAGACCCCAATCAGTTTGGTTTTCGGAAAAATAAATCAACCAATATGGCTGTTTATGAGTTGATGGACCATATTTTGAACATTATGGATAAATCTTAGAAAGCAATGGGTGTCTTCTGTGACTTATCTAGAGCTTTTGATTGCGTAGATCATAAGTTACTCTTGATGAAGTTGAAGTATTATGGATTTGATGTCACATCATTATCTTTTTTCAATTCCTACCTAGCCAATCGCTTCCAGAGAGTGAGAGTTTGTGATGGAGTGGGTAGATATCATGTGTCTGAATGGGCAAGAGTAATAGCTGGAGTGCCTCAGGGCTCAGTATTGGGTCCTCTATTATTCATACTCTATGTCAATGACTTGCCTATGAATGTGACTTGTTCCAGAACTTTACTTTTTGCGGATGACACAACAGTGATCATAAAGGGTAAAAATAATGACAATTTATTCAGTAAGAGCAGGCAGGTAATGAATGAATTGGAGGATTGGTTTAGAGCAAACGGCCTGAGCTTGAATTTATCAAAAACAGAAGCAATTCTCTTCAAAACCTCGGCAACACTCAGTAATTTCAACCCTCTGGAAAATTTAGATTTAGGCCCGGGAATCAAATTAAAAATTTCCAAAGCAAAGAAGTTTCTAGGTATTTGTGTTGATAGTAGATTGAAATGGAAGGAGGAGTCCATAATATTGTGTGGTAGGCTCTCAAGAGTCCTATATGTTCTTAGAAGGTTAAGGGATGTTGTGAGTCTCCCTTCTCTGTTAACGGTGTTTCAGTGTTCTTTCATGTCTCTGATTAGGTATAGTGTTCTGTTCTGGGGTGGTTCTGCACTGCGAGATCAAGTTTTTAAAATGCAAAAAAAGGCACTACGAATAATATTTAGACTGGGCTTTAGGGAGAGTTGTAGAACTCACTTCGAGAGGAAACAGATTCTTACTGTGCCAGCTCTTTATATCCTACAGGCCCTCACCTATTACATATCTAATAAGGCTCGCTATGCTGGAGATGAAATTACGCATAATTATTATACAAGAGGGCGCGGTCTCACTTTGAGGTTTCCTTATCATAGGCTGACATTATTAGAGAAAGGACCACATTATATGGCTATAAAATTATTCAATTGCCTACCAACTGATTTGAAAAAAATTAGAAATGAAAGACAGTTTAGGAAGGTTCTGAAGAACGTTTTACTCATCTCCTCTCCTTATTCACTGTCAGAATCTTTTAATTATAATCATTGAAAGTTCCTAGTTATCTTGCTTTTATGTTATTTGAGTTTTTGTTCTGTATTGTAAGCTTAATCTAATGGTACTAAGTGTTTCTCATGATAATGTATTGTGTATTTTTGTAGGCTATATCTTTTATGACGTTGTTGTATGTTAGCTGGGTCCGCAATGATTTCAGCGAACTGTACCAATGATAAATAAATAAATCAGCCTGAGAAGTATTGCACATTCCTCCTGAAACATATATATACATATATATATATATATATATATATATATATATCTTCATAACTTTTGAACGGTAGGTCGGATATTATTGTGTGATAGCTTTTCAGCTCATGGCGGCGGTATAAATATGAATTGAATATGTTATGTTATATATGAATATTATGTCAAATTTGATCAAAAATTCCAATTGTAAGGTTATAATGGTACTGTGCGTAATAATACCTCGTCGTTGAAAACACAACATTTTTACATTTGAGTGACTCTCAATCGGGAACCTGTGGACAAAAATCTGAAACTTATAATGAAATGTAGAGGAAATCTTCCTCTTTTCTGATCATATCTGCAAATTTTCAGCTGGGTCCTCCGACTTTACTTTTTTATGCTTAATTTGACTGTACTATTAGTATTTTGACAAAAAAACATCAATAAATTCGCCTTATTTTCAATTCACTTTTTTTCTTTAATTTCAGAACTTTCCACCGGTGGACATACAAATTGTCTTGAATAAAGCTGTAGATCTTGCTGGTAAAAAGTAAGTATAAGCGAAAACCAGGGAGATATCTACTGTACTATCTACCATACATTCACAAGGTCTATAAAAGACCTCTTCTATAGACCTTGTGCATTCATAATCATCTATCATTTCTCAGACCTTAATGTAACATCGATTGTATGAAAAATGGCAGAAGTAATTGCCCTATTCGAAATTCGCGTTTAAGTTGTGTGGACAAAAAAATCATAAGTTCTATTATAAAAATAATTTATCTACGGGTGTATTGAAAAGTTCCTGTTTCAGTTTTACAATCAAAATCGAAATGGCTATCATTTCAAAACGGAATTTCAGGACTGTATCAAAAAACTCTCATTACAATACAGTTGTCACTTTACGACACTGTTCCGAATTCATTCCGTGTTCCATTTGACCATTTCGCAACGGGCTGATAAAGAGAAACAACCAACACAGCGGTCGAATCTTCTAACCTAAAAACTGTGACAAGTGATAATAATTTAACTTACCGGTATCTGTTCATCAATATTTCAGTTTACAAATTTGAATAGTCTAAAGTTTAGATATTTTAATATATCTTGAAGTTCATAGTATCTCAACTTTTATTATAAATTGGTTAATAACTTGAAGGATGGACATTAAGAATGAAATTCTTCTTAACTACAGAAGGCAAATAACTTAGTTACAGCTTTGCCTGATAAGCTATATATGGTATGTAGAACGTTTTTATTGTTAACTTGTGCCTATATTTTAAAGATGATTAGTCTATTTCGGATGTAAAAACAACTAAATTGTAACATAAGTTATGAATAGAGGCCTAGGGGTAGGCTATAATTTAATACTATACTCCATTCACGATCACTTGAGACGGAATAAACAAACTTTTTGCGTGTGTGTGCGTGTAATGGAAGGTCTTCTTCTATGCTAAACTTTCTGCCACAGACCAACAGCTGTAGCCAATCACAGCTCAGGACAACAGTCTTGAAACAAGACAAGTTGGACAGTAGCCAATCACAGCTCCAGACAAGAGTCAGCTGTTCAACTGAATCAGACTTTTTCGCATAGAAGAAGACCTTCCATTACACGCACACACACGCGAAAGGTTTGTATATTTTGTCTCAAGTGATCATGAATGGACTATAGACTGTGAACAAATACTAGACTGTGAAATTGGCAACAAATGTTTATTGATAATAATTCTACGTTTCTTCACCAACTTCTTGTTTTAAATTATTAGTTACAAAACCAATGTTACTTATCTAGTTGAAAACATTTTCTGTATACCATTAAAAATGCAGACAAGTTTGTTGAGTTATAAAAATAACGGGAATGATTTGAATAAGCTAAAAGCTTCATTTAATAGTTTAAGTTTAAAAACAAATTTAGCCTGTTCCATTCACCTCCATGCCCAAATTTAAGCTAATTTTCAATTTTGCAAAATAATAATTCCATCCATTGAGTAAAGAATAAATAAGATTCTCTTTATTGAATACTGCATTTACTGACTGTGACTTAGAAAACCGTACTGTAGATTTGAATCAATAACTGGATGTGAGTGAGTTCAAAATTCAATTTTTATTGCATCTCAAGAATGAGCCCACTTGGAGACAAGGTAAAGATGCCAACTATAGAAGCGAGGGTACCTGGATTGATTCCCAGCGCAGACCATTTTTTTACAAGTTTTACAGCTCAATCAATAATCTTCTCTACGTTTTGGAGCTATTGCTTTTCAAATTCTGTAGTATTGTTCATTTAGCAGTTGAATTTTGAAACAAAAATTTGTTAAATGAGTTGATTATTGAAGAAAATTCAAAAAAATTTTAATTTGCTTAATACTGTTACAACTGTTTACAAATCATTTTTCATTCATCAACTACTATGAAGTGTAATAGGCTATTCTAAATTTAGTTTGATGTTGAACTCGTATTGCTGGCCTAACTTACTATTTTTGATTTCTCCAATAATTAAAATTCTAAAAAATAAAAGTCTAAATATCGGAAATAATATTGCTATTGATCCTCATATTAATGTATTACTGTGCAATAACTTATTTCAATTTTCAATGAATAAATTGTAAGTGAAATTAATAAATAATTAGGTAGTATATAGAAACATGGTGTTTCAAATAATCAAATCAAATAATTCTTTATTCTTTGAAAAAAGTTGAATACGATCTAGGGAGTCTTAAACATTATTAGCTAAACCTCTAGTGTAGTACAATTGATTCTCAGAGCTTTGTTGAGTGTGGTCACCTGACATCAAAAAGAAAACAGAAAGAACTTAAATGTAGCAACTTAAGAGAACTTAAAAGAACAGAAAAATATAAATGTAGCAAAGTGGCAATCAATTAAATGATTGAAAAATTTGAAAGTGTTTTTAAAGCTTGTTGGTATTTAATTGCAACAAACATAATTATACATAATAAAATTAGAGCATTTTTTGTAACAATGAATTTTGACAAAAATTCAAACACTTTACTTCTTGGAACATTCTGAATAATAGTAAGCAGGTGTTCCACTAACTACTAACTCCTATGCTAGCTTTATATCCACATTTACTTCTGTGATTAGACCTGAGGTAGCCTACTCTCAAAAACAAATCTTGAAGATTGTTTCATTAAAAGTGTCTTATCTTTGGAACACCCTGTAGATAAAATAGTGTATGCAACGGTTGTATTAGGCCTTTAAAGCACTCGTGAGATACTTAAAGCACTCGCTACGCTCGCTTTGCTCGCTGCTCGTGTCTAACTCATATCTCACCTCATGCTTTAAAGGCTCCCATTATACAACCGTTGCATAAACTACTATTTCGGTACATTTCATAGGTAGATCTACTGAATGTTTAAAAAGTTGACAATGGATCACACTCGCGGTTTGTCTTGTTTTATGTTAAAATAATGTGGCATAATTTCTTGAAAATGTAATAGTTTATCATAAATGGGTCGTCTGTGTTGTGTTCGTGATTGTGAATATCCAACTATGATAATTGAAATCATATTTCTATTTTCACGTTACCTGATAACAAACTCTTAATGGACATATTGGTTAGAAAGGTTTTCATCGAAATTTTGAAGTGAAAGACAGTTCGATAGTTTGTATTAATAGTTTTGAAGACCGTTTTATGATTGAGGAAGATGTTCATTGTCATAGACAATGAACTAATTGGAGTGACAAGAGAAAAACCAAAATTAAGAAGTGATGCATTTCCCTTAATTTTTCTCAACCAGCCGAATTATCAAAGAAAGGAAGGATCCACAATCTGTGCATGTTCTGTTAAAAATGTGTTTACAAAGAGATAAGGATAATTCCATAAATTAGTGCAACAATGTCACTATCTCTGATTTTCAAATAGCATTGCCATAAGGAATTCGGATTTGTTTTTATTTATATTGATGAAATAGACAATGTGTTTTTTATAAAAGTGGAGGAAAAAGTAAAAGTGACTTCGCTGATCTCCCTTGTGTAACAGTTAGCTCCAAAATATTAAATGATAAAGATACAAACATGGACTAATTTGTGACTGTACAAACCGGTAGGCCTAGGCCGTACCAATACCTCTGAGAGGGTGAGGTAGAGTGAATAATTTCAGTTCTTTATCCAAAATAATGTGAAGTAATGGTAAAAATACATAACTCAAAAGCTTAAAGAATACTCTAAGAACACGTCTTGAGGAGTGAAAATTTAATTTTTGGATGGATACTGGAGTGTAAAGAAGATAATAAGATTTCTCAAACTTGCCAACCGAAGGAAAAATCAAATCAAAAAAGCAACTGGAAATATTAGGGGAAATTTTCAGAGACAGAAGATATTTAAAATGAGCAGCAAGTGAATTGCCAACATGTCAGGGAAGAATGATTGGAATTTGAGTGTCTTGAATTTCTATTTTTCACATAGAATAATAAGTCAGATTCTAGTTTAAAAATTCATCTTATTATGATGATTTTTAATTTTGTATCGGATATATATTATATTGTAATATCATAATGTTTAACAATAAAAAATATGCTATTTCTGTCTTATTACTTCTGAAGAATAGTAAGTTGAACTATTGGCTAGACCCAAGTTAACGCTTGGCTAGGCCCATATTGCCGCCATTTTGTTTTGTACATTAAAGTCTGAGAAATGATAGATGGTTATGATACATTTAACTACATCTACTCTGTGATATAGGTTTCTCCTCTTATTGTGTATCCTAATCATATGAATGGTTTGTGCTATGAAATAATTTTTATCGCAATTCAACAAGTTTTAGGTGGGAGAATATGTACGAAAGGTATTACTCAATCACTCTACAAAATATTTAAATCAATCTACATACATACATCTTGGAGCAATTTTTTAAAATTCAAATGGGTTTAAAACTTTTATTCATGTTCTATTTCAGTTCGAGAATTAATAGATGAAGGATGCGTTAGACCATAGTTGTACCTCGAGCCAATCAAGGAAAATCATGGAAGCTTTAGCCTATATCAGTTTACTGCAAATCTTCGTGTATAGTTTTATATGCATTTATACCACTGATGCTATTTTAATTGAATAAAATTTAGTTGTCTTTTTAGTGTTTTATTAACGCATAACATGTTCCGAGCACATAATTTATTACGGTATCAGATAAATCAACTCGAGTTATGGTACTTCGAGTTGCATTTGATAATTACTCTTTATGTGCTCGAAATATGTTTTGCGTTGATAAAATACAAAAAGGGTACCTGGATTCTTATTTAATTGCAACATTTTACTTCAATTTTACTTATGAATTATTTTTTTCAAACCCTGATCTTCAATATTATATGTATAGAGATTTGATAGTGGAATTTAATGATGTTCTATTGATAATCGATTTGTTCAACAAACGAAACGAAAACTTAAATTAATTGAGCTTATTTTACTGAGCTCAGAGAATGTATCCCCATTTTTATAGCAATATTTCAAGTGTACCTAATAATTATTATTTAATATATTTTATTAATAAGTATGCTCATCATTTATACTGTATCTGAATTTTATCATCTATGTGCATACAATTTTTATACTCCTAGATTATAGTGCATTGGAATAAAATTTATTTTTCAATTTTGAGCGTCTTAATTTTTACAATCTTTCATGAATTAATATCAAGGCGTCAATGTAGAGAAAATATAATTTTCTCTTCCTGTGTTTTAAATGTACATGAGTTTCCGAAAGGAAATTCCTTCAATGTGCTAAATACTTTTGGAGCTGGATAAATTCATGTTTCTATTGATTAATTTCAGTTAATAGGAGTTTTAGGAATTAGCAAGATAACCAATCTGCTATCATCATGCATTCAAAAAATTATGCTATCATAACAAAATTGAATCAAATAGTGAGCAAATCCCAAACTAATTTCTATAATACTTATAGAAGTAATATTAAGGATTACGGATTATTACTTAATATTAAGTAATATTAAGGATAATGATATAATATCCTTATATCCTTCTCAATTATTGAAAGGCCGCGGTTATTATGATGAGAAAATATATGAGTAATTTAATTCAGGAACGTTAGGGTAAAAACTCATTTTCACTGGATTAAAATATAAAAAGTTATGCTAATAAGGAAAAATTGTTTGATGCGCAATCAAGTAATGAGATTATTATTAATATTTGCTACAGACAACTACAATCTAGTTCCTTCAATATAATTAATAATTTTTTGTGGAAAATATATTGATAATTACTCAGAGTTATCAGTAACTGGTTAATATTACTTTTTTTAATCATGAACTTTGGAAAATTATTTTAAATTAAAATAATAAAATATAATAATAATAATAAATTAATAAAAATTATTATATAAATATAATAATAAATATAATAATAATAAAATTATTATAAATTTGCTGTGATATGACCAAAAAGTACCTAATTGCAACAAATGTCAGTCAACTTATCAAAATTGCTGAGTTTGCAGGTAATTTTATTTGATTCTAATTTTTGTAATTTGATTTCATTCTTGACATTCTCATCCTTAGATAAAACTTATTCAAGAAACCGAAAAATCATATTGTAGTTGAACAAGCTGCGCATAATGACATGCTATTGTTATTCATTTCGCGGTAATAATAATGCTTTTTGAATCGCATGAATTTCTCTATTGAAAACGTTAGGCATATTACCGTAACTCTAGTTTTCTATATACAAGCAATATTAATATCTACCCAACATCCATCAACAAACTTGTTGCTCCATGCTGTTCAATACTAAACAATTGATTGAATCATTATCTCATACATGGTAATAAACATTGAAATCAGTGAAGTTCTTACAATAAATATTTATGCGCTATTCTGATCAAATAAATTCCTATTTCCGTAGGCTACATCTTTCATGTAAACTTTATTCAACGATTTCAAAAATAACCATTTTCTAACATTCAAAATTCATATAACAGTTACAGTAGTTATAACGTATAAGCATAACATTCTAAGACCTTTCATCAGACAAGTACACTAACAATAATTAAATATAGATGATTATGTACATGGGAATAAAATTAATCAATTTTTCCGAGATTTTTTTTTGGAAGACCTCTTTGTTGCATTGGCATTATTGGAAAATTAGCAGTGTTCCAATTTTTGGTTCCATTAAGGTTTATTTCAACACATCTTTGTAACAAAATACTATTCTGAACTGTATATCGACTGCAGTATCAATTGTAAATTATAAACAAGAAAATTTTTCATTATAATTTGTTAGAAATTGTTTTGGATAAAATAAGAAAATAAAATTTTTCCAAGTACGATAGGCTAGTTAAAATTCGACAAAAATCATATCACATTATCACCACAGTTTCTCTAACTCACATCTCATACCATTTCCAACATTATTAGATTATTTGGATACATAATATAGAATAGAACATTAATATAATATCAAATATTTGTTTTTCATAATTTTTTTTGTAGAATCTTCAAATGCACATCAAGATTACAACGTTAACATGCCTAAAGGAATAAAATATTCTTATTCTAAAGTCACTAATTATGGTAAGCTAAACAAAAAAACTAATATAGACTATAAAAACTATAAACTAAAAACTATAAAGGAATTTGTATGAATGTATGAATTATTCATTCAAGAAAATCGTGAGTGATAACGTCTCACATTTTGGATATAGGTTTCAATATTATGACGAACAAGAGTCAAATATTTCAAATGAAATTGAAGAAGCCCTCATTATGTTTCATCATCCTATCATGATATGGTAGAATTTCAGTTGGATTAGTGCCAGTTTCACTAGTTCTACTATTGTATCTCACTCAATGTTGGGCTGTATGCGTTACTCAGTCTCTTCGATTTACTCATGAATATGGTCATTCTATTATTCTTATTTTGTAGTTAATAAAAATTTCAAGTACGGTATATAGTTCTAATACAGGGTGGGGCAGAGCCGACTGACGAGTTTGGAAGGGCTATAAAAAATGATCTGAACGTCTTGGAAAAAAATGGTTCGGCTCATTCAATTCAGTGTAAAATATAGTTTTTATTGTCAATATTTTTGAGAATTTTATCAGTTAAATGGCGGCCATCAGCAGCGATACACTGATATAGTCGATTTTTGAACTCATGTTGGCACAGTGCGATTAGTAGGGTCCGTCTGAATTTCTCTTTCAATTCTTCCAAATTGTTAAGGAAAGGTTTGTTAACTTCATCTTTAAGGTAGTCCGATAGAAAAAATCGTATACACATCGCATCGGGTGAGCGTACCGGCCACCTCACGTCCCCCCTCATGTTGTCATCACCGTCACTATCACCTCCGAGCGTTGTTGCAATGTTACAAACTTTTCTGCGTCCCAGGTAGAACTTGCTGAGGAACAAGACTTGGGGGAAATATGGTTTCAACAGGACCGGGCTGCAGCCCACACAGTGCGCATTCCAATGGATGTGTTGAGAGAATTGTTGCCAGAGCAATTCTCAGTGAGGGTGGACGTGCGGTGGCCGGTACGCTCACCCGATGCGAAGTGTATGTGATTTTTTCTATGGGACTATCATTAAGTTTTCAAATCTTGCCTACACACCTTAGAAGAACTGAGAAAGAGATTCAGAGAAGAGATCCAGGCCCTACCAATCGCACTGTGCCAAAATGGGTTTGAAAACTTCAAAACTTCGGCTACATTAGTTTACCGCTGCTGATAGCCACCATTCAACTGATAATCTTGAAAAATATAATCAATAAAAACTATATTTCACACTGAATTGAATGAGCTGAACCGTTTCTTTCTAAGTCGTTCGGTTCATTACTTATAACCCTTCAAAAGTTCCAAGTAGTTTCAGTTATATAATATTTATAACGAAAGTATCTCTAAAATAATCCTCAATACAATCAAAACCTATGTGCAAAATTTCAAGTTTGTACAATATAAAATCACCGTTTTTTTTTATTTTAAATAATTATCAAAGTACCCGCTTTCAATTATTTTTTCAATGCACTACATGTTTCGACTATTTATAGTCATTTTCAAATGCGAAGTAGCCCTGAGATAAAGGAAACAATATAAAATTAATATCAACATTTTTATAAGCGTAACATGTAGTAAAAATAATAGTTTCATATAATAGTAAGGTTTGAAAAAATTACATATGTATTTCTTCCATCAACAATAACAGTAATGAAAAAATGGCAGTTGGCGAAAGATATGTGTTTCGATCTCAATCTTTCTCTCTTGTTAAACTAATCAAATTTATTTCTTAAACAGCTATTTAAAATGAACATCAACTGCCAAAATGTTTTTTTGCGAATTCTCCTTGTATTTTGTCAGAGGAATGGAGTTGAGCATAAAATTCTAAATCAATAGGAATTATAATTCTAGACATATAAAAAATATAAAAATAATTCTTATTTAAATCAAGTTTGAAATATATTCAGGCGACCAATCCTCTTGCATAACCTTCTATCATTCTACAGAAAATGATAAAATGTTATGCCTCTTGGTATTAGAATACTTTAATGCTATGTATTCTATGCCATATGAAATGGAATAAAAAAACGATCAAGTGTTTTCTTCTCATTCCATATGTCATAGAACTATTAAACTAATGCCGGCATACTTTCAAGAGTATTGGTCGCTCGAAAATTATAGAATATTATTGTCCAATTTGGAGGGATGGATAAACATGAGATTAAAATGAGATCATTATCATGAAGAGAAACATTGTCCTCAATTGGCTTAGCTTCATGTGAAACGAGGTGCTGCATTAAAAAACTGGATCAAGTAGCAGCGACAGTTGACATGTTGATAGTTGACAGTAGATAAGTAGCATTCATTTAAAACCAGCACGATAAAATTTCAAACGGTAGACTAGTTAAACACACACGCACACCTTTATAAAATCGATAATACTGTGCTTGGTTTGTCAATAATTGAATAACTCATGTTAGACTAGAAACTTTCTGAACTTTCGGACAAAACTCAATCTGAAAGTTTCATTAAGTGTCTGATACAGTGATTACTTTTTTTACAGTTTGTATTGATAGACTCGTCCACCTTTCTTACTTGTCACTTTGGGCATAGATTCGAAGAATTTGGGATGCTGCTCCTTTAAATGTTTGATAAGCGAAATTTTATGAGTAAACCCCGCACTACACACATTACACCTATACTCGTTAGCACTGTGTACCTTACTATGACGCTTTAGGAAGTTTAGGGTTGTGAAGTCTCTGTTGCAAATGTTGCACGTGAAATTTTCGGTGGGTAAGTGCTGTTTCATGTGTGAAACTACGTGAGTTTGACGTTTGAATGCTTTGCCACACTCTTTGCAGGTGAATTTTCTATTTTCAGGATGCGTACACTTCAAGTGCAGACTCAAGTCAGATCGATTGTGGAATATCTTGTTGCAAAAATTACAGATTGAAGAATTACCTTGCTTTCTGACTCTTTGAACATGCCTATTCCTGTACTGGACTGAAGTAAAGGTTTTCTCGCAGTGTCCAGTACAGGAATACACTTTTTTGGATCGTCCATTATGCACCTGCATCTGGTGCTCCAATAACTCTGTACAGTTTGAAAATCTCTTGAAGCAGAGCTTGCACATGCTGCTAGATGCTTCATGATTCATCCTAATATGTTGGAGGTATGAAGCTCTGTGTATGAAAGAAGCGTGACAACCAGCTATATCGCAGAAAAAATTTCGTTTCTTGCCTTCATTGGAAATACATAGACTCAATCTCCGCTGGTTACTCTTTGATAAACCAACTGGTTCATCTTTTACCGTAATTGCACCAGTGACTGCCACAACTTCTGCTTCAGTAACCGCATCTCCAACATTCTTCACCGCTTCTTTTTCATTGTCATTGTTATTGTTATTCGATGACTGTTCAATGCTATTTTTGTCAATTGAACAACTATTTTCATTCGAATTTTTATTCTTCGTTTCTGCTTTTTTACGTTTTACATACACTCTATTTGCATTTATCGCAGGGTTGATGTTTTTCTCCACTTCCTCCATATTCAAGATTTATTCAACTGGAAATGAAGGAGAGTGGAACATTCTGTTAGTGACTTATCCATATTGTTAAAGCAAAAAAAACTATAGTACCAGCTAAGGTAAATTTGTGTTTGAAGATGCACATGATCAATGCTTTAATATACAATTGGCTAATACAGTATTAGAAACTTTGAATTCACTGAACAGGGTCTCAGTGAAGTACCTTCCAGGATTATTCAATGCAATGTAAACCTGAAATTTCAGATATGTTTTCCGAAGTTTCTTATTGTTACTGCCTAATTTGATTTTGAAAATATGTCGGTTTAGCATTTTTTTAATTAAAAGAAAGTAGATTCCTGAAAGTTATATACTCGTTTCTTACATTTTATTCTAACACTGATTTATCTCGGTGCACAATTGATTTGATTAGTCCACTAGATTAGAAAATAGGAAGGCAAGGAAAGTTGGGTGAGTGAACCACACCACATTCTTCATCTATGTTCAATCATTTTACTGTATTGAAAGCGATATGATGGACGGTATTATGTTCTTATATGAGATGTAATACAGAAGGCTATGGAATGTGAAAGTATGTTCTGCACTCAAGAGAGAAGTGATCAAGGTGATTTTGGTATCAGAATGCGAACAAACAGTATGCAACTTATCTCTACATACGACTTCTTATTAATAATTATTTATCATTGATGAATATTAATAATAAAAACACATCATCATCAGAAAATAGTTATCACCATAGATATTTCTTTTCATTGATGGGCACATAAATCGATCATATGGAAACGAGAGAAAAGAAATCAAACAATCACTAATAGAAACTACGAATTAATCAATAATTAACTTGATAGATATTTGAATTATCACGTTTTCATAACATGCTGGGTCTCTGTGGGAGATCGTAAGTACTGTTGTTGAAGTGAAAGTTAACGTAAATTATCATAATAACATAATCTCTTCTAGGGAAAAACATAAATGTAAATTGGAATTTAACATTATTGATTGAGAAGAGGAGATTTTATCATGATGCATAGAACGATGTCTCACAATACCAAAGATGAATAACTAAAGAACATAAGAATACAATAATAAAATAAATGTTTAATTTTGCTTACCATACTCCATTGTGATAATATCGATTTGATCACCTCTCTGAGTTTGAACTGTATAAGTACAGCAGAACTGGGTCGTCACTCAAAACAGGGTGTCTTGCAATTGTAGAGGCTTTTTCGTCTGTCCTCCACGAAATGGGTGTCGTCTTGAAAATAGTGATTAAGAATTAAGAAAGTGAAGATAACCTCTGTTTTAATTAGTAATTTATTGAAATTTGGGAGCATACATTTTGAGCATTATCTTTTGTGTTCCTACACTGATAATGTTTTTATAATTTCTTGAACAAATAAAAAAAATAAGTTTAATTTATAAATAGAATAATTGGCTGAGAATGATAGTGGAGGAGAGTTCACAATGATTATGGTAGAGAAATTGAAATAAAAATATAAGTATAATAAATTACGTTATTAATAACCACTTTAAAAACAAAACTCACGATTTAGTTGCTTGTTGGAAGCGTTTTGGGGTACTGAGCCATATCTTCAGCAAAAAGCAATGGAATCATGATAACAATGTAATACAGGCTTTTCCATGAAACGTACGTAAAAAGGTAGTTGAAATGTAGGGAACAGGAATATCAAGCCCATCTCAGCTTATTGCAACTGACGCTACTTCACAGTCAACTGACAATTGGCTGAAAATTTTCAATTGGTATAATAGTTATATAATTGGATATAAGAGTAAATTGGAATATAACATTATTGGTTGCAAAGAGGAGATTTAAGCATGATGCATGGTAGCCTGTCACACGATACCATAGATGAATCACTAAAAAAATCAAAAGAATAAAATAAATGTTTAATTTTGCTTACCATACTCCATTGTGATAATATCGATTTGATCACCTCTCTGAGTTTGCACTGTATGTCGGGCACCTGCTGATTGAGAGAGTACAGCAGAATTGGGTGTCTTGCGATCAACGTCAGCCAATGTATATGCTTTTGCGTCTGTCCTCCACGAAATGGGTGTCGCCTTGAAAATAGTGATTAAGCATCAAGAAAGAAAAGATATCCTTTATTTTTATTATTAATTCATCGATATTTGGGAAAAATACATTTTTAACATCGTCTACTGTGTTCCTACCCGAATGATATTTTTATAATTTCTTGAAAAATGCTTGATTGATTAATATAATTATTGGTTGAGAATAATAGTAGAGAAGAGTTCACGATTGTTATGGTAGAAACATCGCAATAAAAAAATAACTATGATAATAATAATAGACTAACAGTAGATCAAAACTTGAATTGGACAGAACATGTCGCAAGGATATTAACACGAGTATCAAGTGGACTATATGCACTTAGAAAAATGTCTCCCACTTGTAAAATAGAAACGCTATATAAAAGTAAGTGATTCGAAATATTTACTGAAAAATACGTAGGCCTATTGTCTCTTCATGATAAAGTGTTTATTGAGCGGAGCGAAGCGAAGCTCTAATGGATTAGGAAAGTCACTCTTTGTATAACTACTCCTCCGTAACCGCTCGACCGATTTGATTCAAACTTGGCATGGTGATAGGAGACATGGACGTCCAGGTTATAGGCTATAGAGCATTTTGAAAGTGTGCATAATAAGGACGAAAAAAGGAAAAAAAGGATTGCTTACACACTATTACTATACACATCATTCATGCTATATTCATGCTCTCTGCACTGCAGGATTGCAACCTAACATCAGATTTGAGAAACGTTCCTGGTCAGAAATGTCTATTATGCTCTTGAAATCATGTTGGTATCACTGGCAGAATTGGCTCATCATCGAACCCTCATAGCCCAGTGGTTAGCGACGTGGACTACCATCTCACTGCTTACCAATCAGGGGGGTTTGAAACCTGAGTAGAACATTTTTTTTGGCCGATTATTTTCAACTTCTTTTCAACATCTTTTAATATTATTTTACATAGAAATAAAAGAAATAAACGACCTTTTAAGATTTGTTTGGTTAAGAAAAAATTAAAAATTAAAAATTAAAAGTCGTTAAAAAGTGTTGATATTTGGTGGGCAGGTTCAGATGAGACTAGAAATGTTTTGTTGGAATTTTTTTGAAATCCGTTCAAGATTAAGCAAGTAATAAGTTTTTAAAAATTGTAGATGTATGCATAGACGTATGTAAGTTGCATATCTTCCACCTTGATACTACAAATCCAAATTGTAAGTTCAATGGTTCAGCAAGATTATAGATGAGCTAATTTGGAAGATATTGAATTGAGTTTTAATCTATGTCCAATATACTTTCCAAAGGTTACACTTCATATCAGCGTTTTACTATTTCTCAGAATTTTCGGAGTTTTTCTTAGATTATTTGAGAACAAATTGGCAGAAAATGTTGAAATTAAGTAAACAGGTCCAAATTAGGTCTAGAAATGCTGTGTTCAATAAATTTTCTAATCCCTTCTGAACGGAATTTGCAAGCGAGCGAAGCGAGCCTGTTTGTCTCACTTACACTGCCTATACTGTCGGGGGTCCAGGGGGCGAAGCCCCCTGGCTATGCGGGGAAGGCGAGTGAAGTGAGCCTGCCGGCTAGTTCTGAATAAAATGGTGCCTGATTTGTCAGGATTCAATGATAAATAACTGAGATGACGATTTTAATTTTATTTTCAACCTTTCACATTCAATATGGTAGTTTGGAAACTTAATGTGTAATACGGCCTGCGGCTCGTTCGTAAGTGTTTCTCTTGATGCAGCAAAATCACTTTGCGTACTGATACACAAATAACTATACTGTACTGTGTGAAGGAGGCAAAATGGGGTTTTTACCTGATGTCTTATTATTTATTTGCATTCATTCAATATTTCTCAACATGCTAACAAACAATGGAAGCTTGTTGTGGAAATACACCAAAGTTTTGCCCAAATTTCATCCAATAGGCTTATTTTTCGCAATTTTTCAAGTTTATATTCATTTTTCTTTATAATTTGCTACTGAATAATTATTTTAAACAATCAGAGCACATTTGAGACCAAAAAAGGTACGTCAAATGCTGTATTTACAAAGTTGAACCACTAATAGAGGAAATGACTCCAGCTCGGTCAATCTTTTTTGAAAATTATTGATTTTGTCTCAATCGTAGGAAACATTCTGACCTTCAATTTGAGCCCAATCAATATTTTTTTAACCAATATTGACCAAGCTGGAGTCATTTTCTCATCTTGCCTTATTTTATCAAAATAAACACTCACTTGAGAAAACATTCACTTAAAGGTCGTTGCTCATATTTTATATTCTCATTTCATAACATTACATGGTAATAGAATGAGCCATTTTCACCATCAGCTAGGTTTAGCTAGGCTTAAAATACCGGGATCAAATTTTCGAGTCCACACGCTTCAAAAACGTTTGGACAAAAAGAAAGCTCGCTCCGCTCAATTTGCGGCTGCCTCCGCATGCGCTTCCCTAGTTGGTATCTTGTCATGGAATTCAACACTTATTGATAGTTAGTTACCTTAGCAGTAGCTGCCAGATTCAAAGAAGTGATCTCATCCGGTATCCTCCTTAACACATATCTTTGGTATTGTATTTAGAGAATCTGCTGAGTGACGAAGTACAACAGAATTGGGTCGAAACTCAACACAGGGTGTCTTGCAATTAACGTTAGATAAAGTATACTCTTTTGCGTTTGTCCTCCACAAAATGAGTGTCACCTTGAAAAAAATTATGAAGGATCAAGAGAACATAGACTCTATTTCAATTATAAATTTTTCGAAATTTAGGGGAATAATGAATTTTGAACTTTAACTTCTGTGTTCTTACCCTAATAATTTTATGTAATTTCTCGAATAAATAAATAAGAAAGTCTAATTGAATTATTGGTTAAGAATGCTGAAGGAGGAGATTTTTATAATGATTATAGTTGAGAAATTGAAATCAAAATATAACTTCCACCATTGACTATGGATATAAGCGTAGTTAATGCTTATATCCAATGCTTATATCCAAAGTCAATGCTTCCACTTTCACAACAATACTCACGATTTTGTTGCTTGTTATACGCGTTTTGAGGTATTGAGTCACATCTTCAGCTGAAAGCAACAATATCGTGAGTATTGTTGTTGAAATGAAAGTTGATAACGTGATTTATTATAATAACATCATCACTTCTAGTGAAAAGCATAAGAGTAAATTGGAATATAGAATTATATTGGTTATTATTGGGGAAAGAAAAACACCAGATCGCTGTTTTGGATAGAATAAGAAATTGCCCTAAAATCGTGGTTCAAGGTAGAAATAATTACATTCAAATCAATATTTTTGACTTTAAAAGACCATAAAAATAACGTCTCTGATTATAATTTTTTTCAATTCCGAGGGAGCAACCCAAATTGCACCCCATTTGAGAACCCTTGGAAAGTTCAACCCCAAAAATCACTTCTGAATACACTTCTGATTGGAATAAAAGTTAAAATGAAGTTATAAATAAAAGAAGGAGATCTAATTGTGCATGGTTTTCATGCAATCAGCAATAATTTGAAAAACCGGTTTCATCAAGCTGCAATGAAGATACGGTATAGTTGCTAATATTGGATTAGCCATGCTGGCGTATGATTCAGCTTCACTATTCATTGCCACCTGAGTAATGCTATCAAACTTTCTATCAACCCCTTAAATTTCGGAAAAACTTGGCTGCGGACTTGACAGTGCGCTGTTTGACAAATGTGTACAACGTGTACTCAAATCTGATTGAATTGCTCTTGGGTTTTATGTATAATTTATAATTGTAAGTTCATCCTGTTAGTATGAGGTGTTGAAACTCCAACATTCATTTGTTTTTTGTAAGCAAAACTCCTCTGTTGCATCTCAACCAATCAAGCTCGTACAGGTCTCATTTGGAAGATTTTATTGAGTGAGTTAGATGTCTTGTATTAAGAGGTCTCACATTTTGAAAAAAGTCATCCGGGTGTCGATTAAACAGGCTCAAAGCTCCATTCTTCTCTTAGGATAAGCATAGAAATGTGTATTAATTTCATTAATAAAAATCTTGTATCCGGTACACTGAAGAAAAACTCATCAACTTTTGGAAAAGCTTTGCTGTGGACTGAATAGAGCTCCGTGTGACATAATTATGCAACACTTGTTTGCTTCCTGCTGCTCAAGATATGGAGCCTGGTGACTGAGAGGTATCTGGTGATGATGTACCATTGCTACATCACTTATGGATTGCTCCTGTGGGGCCATTCGGCGGGGGGTGCTGATGTCCTGAGGCTTCAAAAGAGGGCTGTGAGAATTATAACAGGCAGCGACCATGTTGCCCACTGCAAGCCCATCTTTTCCCACCTTGGTGACGGTCATTAGTCACTACATCTTCCTGTGCCTGGTGCATGTGAAGAGGAACCAGTACACTCTGGCTGCCCGTGGTGACATTCACGCCTATAACACCAGGCATCGGGAGCTGCTTGAAGTCCCCAGGAGACGCCTCCATCGAAAGCAGGCCGCTTACAGGATTTCAGCACTGAAATTTTTCAATAGGCTGCCTGCTGCAGTGAAGCAGTTGCATGAGACTGCATCCAAGAAAACCGTGAGGGAACTTCTGTGTGGCAAGGCTTATTACAGTGTCCATGAGTTCATGGAGGATAATCTTAATATTACTTGAGAATGGTTATTGTCTGGATCAGTGCCATCTTGAAGATTGTGTTTTTTGAGTTTTATTGTATGACGCCGTCGATCCCGCAAAAGTGGGTAATGGATGAAGAAGAAGGTAATAAAGGTACTTGAATTTGAAACTGCTTGAGCTGCTCTTTGATTTTATACATATAATTTGAGCAACTTGATGAATAATATGAAGCGTTGAAACCCTTTCATTCATTTTGAAACAACTTGTATTTCATCAGCTTATAAGATTATCTACAAATTAGAATCTGATTGAATAAATTATATTTGGAAGTTGATAGGAATAAGGCTTAACGGGTACGGTCCAATAATTGGGGAAACTTTTATCAATACTACTTTATTATGAAAATACAAGTAGGCCTATCAAACTCATAGCCTAAATTATGGTTAGTATCTTTTATTTGATGTTTATCGTTATATCAATTCAAGGTTCCCCCAGCCCAGCCCAGACATTGGTTTATAAGAGGCCCAAGCTACGGTATCTGAATATTACTGGTACCGATACTGTCTAAGGCTATATTTGAAAATGACAATAATTAGTTGAAACATGTCATGCATTGAAAAAATAATTCAAAAAGGGTAGGCCTAACTTACTTGATAATTATTTAAAATAGAAAACAGTGTCTAGGACTAATAGCATAAGGGATAGTTGAAGCACAGAGGATGTAAAGTACACTTTGGCCAACTATTATAGTTGATGAAAAAAGGATTAGGTAGCATTTAATAGGTCTTCTATTTCCAGCTTACAAATAACGTTTAGATGAGAAAGATGAACTAAAGATAAAAATAATATGTAACTTATGCAGTAGAATCAAAATTTGAGGTGAACATAAATTATTGATGTATATCAGCTTACCCTCATATTGTACAGTACGTTAGTAAAAGTAAATGAGATACGGTGAACTGTAGATCAGCTTACCATTTACTGTACAATAGTAGAAGTAGAAGGGATTAATCAAAAATTTGGGCAAACTTAAATAATACCTAATTGTATTTGTATATCAGCTTACCCTCATACCATACGGTAGTAGATGGGATGTTTACTGTTTAGGTTATGTTTTCTTTTCCATTTCAACGCCGGCCATGGAAGATGGAAATTTCTCAAGAGATGGAAACGAAGGGACGCTAGTAGCGCTGCAACGTCATAAATCGTAAATTCAGAAATCGTTGCAGTGGTTCCAAGAATTTGGACTCCGATTTCGAGGCGAAGGTTTCGGTGCGAAATATTCGTAACGCTGGGGCACACACACCGAAGCTAAATAATCGTGACTTAGAGCGCGGGAATATTTGAGTATTTAACCTAACCACAGAGAAGAAGAGAAGAAAAGTTTCTCCTCTGTGACCTGATGTATCGATAGAATAGAATAGAATGAAATTTATTGTAGCCTTATCTGAGGGCATCAGATAAAATACAAAATCAAAATCTTTATTGTTGAAAACATTGAAAAATGTTATAACAACGTCAGTACCTACAGTATACAAATACAAGTAAGTTACAAATTATACAAGAAACATGTACAGATTATTTCATTTTCGTCATTAAATAATAATATTATTGTAGATACTATAAGACTAAGTTTGCACACACGTAAAATTAATAAAAACTAAATGACACTCTGACTCTATATCTACCAGGGGCGGATCCAGGATTTACTTCTGGGGGGGGCACAACCCAGGTTATGAAATTATCAAAGGCTAGTAAGGCGAAATTATCACAAGTCTGCAACCCCCTCCCCCACTTTTTCACAAGCCCCTCTTCATACCTAATCACCCCCCCCCCCCCACCATAATAAGATAATATCAAGAAGTATCACTAAGTGATAGGAGGGGTTTTCTAATCTATAGGAATTTGAAAAAGAGTATTTTATTAATATTACAGAAACCATGATGAAAATTCCACAAAATTCACTCCATCTGATTTGGAAATTGCGTATTATTACATGATTCATCAGGCAGATTGAATTTCCCCCTAAATTATATGAACAGTTTAGTTTTAAACCCTTCAATTCAATTTTTACAAAAGATCAAGAAACAAGAATTATTCATCAATAGGCTGGTTAAGTATGAAAAAATGCTGAAAGTAAGTGGCTTACCTAACTCATGTATTTTTTGTACCAGTATATAAGTTTCGTTTCTCATTATAACATGTATTCTCATCTAGTAGGCTACTTCATATTTTTACTTCTTACGCCATGACCAAAAAGTGGTCGGAGGTTTTCCCCCCAGAGATTTTTGTTGAAAAAGGTAGTCTCAAATGCATTTAGAAAAGCAAGAAAGCCATCCAATATATATTTTCAATCTTACAGGAGAGCACTCATTCCCAAGCATTTTCCTTGAATCTGAGCAATCATTCCCAACCATTTTCCTTGATTCTGACTAGTTGATATAGGTATTGGGTATGATGGTCACTGGTCAATCGCTCTTCACTTAAAAAGTTATTCTACAAAAAATACAATACATTATAGTATTCAGAAAGTAACGCCAACATATCATAATATTCAAGCTCCTCTCATACAAATAATAACAAATAATCTCATACAAATCAACCTTATGGTAGCATTCCCAAGCTGCAGCTCGAGTTACGCGGCTCGAGCTGCGCGCCCTGCTCTAACTACGCTGCTCCAGCCATCACAACTCTATTCACATAACTATATTATAAATGTTCTCTTTGTTATCAGGGCTACTATGTATACTAAATCAATAAATAGTGAAATTCACATTTTTTGAGCCATTTTCAAGTAAATTTCAATATTTATTGATTTAGTATACATTGCTGGTAGTCCTAATAGCACAGTAAGCATCTATAATATAGTTGTGAATAGAGTTATGATGGCTAGAGCAGCGCAGCTAGAGCTGGGCAGTTCCAGAAGCGAATTCAGAGCCGGGCAGCTCGAGCCGCGTGACTCGAGCTGCAGCTTGGGAATACTACCTATACCCTATTCACGATCACTTGAGACGGAATAAACAAACTTTTTAAGTGTGTGCGTGTAGTGGAAGGTCTTCTTCTATGCGAAACTTTCGGCCACAAACCAACAGCTGTAGCCAATCACAGCTCCAGACAAGAGTCAGCTGTTCGACTGCGCAGCCGACTTTTTTGCATAGAAGACCTTCTATTACACGCACACACACGTAAAAGGTTTGTTTATTTCATCTCAAGTGATCGTGAATGGACTATAGTACGGTGCAATTAGTCTACAAATGGCCTAGGCCCTAGCCTTATTTTCAAGAGTTAAAGTTTCTCCCCAATACAAAATAATGTCGTATACAACCCCTAAACTATAAATTGTTCAAATGAAAATTTGGTGAAATGCTACATTTTATTGAACTTATGTTTTTGAGGAGGGGGCTAAGATGTGTAATTATAGTTTTCCGAAATATCTCGAAGATTGGCCTAAAAATGTATAAGTTACGTTCATCTCTTCCCTTTTGTAACATGACAAACGTTCAATTTAACGGAATTTTGCATAGAACCACTATTTTATATATTTTTGTAATTTTGACACATTTTGCCCTGAGCCGCACAGTTCCTGAGATATTTTGGTGCCCCCCCCCCCAAACGTGAAAACTGTGTTATCCAAAATAATATTGAATAAACCAATTCAGAGTCAAAGAGAAACTCTTATTTTGGATGTTGAGGTTTCAGTCTAATTGCTACTATAGCTGTTGCCAAAATATTAGACACTTTCCTCGTTGATGTAGCCTACTACCAAATCATCTATTGTCTTTTTTAATTTTAAATCCACCATCCAGGCATAGCTAAATGGCGTCTCTAATCGACAGCATCAGCTGTTGGAGCGTAAAAGCAGACAAAACCGAGTAACGTTATGCCGTCAGCTATCAGGCTACTTGATACACGCTAAAAAATTGTGTCCTGGGCTTGCCCCAAAAATTTTTGTTTTTTACTCTAAAAAGTATATTCATAGGAGTTTTGAAACTTTTAATTGAACCCCCTTAAAATTTTTAATTTGAGTTTATATGTAAAGTATAATTCAATTTAGTCCATTCTATCTAGTGTATGTTTCACCCGTCTGGGGGGGGGGCACGTGCCCCTGTGCCCCCCCTTGGATCCGCTAGTGAATAGTACAGATCTAACCCCAAAATCACAAAATAATACAGAAACAGTTCTGCTTGAGTCACTGAGCTAAAGATTACCAATTTTGTATATAGCTCAATGGCTTGAGTAGTCAAAGCCTTCTAGACTTTGTGCCTGGAAAGTAGACGGTAGGTAAGTTACTAGAGAGTAACTAAGCCTGAAACATTGCAGGCGTTTTGCAAGAGGGCAGCACAGTAGTTGGGTCAGATGTCAATTGGGTCAGATGACAATTGGGTCAGTTGGTTTTGAAGGTCTATAATATTGGGGCAAATGGTATGTTGGGTCAGATGACTATTGGATCAAGTGGTTTTACGGCTTTTCTTGATTTTAAAAAATTGGGTCTAGTCAATACTACTAATACATTATGGTATTGTACAAGCGACTATTGGCGTCGCGAGTCGCTTGAAACAGTGTCAGACGCCCAGTTAAAATCTTGTCTCGCGACAAACGTTGGAAACGATGGTGTCAGCGCATGCTCACGATGAAGAACGTATCTTAGAAGCACGATAGAAGAGCACACTGGAGGAGCAAGCTGTCAAATCGCTTCCAACAAAAAAACACTTGCTCCAAGCAGTTTGCTCTTCCAGTGTGCGACCAGCCTAAAAATAGTTGGGCCAAGAACAGAAGAGCCTCTAGCAATATGGCGGAGGGAAGTGAGAGTGTTACTACGCATGCGCAGAACTTTGAATTCCAGGGTAAAATCACTTCAGCCAACCTACCGTTTTAACACTAATCGTAATCAAATTGATTTTACGAATGAAAATATTTTTTATTCAGTTATTTATTTAATTATTGACATATGATAGCACAAATCATAACATTATTATTATTATGAACTGAGACAGAAAAAATAGTCTAAGCCTGCACTATTTCTTCCTAAATTTGGTTATACTGGAACAATTTTCATTTCGACTACTGGCAGCAGTGAATGGCAGCCAAGTTGCCAAAGGCTCTTCTGTGCTTGACACAACTATAGCATATAGACTAGTGTTCTGCCAAAAGTCTCCACCTCATTGCTTCATACGTTATCCCAAATGTAGCCTATTATTTCCAAATGAACACTTGTCTATAAGATCGACAAGGAAAATATATATTATCGGTAATCGATGAGGAAAAAATAGTTTTGTATGTTTTTCCTCTGAATTGACTGTACTTTAGGTAATAATATTCACTATTTTTCAGAGACCAGTGTTTTTTCACAAAAGTATCTTCCTGTAGTAAAAGCAGCTTCTCTTAGCCTACTCGTTAATCGACAAGACATGAAATGATGTGATTGGTATATGCAACAGAAAAATAATGATTAGACTTTGGGTCTATTTGGGTTAAAATCTTTATTATGAATAATTATACACATGAATAAATAACATTCATCCAACATTAGACTATAAGTACATGGATCTCAATATTACAGTATATAAATGGATTATCAAAAAGATTCAACAGAACAAAAAACAAAATCTAATAAGATTTTGACTATATAGAATTTGAGGTATAGTCTGTCCAAGCACAGAAGACCCTCTGCAAAGATGAGAAAATGACTGGTTCAAAAAAAATTGATTTGGTCTCAAATTGTAGATCAGAATGTTTTCTACGATTGAGACCAAATCAATAATGTTTAAATTAATATTGACCGAGCTGGAGTTATTTTCTCATCTTGCCAGATGGTTTTCTTTGCTTGGACAGACAAAATTATTGAGGCGTGTTAAAAGTTTACTCACATGCCACTTTCAAAAATTCAAATAACATCAACATTTTTTGCGAATATTAAAATTTTCTATAAATTTCAAGACTCAAAATAAAGTGGAACTAACAAGTAGTTTCAGATTCCTCATTCAAGTAGTAGCTAAATTATGATTTATATTCATTTATCTAAATCAAGCCAGCACAATGATTGATTTATTAATACGCTAGTTAAAGGCCTAGTAAATATTTTCTACAATTAATCAGGCTATTATGTTCCCATAATTAGACTATTATTAGCATTATTATTTTAAAATATTACATAAATCAATACAATGTAAATGAGAAACTAAGCACAGGAGAAAACATTAGACCTAATGAAATACAGTACATTCAATTCAATAGTAAATTATTATAGGCTGATACAATTCGCGCAAACTAAGAAGACACGTCGCTACAATACACTTTTCATTGTAACTGCGGGTCTTCAGCCATGAAGCTGAAGTGACCATCTAACTTTTCAGTTGATAAT
The DNA here is from genome assembly GCA_017141385.1 of Sogatella furcifera. Classification (NCBI taxonomy): domain Eukaryota; kingdom Metazoa; phylum Arthropoda; class Insecta; order Hemiptera; family Delphacidae; genus Sogatella; species Sogatella furcifera. Next base: position 15,153,380 of record CM029551.1, on the reverse strand, counting down.
CGATTACTGAATCACAATAAGTAAGATATCATGGAGTATTTCAGCTGAGAAATGAAAATTCAGGATAAAAAAGAGGAAAAATTAAGGATGAATTAATTTACTTTGTTGCACATTTAATTGCTTTTCAACAATAATACTGATTAAGAATTTGAAGGACTTTAAAGAGACTGATCCCTGAAATTTTACTTTTATTCGAGCAATTTTTTAATTAATGAAACACAAAATCTCATTTAATTTCCAGCAAATTATTTCTGGCAGATTGGATGTGAGTTTGTTCATTTTTTAGCGTTTTAGGCACTGAGATTCTTAAATAAATATAATGCGAAAAAGAAGCCCTATCTAAATAAAAATTAATTTTACAATAAAAATCAATTATATATCTTAATTAGCATTATCGCAATTGATTTTAAAATAATCGAAAACATTAATTGATTATATTTGTAAGGTTTACAAACATCAAATTAGTATTCAATACATCAAAATTAATAATTCAATACAACAGCTAACACTTTATCTATGTAGCCTATTCGTTACATAACTACAGCTACACATTATATTCTGAGCACTTAGATTAACTATTACAATAGATGGTTATTTTTTAGTTTATAGTGAACAATAAATATAATTTATATTTTCAATCCATCAGTGAACACGATACATTCATAAAAAGCTAAATATAGCATTTTAAAAAAGCTAAAATATAGGCTAATATATTATTTAAATATATTTCTAAAAAATAATTATAATGATAAAGAAAGTCAAGGCACCTATTGTTAGTTGTTTTGGCAGTATTTAGTTTAGCTTAAAGACTAATAGCAATTGACAATGTGGTATACGCCTCCAATAGAGCATTGAACCCTTTTAGTCAGTCAAAATTAAGATCTTTATAAGTTACGGTAATCTTAAAATAATGTAAAAAATATTTTAATTAACAAATCCAATAATAATTGGTTTGAACTATTATAGAGAACCTACATGTATAATCTGGCACTTTTATTTTCTATTTTAATCTGGATTAAATGAATCTGTACATTAAGAGATTCAATACTTTGATTTCATTGACAGGAACACAAAATACAACAAAAACATGTCCCAATTCTATAAAGTATTAAAATAAATTTAATATTAGGAACAGTACTCCAATAAAATAGCAAATGATGTTGAAAGTTACAAAATTAAGATTAGGTATTCTTTCAGTATTTATGTACCTAGTTAATAGCTATACGACGTTTTTTTTTTGTTGAACAGTTCGTGTTGTTTTTCAGCTTTAAGTTTTGGTTGATTTGTTAAAATTACATGGGATTCAACTAATATTTCCAAAACTCCATAGATAGATTAGTGTTATTCCAGTTAAATCTATCAATTTTACGAGTGTAAAATGGTAAACAGAAGCGTATCAAAAATTATATAGCCTATCACAAAAGAAAAGGTTGTTTTAACACATCTTATCTCATGATAAGAACATATTTTGTACATTATCTAGTATTTGTCATGCTCATAAGATTTAGAGAAAGCATTTGTTTCTCAAACGCATGTGTGTCAAAATATTTTCGAAAAAAATTATTCTGACTTTTACTCTTGTAGGAAGACTATTGATTATTGGAAGCTATTGTTTATTGACTAATGGTTACTAGTTTGTCGGTGTTTTTACTAGGAAGCTACTAAATGTGTAATATATTTTAAGCATTTAATTTTAGTTGTTAATGTAAATAAGAATAAGTAAATAGTCAAAGTGCTGATTTTTCTTCCCCAAGCTCGAGCTTGCTCTTTTGAGGAAATAGCTCCTTGTTCGTATATTATTATTGATATCTTTTGAGCAAAGAAGACATCCCTTCAAAATGGCAGCTGTTCGATGCTGCCAGCAGTCGAAATAAAAATAGTCCCACTCTTACCATCTCAGGGGTATGTTGGCAAAGTGATTTTAACAATAAAATTCTCGGATCTAAGCATGCGTAGTTCTCGCTTCACTTCAATTGGCCATTTGAAAGGAATGTCTTCTTTGCTCACCCAGACTATATAATATTATTGTAATGATTTTTCGTTTAAATAAATGGAATAAAATGGAACTTCCGCTCAGGTACAGATTTCACATTAGTTAGCTCAGGTTAAATAATGTGCTTGAAAAACTACAGTATAAATGCAAGGCCACTTTATGTTTGTAATCTTAATACTTAGCTACATAAGTCACAGTAGCCTATTCATGAAGATAAAATTCTACATGAATTAATTATAATTTTTGATTATCCAATTTCCAGTGTTGATTAAACTAAATTCTTTAAAATTGTTGCTAGATATGCTTTAGCAATTAAAATCTGAGCACTTTGTTCAACACATTTATACGTATATTAGCAGGGTACAACTAGTTAATCGCTATTTACATAACTATCAAAATAATACTTATTGGACGAGTATTATTGGAAACGCCTACAAATGGTAATAAGAACTGACTGAAATATTAATTAGAGGCACCAATTATTTTTCTTGTACTTAAAATTATTAATGTTTCCATAAAATCATTCTAGTTTTTAAATTCACATTGATGCCCAGCACGTTCTCATTTATACCAATTGGAAATTCATTTTTCTTGAACCATTTAAAGACTTGACTACTTGGAAAGCTCAGTAGAAAAGTGAATGTGATATAAAATAAACTTCTAGATCCACAATTGGAAAAAATAAGAGCAAATGCTAACAGTTGACACAAATAGTAGTAAATAATATTCTAACACAAATTAGTCATTGAATATTAAATTATGTACAAAATTTAATTATTATTGACATCATTAATGGATTGATTAAGTTTTCTATCATAATCAACTACCGTAAATCCCGATCGTGGATAAGTGCTTCTAGTGTTCTTTTTTGTGTTTTTGGCTTCATAAATTGGAAAAAATTCACAAAATTTTTAATCATCAAGTATAAAATCAAGAACTAATACAATTTCCCATCATGGAAAATTTTGGTTATGTCGGCTGTGGAAGTTCTTCGGAGCTCCCCAATAATAAGTCGTACGCTAATAATAACTACTTATTATTAAAATTCAATTTGAAGACCAAACCAAAATTCAGATGATCTTTCTTCCTTTCTTTCTATGTTGACAATGAATCATTGTTGTAATTCTTCAAACACTTTGAATAGCAGACATTTATCAAATTTAAGCTCATAATTATTATTGTTATTGAATGTCTTCTAAATAAAGCAAAGTATCGAAGTATGTCTACTTCTGTATCAGATAAAAAAATATAATTCGAATAGAACTCCTTTTAAAAGAGAGCTTGTTAAGATTGTTTATAGACAAAATAAAAATTACAAGGCGAGTTAGCTAGCATGTTTTACAAGTTTACCGCTTCATTTTGTCAAGAATGGGAAGAACCATATCAAAAGTCGGCCGTTTTCCTGGATCTTCATTCATGCAGATGCGAATCAGTTTGGCGAGATGAGACGAGATTCCAGGGGGAATCGTTATGCGTAATCCTTCCAATGCCACCTGAAGGAAATAAAGGGTAAACATCAATGTGAAAGCATTATGATCCAAATAAATAAAATTGTCTGGTGGACTAAAATTACTTCATGGAATAGTTAGGTTTGGTTCAAGAATCAACATGAATACTGAATAAGCTTTCTACATATTTATCAGGATTCTAAGGTGGGGTTTTGATTACATTTGATTACAGGGTTCAATTACATTTTGATTTATTTGAAAAACAAAAATTATTCACTGAAATCTTTTTCCGCTGTAAACTTCATCAGATAAACAGCAGAAACTTTTTAATATAGCCTTCTTATACACTAAGGATGCTAATGGAGGCTCAGCTTAGTGGCTTCTAGGATTTTAACGGGTTTATTACGCAAGCATGTTTTTTATTACTTGAACAACTGGCGGCTCACGAAACAGGTAGCTGTTTCCCGTATCTTTGTTTTTTAAATCATTTGTATAAATCATAATGTAGAACCCCACCTTAGAATCCTCATAAATATATAGAAAGCTTATTCAGAGCCGCCGCTGACTTGAACTCCTCCGTGATCCGTGGATCCGAAACTGATCAAGTTCGTTCATGTCTCGTTTTAAATATTTTATCGAGTAGAAGTAACATAAGGTCCCACATTTAAAAGAAAATCATTAGGGTATCGAGTAACTGAGCTCAAAACTACAGTTTTCCCCATAAGATTAGCATGAGGCATGAATTTATTGGGTCCTGGAGGATTATTATATTAAGCGGTAAATATATTTTTTCATTTTTCTATTCAGTATTTGAAAGGATTCAATGATTCAATCCGACTCACGATTCATCATGCATAAAAAAAATAACAATCTGAATACTAAATGCATCAGCTTTTAAAGTTGATACAAAAAATGATACACAAACCACTGAAACCAGACACACAGACAGACAGACAAAAATTCTCAATTTCAATTATATTAAATCATGTACTCATGTATGATAATACAAAATAGAATACTAATTATCAAATTCATCCTAGTAAACTGAAATACTAAGTAAGAAATGTACAGGTAAGTGGCTAAGTTTCAAGGAAAACGAGTTTTTTTTAAACCACTACAGTACTAAATATTCATTTATCAAGAAAGTATAAATAATATTATAAGGATTGATATAAAGAAAACATAATGAAATGTACAAATCAACATCAATATTTTCTTATTTGTTGAAATCCGTGAAAGAAATATTTCAACTTTGTATCTTATTGTCCCTTTCAATAACTTTTTCAAGTTTATAAGAATACTTCTACAAGATATTGTTTGCAGCTACTATATTGCAAGGTTATTCATAGATAGAGAATGGCAATTATAATGAGAAGTAGAGGTGGAGATCAGAATAAAAACTACCTTCATTCCACATTCCATTGGAGAAAGGTCGGCAAATGGTACTTCTCTAGTAGCTAGCTCCCACAAAAGAATGGCGAAACTCCACATATCAGATGCTTCCCAATTCCTATCAGTTGGTCGCTTCAGGAGTGCTGAAAAAATTATTCGATTATTGCAAATAGTCGATTTGAAGAAAATTCTCATGCATAAATATTTATAATAGAGACTAGGTTGAAAATCAAGAATTATTTAATTTTGAATTGTATGAGACGTGAGCTAACAAAACCAAAACACACGATACACTCTCATCACCTAGTAGGAAACAAATAATAATATCAAACAAATATCCGTATTCAAGAATCTGTAATTCATCTGCGAAGTTACAATACATTTACGAGATGGAACACAGACAGATTCTAAAACGTCTCTTCTTCCCAATTTTGGTCAATAAAGTTAATATTAAAAATGAAAGTTTTAATAAAAAATCAATATACATTCAAACATGTATTCAAAACATAATTCCTCCTCACAATAGGTGTTAGATTATTTAATAATAACATCTTATTGTAAGCAAAGCAATTCACAAGTTCCGGTTTTAGTACAGAAAATTTTTAAATAGGCTAAAGCCGCGTATCGACAGTCCGAGGCATGTGCTACGAATGCCTCGCTGTACAGTCTGTTGACACAAAAAAGAGTACTACTACTAGTTACTATCTACCGCGTATCGACAGTCCGAGGCATGTGTAGCACATGTCGATACCGGACTGTCGATACCGGGTTTGCTAGCAGCGAGGCAAACGCTGCACACAATTCGCGGCGAACAGAGCCTGTTGCCTCGCAACGTACAACGAACAATTCTACAAACTAACCTCAAAATTGTACCCCATTCCTATGCATTTTTGTGATTAAGAATTCTATTTGGGTGCAGAAGGTTCTGATAGGCAATAATAAGCATTGCCTTGAATTTTTATCTACTAATTGAGCAAAAACTAACCTCCAAAGTTCAAATTATCAATTGTCAGAGCTTAGTTGCTTTGTCTCCCGCTTGATGGCGCTAGTCAATTTGTTCGCGTGCTCGCATTTTTGGTTACAAAAAATGCAGATTTTTTATTATAATTATAAATATATACTATATACTATACTATAATTATAATTATTTTTGATTATTGCAGATTATATTCACACATATGCCTCAGCTATGAGTTTATACTTTTTTTGCGTCACCAGACTGTACTGCGAGGCATTCGTGGCACATGCCTCGGACTGTCGATACGCGGCTTAAACATAGCACCAAAATGGTCTGTTACATAATTTATTCACCATAATTCTGCTCAACTCAACTTGATGAAGAATTTATTAAGAACATTGGAAAATCAAACTGTTTTGGTTGAATAAATTAAATATTGATTCAATGTTGAATAATAAACTCAACATGCTAATGGAAATAGTTATTTAGAAATAAATTGTAAAACAAATTATCAATAAATACAAGCAATATTCAATCTTCATCTTGATGTTGCATGATGACTCAAGGATAACAATTCAAAATTCATTAGAAAGTGCATTTATATTACCTTCAGGTGACAGCCACGCTGGATAATAGATGCGTCCTTTTTCTTGAAAAGAGAATTTGGCGTCAGCCATGTTTATTCTGGCGGTTAGATCTTCATCAATCTGTAAACATGGAAAATGAAAATTTTATTTATTCCTTAAAATTTCAATCAATTATAACTTTGAATAGTTGTAAGAGTAAGATGCGGTAATATTTATTGAAAGATATACGATTGTTGAGAAAGATAACATGCAACTACTATTTGTATTGAGAAGTATACCAGTATGATATAGTAAATATATCTCGATCAGAAATGTATTTTGATTCTAGGTATCTGGTTAAGCATTAGCATATGATATGCTAGGATGCGACAGCAAATCTGGCGATTTTAAAAACACTATAGCCTAAATAATGTAAAAATCATGAAATATACATCAATTTTTATAGTGAAAAGCAAGTTGAATAAGTCGTTGTAAAAAGGGAAGTTAGATATTTACAAATTTAGATATACCATCCAGAAGGAAGTCCTTCGTGATGTTCTGTACATACCAGCAATCTTATGCAAAGATTGATTGAAAAACCAATCAAGTTGAATAAACTAATAAAGAACGGTTCAAACAGAGGCAATCAACCATCTTAAAACAAAAATATAGAAATAAATAACAATAACGTATAAAATTAATCAATAACTTCCATTCCTAATTATGCTTGTTTGAACTTGTCCTAGTCAATCCATGGGCATAGTTTGTCCAGGCCAATTTGATTGGTTCAAAAATTATAAATTTGGTCCCAAATTGTAAATCAGAATGTTTCCTACAAATTGAGACCAAATTTATAATTTTTGAACTAATAATGATCGAGCTAGAGTCATTTTCCCATCTTGCTAGAATGCTAATTTAAAAGACAAGATGTTGTCATTTATAGCACAGATTTATAGTCTGTCCAAGCAAAGAAGACCCTCTGGCAAGATGGGAAAATGACTCAAGCTCGGTCAATTTTGGTTCAAAAATGATCAATTTCATCTCAAATTGTAGGAAACAATTTGGTCTACTACTCAGACCACATTCATAATTCTTGAATAAATATTGACCAAACTGGAGTCATTTTCCCATCTTACCAGAGGGTCTTGTTTGCTTGGACAGACTATATCTCTGGTTTGACAACATCTTGTCTTTTCATTCAACATGGATAACTACCACAATATCACCTTCACAAGCACTCAAAAAATTGCCAGAATGTCTCCTTTGTTTGGACAGACTACGTTCCTATTTAAAAAAGTATAGGCCTAGTTGAACTCAATACGGTGGACCAAATTTCAAGGTCAAGGTATAGTCTGTCCCAGCAAAGACCATCTGGCAAGATGGGAGAATGATTCCAGCGTGGTCAATATTTGTTCAAAAATTATAAATTTGGTCTCAAATTGTAGATTAGGATGTTTAATACAATTTAAGACTGAATCAATATTGGCCGATCTGGAGTCATTTTCCTATCTTGCCAGAGGGCCTTCTTTGCTTGGACAGACTATACCATATTCATATCTCAGACCGTTTGAATCATATCGAGGTGTGCCGGAACATAAAGTTCACTTTGTATGATAAGCTCACCATAACATGACGACTGTTGAGTTGGTAGTGGGGCGTGATGCGTTCGAGGCTGTGCAGGAAGGCCATGGCCCTTGCCACGTCGACAGCGAAGCGCAGCGCCTGCGCAGAGTCAACCACCACTCCGGTGCCCTCGTGCAGAAGTGTGTACAACGAGCCCCACGGCATGTGCTGGTTGATCACCACCAGGTTGGGTGGCGAGTTGCAGCATCCAATCACCGGCAGCACGTTCGGGTGCGAAAAGATCCTACAAAAACAATAATTCATGAATAAATCAAATCAATCTATAAACTTCATAAAATTGAAAGGTTTTATAAAAATGCAGAACAGAAAATATTCTTCACATGGGCTAGAATTCCTGTGTGCAAAGAAGAGTCTGAATCAATTTTTTATTCAAAAGAAGAAACAAGAAGAGAAGAAACTAATAATAGGATATAAAAGAAAAAAAGAGGAAAGGAATGAAACAGAAAGGGGGTAAAGGAAAAAAGATAGAAATAGATAGTGAGAAAGAATTGAATACTAAAGGGAAAGTATTAATTTAAGTCCAGGATCGTCCAGCAGGAAGCCGCAAGGCAAGCACACGACAAAAGTAAAGGACAATTAATATTATGAAAGAAAAAAATTGAAAGTGTAAATGAATAGGCTGTCAGAGAAATTGTTTAAAGCATTCACTTGAGGCAGTGCTTCAATTTAATTCAGAACTAAATTGAAGAAAGAGCTATTTAAATTTTGTTTTTATTCCGTGAACGAGTTCAACGAGTATCTCCCTCACAATTGAGCAACTCTTTTATAAATCATATCGACCTTTGAATTTAAATTGACAAATCCCCTTTAATAGAAGGTTACGGAAAAAGGTGGTCTCACCGATTATGTTTTTGGTCTATATAAATGAGATCTGTCTCATTTGGGTTGATCTGAGGTCTATATGATTGGACCTGAAAGATGTTGAAGTTTGTTTCTTTTTCAAATGTTCTGCTATTGTTGTTTGGAGGTATAGCATAACAGAACGTTTATAGCGATGCCGCTAAAAATACCTCTATTCTCCATACTTGAGATGTAACCTTACGTCTACTCTTTTAGCCTGAATGTTAAAAACCGAATAGCCTACATAGAATTTTTCAGAAATAATATTTAGAATGATTGTTACTTACAATTATGCAAACTTTAGAGGAATTCTTCATTGAACTTGAATTCAGAAAAGAATCACACAGTTTTTAACCTGGAATGTAGCTTGACCATCATACAAACTGCAAAAAAGATCATCAAAACTAAGTGCCTTAGTACTAATAGAGGAATGTTTATAAATGAGTAATGATTATTGTTCAAGTAGTAGCGTTTTGAAAAGGATCATCATTAGTATCATCTTCTTGGAAGGAAATAACGGATCCCAAAGAAGCTAGCTCCCATTTTAAAGTAAAGTATCTTAATTCTTTGTACTGGTTTCGGGAAGCAAACCTTTACTGCTTAATTTTTGAAGCGTAGCTTTCTTTAGTTGTAGCGGTACCTGAGTTTGGGAAACTCCTCGTTGAAGTCTCGTGAGATACGCGGCGTGCACTCGCGCACGGCGAGGATCTTGGCGACGATTTCGTTCTTCTGCCAGCGCCCGCGCCATGTCTCGCCACTCGGCGTGGCCGCGATGCGCGTGTGCAGCGACAGGTCGGCGATGTTGATGCCCTTGTGCCGCGACAGAGTTGCATCGCCTTATTGACAAAAAAACACGATATTTAAATTCAGCTCTCATTAGAGTGATTTCGATTAGTATCTAAGCGTCAATACCAGGAAACGAATATTTTTGACTTCCTTAGTATGGAAGGAATATTGTTATGAAAACTATATTGATTAGGTATTGAATTTACATTCCTGGTTGTACTCAACTATTTCGATAAATAATGTTAATTTTCATATAAACAACCATTAATCAAGTTTTCATTTTTAACCATCCTAATTTTCGTAATTAATTTTCAAATAGGCCCACTGTTTTGAATTACTATGTAATATGTAACATACTATATAATTACTTATAACGTGTTCAATGTAGTGAAAGTATAGAAATAATACACAATGGTTATTTTAATTATGAAGAAACTGGATGGAACTGTCCAATAGAGAAAAATTATCTCAATTTATTGAACTAGCAATTATTATCTACTAATTTCTATTGTTATAGAATTTTGGTAAACTACGAAATGATAAATAGAGATGAATCATGGATTAGATCACGGAAGAAACTTACGACTCCTTGTTTTCAGTCCAAGCCAACTCTGATCTTTGAAATTCACTTTCTTCAAATCTTGGCCCGATTCCAAAGCTAAATCTGAAAGAAAACATGCAATAGCCGTTAGTTTTTTACAACTCCGATTAGTCATCAGAGAATATTCACCTGTGCGTGAGGTGAGGAACTAGAGTAAAAGCTTCAATTGGCAAGAAGCTTTAGGTACAAGAAAGAGGATACAAATAAAAGAAGGCTACAAAATATGTATTAGAAATTATTACAAGACGATTAATACGTATTGCTTTGTATTTAATTATTCATCCATTGGTTACATAGATAAAAGCTCAAATACATGAAGTCCATTATCAACTTGTTTCTTCAAAGAGATAAGTAACAAAAAGATTACGAAATAAATGAGCAGTAACATTATAATATAGTCATAAAAAATTTTAAAGTGAATATTTATAGAAAGAAGTCATACAAAATAAATATAATGAAGTTTACAAAATCATATTATATAAAAACATTTTTAATACACTTCAAGAGTAATCGATGGAGAAAATAGAAAAAATCGTAAAACACTAAACAGGCTACAAAACTGTGAAGGGCAAGAAGAGAAATAGGAAAGTAAAAGATTGAGTTTATTAAAGCTAGGAAATAGAAACTCAATTATTATTATCGATATGGCAGCATAATCTTTCACAGGTTTTTCATTTTTATTTTGAATAGCGGTTAAAAAAGAGGTTCAAGAAATGGACGCAGTCCATTTTACAACCTCATTGTTCTGATTAAGTATGAATTGAAATAGTGAACGGTTCTAACAAATGGTATCTCAAATAGCATTTTAAGTCTAGTTCCATTGCATGGAATATTAAAATTCAAGATAAACATATTCTGGTAAAAAGACACTATTATTAAGATATACATTCATCAACAGTAAGGCTCTGGTGAATCTCCTGGCATTCAATTTTTGGATATTGCAAGTTAGCTTTAGGGAAACGATTGTGGAAAACGATATAAGGCGGAAAATGTTGAATTTCTTAAAATAGAGAAATCAAATTTATTTGTTCTGAATGGCCCATAAATCATTGATGGCAATGCTATCATCTTCAACCATATCAGTTCCATAAATAATTGTTCTGCCACCAATTACATCAATCATTCAAGTTAATAATCATTTATGATATAATTTACAATGGAGAGTACAAGATGATTTCTCGCAAACTCTCCTATAGCTGAAATAGTTGTACTCAATCAACCTCTACTTTATTACCACGTTTCAATAATATTTGTGAGATATGATATAAATAAAACTTATTTTCCTAGTACCTTCAAGTCGTTTGGCAAGCGGTCCCCTTGCTTTGTCCAACGGTGTGTCTCCATCCTTATTGGCTAGAGAGGCGTGAGCACCATGACCAATCAGATCTTCGGCTATGGGCTGGCAGCCCCAGAAGCAAGCGTAGTGTAGTGGAGTGTTGCCATGCTCATTGGTGAAATTTATGTCGGCTCGGTTTCTAAGTAACTGTAAAGAGTTACAGATCATGTTAATTCTGTAACAGATTATAGTTCGCACGGATACTAGAAATGTATCAAATATTACGGTCTTAAATATATGATTATTACCAAGTTATAATAAGTATTTCTATTTACTAAAAAAATTATCATTACGATTTTCTATTCAATGACCTATGTTCTCATTATAGTTTGCTTGATATTTGTAATTTCTTAGTTTTCTTCAGTTATTGTGAATATTAATTACTTATTTTTTGCTCAAATTTTATTTATGAACTTGGATTGATTCATTATATTTTTTACATCCTTTGTTGTTAATTTGATTGCTTTAACAGTTCTCACTGTCAACACTCACGTCTTCTTTTGTTGGCAGTGTCAAAAAATATATCGCTTTACTGGATCAATATTGAAATTACTAGTATGAATACTATGTTTTACTAGTGGTATAACCGATATCTGTGTAGGCCTATATTTATTTTTAAATTCTCATTTAGGCTATTGAAGTAATATAATAACTTATTGAATTCTAAAAAGTTTATTGAAATTCTAAGATATTCACAGGTAAAATTCTAATAACTTAATGAATACATAAAATAGTTATTTGTGTAACTAGTGCGTAAAGTGAAGGATTTCTGCACGAGTGAAAAACGTTTTTCGAGTGCAGCAATAACACTTTATACTCGAGTTACACATTAAATTTTTCCTACAGTTACCATTGGGCCTATGTGAAAAGTAGGAAAAAGTTTCAAATGTTTTTTTTTAGTGAAACTTTTGGGTATTTTTCATCGCAATCTCCTCAATTCATTTTGCCTTTGAATTCAATATAAAAATCATGTAAATTACCATCACCTCACAATTTTTGCAAATCCAAGATGGCGGACCTCTCATTTTTCAAATAATGGTATGATGATGTGATTATAGATGATATCAATATACAATTTAAAAACAAAACTATAATGGTGGTTCAGCAAGTAATTTTGTCACATCTTATTTGAGATATTAACTGATTTGAAGTTAATATTCCTCTAATTTATAAATTAATTCAAATGGTTTGATAGATTGATATGTCTTTTTCAGCATTAAATGTGTCTTAAAAACCTGCATTGAAATCAATATAACTTACATGAACCCCTATCAAAACTTTTATGCAAAATTATTTAGTCATTGGCTGTCAACTGCATTGCATAACAAAATCCTACTTTATGAGTTAAGTGCAAGGTTTGAAGCTGAACCAACAAACAATGAGACTGAATTAAATTGAAGCTGAAATTTAATGATAGTATTAAATAAGAATGTTGCATTTACAATGAATTCTATAGCATGCCTTCAACTACTTTTAATTATATATCAACTTATATTATGTGGTAGGTTAAAGCAGTCTAAGTTGAATGTTCTGTTTGTAATCCCAACGTAAATATGATCTGAGTTTGTCTTATTTTAGCCTACAGTATTTTCAAAATTTCAGTAACTATGGTCCCAGAGTCTTATTCAAAGCTGTATGTATCAAAGTATTAAGTTACTTTCACATTGAAAAAATCATAATAATGTATTACGCCACTGAATTCTGATTGCTTAAATTGAGTCAATTACTGTATGAAACGAATTCAAGTATTCAAGATCGACAATCATCTTACCGTATTCAAACAATTCAAGCACAGGTTTTATAGCCAACAATAAGGAACGGTATTCATGATAACACAAATCCCTACCTACTCTCATTATTATTATAAAAGCTGGAGAATAAATTGACCTTTTATCGCGGTAATTTACTTACGGTATTGTATTGATATAAACAATAAACTAACCTAAAAATTCGGTGAGATGTCTAGCGGTCTGACCGGGTTACTACGTTTTGGTCGAAATTCCAACTTGCCGCTACCAGCTGATCGACTCCCGTTTGATCGACAGCCAGTGCTGCCACCTTAATTTTGAATTCCAAATACGGAACATCCATTTGATGCACTTACTATTTCGTGTTGTTAGGTTAAAAATCTGGAGTGTGTAAAAATTTTTAGGCACGCTAATTTTTACTTTAGGCACACTAATTATTACTAGTTCAAGAATGGACCGTTTTAGACACGATTTTCAGTGCGAAAATTGCAATTTTACGGGTATCTGTGGGAAAAAGTTAATTTTGCTAATCAATCAAGTTACTAGAGTGCGCAAGTTATTTTTTTCTGACATGGCTTCTGAGTTGATATGAGAGATTAGATAAGTTTATTCACTTTATTCAAGTAGAGTACAGCATTTACGATCTTGAATCCTAGATTCTAAAAATTAAACATAAATCTAATTACATGATTGGTTAAAATATGAAATACACATACAAGGGACTTACTAAATTACAGGTATATAGGATTCAATATTCTTACTCTTACGATATGATTGTGATGTATCTACATGAAATGGCGGAGTTTGGACAGAGATGCCCATTCTTGGAGAAGGATATGCAAGGATATCACTCCCATTAACACTCAACCGTAACAAATTTTTTACTGATAGATTCGACTGAAAATTGATTTAATGAATTTTCTCTATGAAATTTTGATAACTTAAACAAAAATGTGGAATGGATACTGTAATTCATGAGAGATGAATGAAAATGATAGGGCGATAGAGAGAGAGAGAGAGAGAGAGAGAGAGAGAGAGAGAGAGGGGGAAATAAGGGAATGATGGGAAGACTAGAGATATAGAAAATTTTGAAAGAGTAAGGAGTGAGAAAAAAATGTTTCTTTTTGAAAAGAAAATATGAGAGAAAGATATGGAGATATAGAGAGAGGGAGAGTAAGATAGGGAATTGAGCGTGAGGAAGAGGGTGGGAGAGATGGGATAAGAGATTGAGAGGGCTAGAGAGATTAATAAAGATAACAATATGGAAATAGATTATAGTGAAAAAACTGAGTTTTAGTGTATTCTCATGGATTAGAATAGAAGAATTGAAGAGGGAGAGATTAGATTAGATTTCTTTATTCATTTAGATAGCAACAGAGAGAGAGAGAGAGAGAGAGAGAGAGAGAGAGAGAGAGAGAGAGAGAGGCGCCTGATACTCCGTCCTCCACTAATCCCTCCCAATACCTGTGAGCACAAGTCTGTCTACATACTCCTCTCCACCCATTATTAAACTACACTCTGTTGGCTGGTGCTAGAAACTGTGAAGGGAAAACACGGTTCCTACTTGCAAGTCAAAAATAATTTCTCGCGAACTTCAAGTGATAACAACATAGAATCCAATTGAGAAGAAAATAGAGAAAACTCACAAGACGAACGATGTCCCTATGATTGTGAGCTGCAGCCAGATGCAAGGGAGTGTCATCTCCCCGATTGGTGGCGTTGACGCGGGCTCCCCTTTGCAACAACAGTTCGACTATCTTCAGGTGTCCCTTCTTACTGGCCCAATGCAGAGGACTGAAGCCGTGGTCATCTCTGAAATAACACAAAAATAAAATACATCCTGAGAAAAAGTTCATAGAAAATAACTCTCTGACCATTTAATTGAAACTGTGGAAGAGAGTTTAGAATAAATGGATTAATAAT
The DNA here is from genome assembly GCA_017141385.1 of Sogatella furcifera. Taxonomy (NCBI): domain Eukaryota; kingdom Metazoa; phylum Arthropoda; class Insecta; order Hemiptera; family Delphacidae; genus Sogatella; species Sogatella furcifera. The sequence continues at coordinate 15,138,145 of CM029551.1, read as the reverse complement.
CCTTTTGAATAGAAATACAGTACTAGGAATTGTTATAACCGCAAATTTATTCATCAGGCTATCAAGATACCGGTTTCGGTTGTTACATCAGTATCTAACTCTAATAAACTACCTGGTGTAGCAACCGAAACCGGTACTCGATATAGATGAAGCCAAAAAGTTGGGTGGATTTTTCTGCTCCTTGTGCGCTCCAACTGCTTATGTTGTTTATTAGCTACGCTTACGCCTAGTCTAGATGATCTTTTTGACATCCAAAGAGACAGTAAATGCTTTAATTACATCAGCACTAAAGAGCAGTTGACATCACATAACCTACAAAAGACAGACGAAACCACTCAACTTTTTGGCGGCTCCTATATGTAATAAATATGAGTTTATGTCTATTATTTTTATTCTATATAGATATCAATCACAATATCACCTATACAACTACTCAAAACTACAATACTTTCAATCACAAAATCACATTGATAAAACCATAATTGAGCGGAGCAAAGCAAAGCTCTAATGGATTAGGAAAGTCACTCTTTGTAATGCTACTCCTCCGGAACCGCTTGACCGATTTCATTCAAACTTGCCATGGTGATAGTAGACATGGACGACCAGGTTATTCGCTGTGTGCAAGTGGGTGGAAAGGATATTTTTGGCGACCGAGGCGCTATTGGCGGATCATTTCGGCGAAAAATTGAGAGAATTAACATTGGAGGAGATAGGGCTAAACCTAAAATAATGTCCTGGAGAATTTGTTGTGTTCCGGATTGTAAAAATAAAACACGCAATGGAAATTTCAAGTTCTACACTTTTCCAGTTGCCATACATAAGTTTCATCAATAAAAAGAATGGTTCACTGCATTGAATAAATATTGATAGGTGAAGCTAACCTTATTGTTTTGTTTACGTGCAAAAGAATTTGTCAATCAAGTAGGACCATGGAGTGCTCCATTCTAACCTGTACATCAGGTAATGTACATGAATAGTTTTTATGTTAGTTAATCTTATAAGCTGTTATCATCAACGCAAAAACTCTATTAATTATGTCATAATAAGGAATATTCATATCATTCAATTTTTCAAATAAATGTGAGCTTGTGCCAATTTTTCATTTTCATGTAAGATAACTTATCAGCTGTTATCTCAAAGTTTTTGTCGACTCTCAAATACATCTGTTTGCGGTTGTCTGCTCTCAAATACTTGAAAACTAGGATTTTTCTAATATAATGAGCTATAATACTATCAATAACTAACATTCCTATCCTAAATATCATGTTCTAATTACTGAGAAATGCATGAAGCAGCAAATAATTCAATTCTAATTATAAATGCGTTTTTCCCATTTAGCGCTATGCTTTGTATGCTAAAACGCGTATAAAAGTACACACGATAATCCACCAGAGCCGCAGCACGGTAGATGCTCATAGCGAATAGGCTATAAAGAATTTTGAAAATTTGCATATTAAGGACGAAAAAAGGAAAAAAAGGATTGCTTACACACTATTACTATACACATTATTTGATACTATATTCATGCTCTCTGTACTGCAGGATTGCAACCTAACATCAGTTTTGAGAAACGTTCCTGGTCAGAAATGTCTATTATGCTCTTGAAATCATGTTGGTATCACTGGCAGAATCGGCTCTTCATCGAACCCTCATAGCTCAGTGGTTAGCGACGTGGACTAGTATTTCACTGCTTACCAATCAGGGGGGGTTCGAAACCTGAGCAGAATATTTTTTGGCCGATTATTTTCAACTTAGAACAACTTTTAATATTATTTTACATAGACATAAAAGTAATAAACGACCTTTTAAGATTTGTTTGGTTAAAATAAAAATTGAATTAAAAATTAAAAAATTTTAAATGACGTCCGACTGAAATATTAATTTTCAATTTACAGTTTTCTATTATAATAATACATTGTCTCTGGTAAGAGGCTCTTACCGCTCGAGGACAACAGCTGATTGATTACGCATGTAAACGACGACTTTCTAGTCTACATAGGGACCGGTAAGGAGCTTCTTTCCGTGAAGTGTAGCGAAAAAGTATTTACAAAGTTGAACCACTCATAGAGAAAATGACTCCAGCTCGGTCAATATTTGTTTGAAAATTATTGATTTGGTCTCAATCGTAGGAAACATTCTGACCTTTAATTTGAGCCCAATCAATATTTTTTTAACCAATATTGACCAAGCTGGAGTCATTTTCTCATCTTGCCTTATTTCATCAAAATAAACACTCACTTGAGAAAACATTCACTTAAAGGTTGTTGCTCATATTCTATATTCTCATTTCATAACATTACATGGTAATAGAATGAGCCACTTCCACCATCAGCTAGGTTTAGCTGGGCTTAAAATACTGGGATCAAATTTTCGAGTCCACGCTTCAAAAACTTTTTGACAAAAAGAAAGCTCGCTCCGTTCAATTTGCGGCTGCCTCCGCATGTGCTTCCCTAGTACTATTTTCAAATTCACTGCATGTTAACGGTTCAGAGACTCGACTGATATAACTGGGGCCAAAAATTAAGGCGCTTTCGCCTATTCCTAGTAAGTTCCAATTGACTACCTAGCTAACTACAATACATCCTTCACTCTCCAGTCAGCTAGTCTGGTACAGTTACTTAGACTATATGCAGACAATATCAGCTGTTGGAACGCACAAGGAAAAGAACAGACAGACTTAATTTTTGGTACCAGGTATAAGTGGAAATCAAAATTAGAGGCAATTAATTATGTAAAATTGAGCTTTATAATATTGATATTATAAGAAGCTTATCAAGGATAGTCCACTATTCTGTCTGCAGAAGGAATATTACCATAATTTACTAGGTATCGTAAAAAATTGATAGGCCTACGGTAATTAAGAGGTACCATAAACTAGTGTTAAACCTAACCTATTACCAAAACTAATATTTATTGTATATTTGCAAAGAGTTTTTAAATAATCTAACTCTCCAAAACTACCTATTAAAGTTACTATAATCAGCCTAGTCTATAAAATCCTTTAACCTGATGTGATTCGGGTTAGACAACTTAATGGGTTTTATCTCTGTGAATTCGAATCAATTGAACAAAACATTCTCGATTTGTTGTCATAGTTAGATATAAATATTATGTATTTTGCTCATGATATGCCTATAATAGCGATGAGATTATACAGATATTCATAAATAATAGAATTCAATTAAAGTTGAAGTAGGCGGTAAGTTGCTATCTAGGTCTCGACGCCTTATTTGGAAAACTAAAATTGGCCATGAACACAACGATATTTACTGACAGCTTCGTCCCCCACTACCTATCACTGATGAAACCTACACTAAAATAACTTGCCATCACAGGTGCCAAACTAAATCCCCTCGTAAACTAATAATTTGAATAGAAAAATTCCTGGGGAAATCTTAACAAATTGATATGAAACAATGCAAATATAGTAGCTCTTACCCTTGATTCATGTCATGTTCCGTGTCATCTAACCACACTCGAACCTGCATAACATTTCCTTCTCTGCACCAGTGAAAAATGTCTTCCATTTTTATATTTTCTGTAATTAACACAAAAATACACTGACTTTATCGACCTTTTAACACACACATTGACTCAATCGCTTGAAAAGTTTGATACAAAAATAACAGCACTGATATTTTGAGCACATTCACTGAACACAAATCTAACAGCACACGCCTGAACAACGGGAATCCAGTTTAGCAAAGAGGATTCCTAATAGCATGTTTCTCCAAAGTTCCTCAGATTATTAGAAATGCACCAAAATAGAATTAATAGAAATTAATTGAGAACGCAGTCTGACAGAAAATTAATTCTGTCTCTTGCTCTCAGCTCTCAAGTCTCAGCTCTCTTCAAGTTCGTCTGTATCGACTGTATCTCGTCCTCAACTTCGTCTTGTCCTCGATACTCGACTTCATCACTCAACCAATCGTGGAAGTGTCTTGTCAAAGCACATCCTCACGCCATCTTTTGGGTGTTTATTCAACTACATGTCAAATCCATTTTTGAATTCACCAAGTTTGAAATTTGTACAGACAAGTTTTTTAATTTGTGCCCTCGCTTTTGATTTTAACAATTCAATCAAGTTAATTTAAGATTGAAAATTATAGTTAAGAATTGTTATATAGTTATTATTTCATGCATGTTTTTTGTAGAGAATAAAATTTAAAAGCGATTGAGACCAACCGCAACACTGTAGAATATCTACAAAATTTTCTAAGTTAGGTAATATAATAGGTATAGGTAAAGGTAAGTATTTTTTATTCTAACTACATAATTTTTTTACAGTAATCATCCAGTTACTTTTAAAGTTTGAATGAACCCTCAATTAGAAACACGCGTGATCCATATTTTAAATGTCCCTCTCGGTGAAATTCATTTCTCTTCAATTTGAGACCAAATTCACACTTCTAGGCCTACATGCTCAGTGGTTCATGTGCTACATATGCAGCGATTTAAAAAATCCTTACATCCCCAAAAATCCCTGGAAAATTCATTTTATTAAGTTAACTAAAAATATTGGGAATAAAGTAGGCTAACTAAAAATATTGGGATTGGTTCATACTTCGATAGGCTCAATACTTTTGCACGGCCAAAAATATCATAGAATTCATGGGGGTTAGGGAAGAGTGGGCCACGTTGAGACATGGGCCACAATGAGACTAACATTTTTCCTATTCAGAGCTGCTTGACAGGTCCAGAACTGTGGTGGAAGTTTTTAAAAGCTTACTTCAATCAACAGATTCACTTGGAAGTTCACTATCACAGCTTCTGTGATAACTATCACAGAAAGTCTGTTTTTTGACAGTTGAAGTTACTCTCTCTACGTTTTTCAACAGAGTAATACTCCCAGATAAGTTGAAATTCTTCAGTTATTATTACATAGACGAAAAGCCATCTTCTTTATTGATGTAATGATGCAGTATGAACGATGTTTCTAAGCTCCAAATAAGTTTTAAAAATATAAAAAATTAAGAATTTGCTTATTTGGGCTACAATGAGACAAACCATTTTGGGCTACAATGAGACAAACCATTTTGGGCCACAATGAGACATATAATTTGGTAGATAGTTCCTACTATCAGCTAGTTTTTCGGTAAAATAACTCAATAGATGATAGTTACTACCAAAATTGCTATTGAGTATAGTATAGTAGCTATGTCAGCTATTTAGTTTTTTATAAAACTTAGCTGGTAGTAGCAACTATCATTTTATCAGATAATACATTCAGCCAAATGTGACTAAACCTTCAAACAAGGCAATAGAAATTTATATAATTGTTGTATGTTTCATATTGCGGAAGCGGTTTGTCCCAGTGGCAGAGAGCGTCTAATTGGTGAGATTAGATAAGCGACGTGCCTCTGCCAGCACCGTTGTACTGGTGACCGGTTCCTCTGAATTCAATTTATGAGCCTCAAAAATCGCTCCCGGTGGTTCGGAACCCACCTAAAGCAGAAGGTCCATTCATCTCTCATCATCATCCTTCCCATTACCCACGCACAGGCCCAAAAGCCCATGTGGGCATCACCCTCAAAAAATATATATATATATATATATTTGATCATAATCAAGTATATGATTAGTCAGAATAATTCCCTAGGGGCTATTTTCTAGGTTGTCTCATAGTGGCCCATACCTGGGCCACAATAAGACACTTGCAAGTGTTTTTTAAAACATCAATAATTATTATTTGCACCTGAAAAATAAATTTGAAATACCAGGAAAATGTGTGCAATACTCCAAAATATTGTTCAAAACTTCTCTGAACAGCATACATCCAATAGAAAAAAATTTAAAAAAAATAGAAACATTATTTTTGTCTCATTGTGGCCCACCCTCCCCTAGTCAAAAGCATCCTTGTATTTTTCATCATTAACATTTATGTTCCCTCACCACTTTTGAATGGTAGGCCTACAGTACGACGGATTCTATCGTTCAATGGCTCATCATTTTCTACTCATCATGGCGGTGTATTAAATTCATAATAATCCAAATTCTGTGTAAAACTCCAAAATCCAGATTTAAAAGATATAGGCTTGAATTAGGCTACCTGCATATTGAGAATTCCATTATTTATCATTTCAATGCTCCCAATCGGGTAGGCCTATAGTTATAAGAACGAAAAAATCTTAAACTTATGAAGAAGAAATCTTTCTCTTTCAAATGGTTAGGACTAGTAAGTTCTAAGAATTGCAAGATTTCTGACTTAAGAAGGTACCTACCTACAAATTTTGTTTTTATAATCCTTTTTCTGATAAATTCACTCATTTTTCCAAATCGATTGAAATTTATCTAACAATAAAGCATCATCAAGCAAGCAAATGATTTTCATATAATTACCATATATTAGACTATTAGAGGATGAATTACTCTACATTTCTAGACCAAGAGCATAACTCTACCGCCAATACTTATAGTTACCAAGTTACAATTGAATAAATTATTTGCATTTTTGTAACGATTGAAAACACAGATTTTCCAGCAGTAACTTATATTATCAGAATTCTCTAAATTTTTAGATCGAGAACATTACTCTACCTTCAATAGTTACAAAGATGAAATAAATTATTAAATAGTTATTTGTGTATCAGTGCGCAAAGTGTGGCTTTGCTGCATGAGAGAAACACTTACGCACGAGCCGCAGGCGAGTGCGGAATAGTTTCTCGAGTACAGCAAAGATACTTTGCGCCCGTATTACACATTAAATTTTTCCTACAATTACCATATTGAATTTGAAAGGTTGAAATTAAAATTAAATTTGTCATATCTCAGTTATTTATCATCGAATCCTGACAAATCAGGCACCATTTTATTCAGAATTCAAAGCTCTAAATTTTTGAATGGTACAGAAGTTTATAAAACTATAACTCTTGACTGTAAATTCGAAATTAATATTTTAGTTGGCCGCCATTTTGAAAAATTTCGAATATTGAAAATTTTTGAGGCAACTATTTTGAAGACTTGATACTTACACTTGAACCCGCCAAATTTCACAAGGGAGTGTTAATCCATTAACAAGATATGATGTAAAATCATGAAAAATAGAATGGTGGATAACAGGAAAACATAGGATAGGGCATTCTACCAGAGATATTTTCTGTTCCTTACAAACTCAAAGAACACCGTGGTGGTACTTCAATGTTTTTTTCAGGCAACCAAGAATGTTGACAACCAAGAATGTTGACAACCAAGAATGTTTAAATTTTAAATTTAAGATTTTAAAATTCTTGGTTGTCTGAAAAAAAAACATTCAAGTTTTCATTCATTTAACCACCACAATGTTCTTTGAGTTTGTAAGAAACAGAAAATGTCTCTGGCAGAATGCCCTATCCTATGTTTTCCTGTTATCGACCATTTTAAAATTTAAAATTTAAAATTTAAAATTTAAAATTTAAAATTTAAAATTTAAAATTTAAAATTTAAAATTTAAAATTTAAAATTTAAAATTTAAAATTTAAAATTTAAAATTTAAAATTTAAAATTTAAAATTTAAAATTTAAAATTTAAAATTTAAAATTTAAAATTTAAAATTTAAAATTTAAAATTTAAAATTTAAAATTTAAAATTTAAAATTTAAAATTTAAAATTTAAAATTTAAAATTTAAAATTTAAAATTTAAAATTTAAAATTTAAAATTTAAAATTTAAAATTTAAAATTTAAAATTTAAAATTTAAAATTTAAAATTTAAAATTTAAAATTTAAAATTTAAAATTTAAAATTTAAAATTTAAAATTTAAAATTTAAAATTTAAAATTTAAAATTTAAAATTTAAAATTTAAAATTTAAAATTTAAAATTTAAAATTTAAAATTTAAAATTTAAAATTTAAAATTTAAAATTTAAAATTTAAAATTTAAAATTTAAAATTTAAAATTTAAAATTTAAAATTTAAAATTTAAAATTTAAAATTTAAAATTTAAAATTTAAAATTTAAAATTTAAAATTTAAAATTTAAAATTTAAAATTTAAAATTTAAAATTTAAATTTAAAATTTAAAATTTAAAATTTAAAATTTAAATATAGGCTACCATATATGATTCATTCAACCATGGTGTTAATATTGAGGGACTATCAGCAGAGAAAGATATGAAGCAAAATAGCAGAAGGGCATGGAAAATGGTGAAGAACTTGAGTAATGATCCAACAAAACCTAGTGGGCATATGGGTGGAGCCACTCCTAATCAGATTGCTCATCAGTTAATACTGAATGGTAAGACTGGTAAGAAAAGATACAGAAGGAACACTCATATTCCAGTCAATATGGAGAACAGGATCAGTGCATTGGATCAGCCATTCAGAGCTCAGGAGCTGCAAAGAGCAATTTTGGAATTGAAAGAGAACAAAGCTGCAGGTCCTGATGATATGAGGACAGAAATAATAAAAAAATTTGGATCAGCAACTATCAGTTGGCTTGTGGCTTTGATGAATAACTGCATAAAGGACAATCAACTCCCAAAACTTTGGAGAAAAGCTCATGTCGTGGCACTCCTAAAGCCTGGAAAAGAGCCCAATTCTCCAAAAAATTTTCGACCAGTGTCTCTTCTCTGCCACTTGTATAAGGTGTTTGAACGTATGATTCTGAATCGTGTAGCTGCCAGTATTGATGAGAAGCTAATCCCAGAACAAGCTGGTTTCCGCCCTGGGAAGAACTCAAGATACTTAATCTGACTCAGCACATTGAGGATGGGTTTGAAAAGAATTTGGTGACAGGAGCCGTATTCATCCACTTAACTGCTGCATATGACACTGTCAACCACAAAATACTGATAGAAAAACTGTATCAGACAACAGGAGATCTTCAGCTTACAAGGATGGTGAGAGCCATGCTCCAGAACAGGAGATTTTATGCCTTGCTGCAAGGTAAAAAGAGTAGATGGAGAAACCAGAAAAACGGCCTACCTCAAGGAAGCGTCCTGTCACCTCTACTCTATAATATATATATGAATGACCAGCCAATTCATCCTGAGATGGAGAGGTGTCACTCTTGAACACTGCAGTAGCCCAAAGTATCTAGGTGTCAGACTGGATCGAGCACTTACTTACAAAAGTCAATGCCAGGAGCTTAAAAAAAAAGGTTGGTGCTAGAAACAATTTGTTAAGAAAGCTCACAGGAACAGTATGGGGAGCTCAGCCTGAGGTACTCCGCACGACAGCTATGGGCTTGGCTTTTGCAGCAGGTGAATATGCTGCTCCAGTTTGGGAAGCATCAGCACACGCAAAACAGGTAGACATTGCACTGAATGAGACAGTGAGGATTGTGACTGGGTGCCTCAGACCAACGCCTATAGATAAGATTTACCCTTTAGCGGGTATTGCACCACGTAAGATAAGGCGTAAAGTGGCTGCCGAAATTGAGAGGGAGAAGCAACTCACTGACAATCGACACCCCATGTTTGATGCTTTGCAGGTGGTATCTCGACTAAAGTCTAGGAAGAGCTTCATGGTGAGAATGGAGCCCTTAGCAACAGGACCTGAAGCTCGACTGCTTAATCTATGGAAGACAGCGGTCCCTGGCTGGCCTTGTTTGAGGGAGAGATTGGCTGAAGGAAAGGACTTACCATATGACGTATGGAAAACACTGAATCGCCTCAGAGTGGGAGTGTCAAGTTGCAAGGCCAATTTAAAAAAATGGGGCTTCATTGATGATGACAAGTGTGAGTGTGGAGAGATCCAAAATGAAAGCCACCTCACAAGCTGCTCAATGCTGAATGACTCATTCTCTGTTGATGATATTTTAGAATTAAATGACAAGGCAATAAATGCTGCTATTTTCTGGAGAGCAAAAATTTAAGGTGTCTGCCGGACATGGAAAGTAAGTAAGTATGATTCATTCTATTTCTTGAATGAATTTTTGATGAAATCATTGCTGGAAAATCAGCTATTTTAACTGTTACCTACTTATTTTTAATAATTTATTTATCTGTAAATTAACTTTGTAACTATTGAAGGTAGGAAGTAGAGTTCTTGATTAAAAAATGTAGAGAATTTCGTCCTCCATGATGATTATAGAATTATAAGCCAATCCAAATATTTTTAGTTAGTCTTTCGTATGATAAAATGTAGTTTAGTTTTTGGGGATGTAAGGGTTTCTAAAATCGCTGTAGCACATGAACCACTGAAGATGTAGAAGTGTGAATTTGGTCTCAAATTGAAGAGAAATGATTTTCACCAAAATGGATTTTGAAATACGGATAACGTAGGCTACTCATCGGGCTCAAGATACAGCAGTGATGTTGTGATTGGTTTCAATCGCTTCTAAATTTTATTCTCTACAAAAAACATGCATAAAATTTTTTCGTCAGACGCTCGGTTCGGTTTCAATAATTCACTAAAGACTGGAATTTTGCACCTTACATCCTCTTCCACCAAAACCTGACGCTCAAAATGGTGTAGGTACCATAACGTTCTACCAAACAATAAAGGGGTTGTATAGAACAATATGTTGGCGTAGGGATCGTCCTTTCTCTTTAAATGTCGAGGTTGGGCCTCTTTTTGCACCAATTGCACCGTGTATTATAATATAATAGAAAATAAAATGCAGTTGTGTGGAAAATCCTTTAATTTTTCTCTAAATTTCTACACAAAAGCCCTATTTTGTGATAGAAGTTTTTTCTGTACTAGGTGAAGTGCATGGCCTTCTTATTTGACCACAGATCAGAATGTGTCTTTTCTTCTCTTATGGTTTTTTTAAATCTACTGTAAGATTACAGTTTTGACGTGTAATGGGATCGAACTCCCTTCATAAATTGTGTAACTTATATATTATTTTGACAACCGTATATAATGCTCTAATCTCTAATGAATCTACAATGCCATAATAAGTACCTAATAAAGATAACGAACTAATGATACTGTGAATCATACAGTAGGCTAAATTAAATTTTTCTTGCCAACATCCAACAGCCCATGAAGGGTGTAGGCCTACCAGCTGCAGAAAGCCTACATTAATAAATAAAATACGGTAACTTACTGTAATTAGTCTTTTTAAAAGCTTACCATCTTTTTCTGTATGTTGATCCATATCACTTATCACTTTATACATTCCTGCAGGCTACTGGTGAAAAACAGAGGTTTCTGCAATGCAATTATGCTAGATGAGAAATCTAAATGAGATATCAATATCTGATTTTTAAAGAAAGGACAGAATAATAATTATAATAAGGATTAAAAAAAAAATTATTATAAGAAAGAATTTTTCATGATCAATGACTTGCTTCACAAGCTATAAGGTGAATCCTGAACAATCAAAAGTAGCAAGTAGTAGAGGCTATAGCCTACATGAGTTATTGAGTACCGTATGATTAGGAAAAGTTCACGCAAGCTGAAAAGACAAGCCGTTACGACACACTTTACATCGTAACGGCGTATCTTCTCAGGTTTCGCAAACTCTAGATAGGATGGTATATACAACCACATCCTGATTCAAATAATAATATGAACTTCCTGTATTGCACTATTTTGGGTTCCTCATTTGGAATAAAAAATTATGATCACAGTAGTATATTCTATGTCAGTTATCAGAGGAATTAGATTGAACATTGAATTAAAAACAATATATAACTTACTGGCACGGTAAGTCGGCAAATTTAAAATAAATCCATACGGTATTTATTGAATGATAACATAATTCATCTACAATAAGATAAAATGTACAAATTATTGATTTGTAAATTTATCAATAAATCAAACTAGAAAGGTATATAGCCTACAAACTGAATCACGTGAGAAAATGTGGAAGATATTCCTTCATTTTTGTCAACATAATTTCTACGATAATGTAAGATTATAAATTATTATCAACATAACTTTAATTACCAATCATTCACAGTGGAAGAGATAGACTACACATACAACGATATAACACGCAGTATGAAGATATGATTTGACTGCTGTACCTAGTAGAACATGGAAATGATCCCAGCAGTCTTGATGTAACTGAGCAGCAACCATATAACCATATTATTGTAAGAAATAAAAAAAAATACAATTTGTTCCTTTTATTATACATTATACAAGAGTTTGTTTGCTACCAACAAACTGGTATCATAAGTTTACACAATATGCTAAGAGGAGACGCCATTTCATTATGAATAACATTTTCACACGATATTTTCTTAGAATGCCGGGACTATACTAAGTAGGCTACAACTGTACCGTACTGCATGAAATTACTTGAAACTCTGAGTACCTGATAGAACTCTCCTTGTTTCCAATATTTCTCAGTCCTTGCGTATATCCTCAATTTAGGTTTTGGTGGAGATTTAAAACTGTGCTCTCTGTACTCTGCAAATCTATTGCTATGTAGGCGTACTCTGTTCAGTGCTTATTGAAAAAACAGGGTGTCTAGCAATTTGCATTAATGAAATTCAAGACTTTTTCCCGACTTTTTTCAATACAAAGTTGGAGTTTCTCTATGCGTTTTTAACGTTTTTTAAACGTGATATTATATGAGTTTATATCTTAAAAATACCACCCTATGTATTAAAATAGGGTATATTTTAAAACATACTATTTTATGTTTACATAATAGTACGGTGCAATTAGACTCGAACCTCTATTTAATTCAATTTTTACAACTATAGTCCATTCACGATCACTTGAGACGAAATAAACAAACTTTTTGCGTGTGTGTGCGTGTAATGGAAGGTCTTCTACTATATGCGAAAAAGTCTGATTCAGTTGAACAGACTCTTGTCTGGAGCTGTGATTTGGTACAGTCCGACTTGTATGTCTTTTCTCAGGACTGTTGTCTTGAGCTGTGGTTGGCTACAGCTGTTGGTCTGTGGCCGAAAGTTTCGCTTAGAAGAAGACCTTCCATTGCACGCACACACTCAAAAAATTTGTTTATTCCGTCTCAAGTGATCGAGAATGGACTAAAGGCATATTATTAAAAAAAAAGACCGAACCTCAACATCCAAAGAGAAAGGACGATTCATACGCCAACTTGTTCTATATACAACCCCTTTATGGTTTGAAAAAAAGTTACATCCTTTTGAGCGTCGGGTTTTGAAGGAAGAGGGATTGAAAGGTGCGAGATTTCAGTTTTTCGTAAGTTGATATCGAACCAAGCATCGGACAAAAAATTTCATGGGTGTTTTTTCTAGAAAATAAAATTTGGAAGAGATTGAGACCAATTACAACTCTGTATGATCAACCGTTTTCAAATGACTATTTCTTGAAAACTCCATAATTTTTTCACAGGAATTATTATAATTTCTTTAAAAGTTTGCAACTTTGAATTGATAACACTTGCATCCGTATTTCAAAATCCCTCTCGGCGAAATTCATTTCTCTTCAATTTGAGACCAAATTCACTCTTCTATGTTCAGTGGTTCATGTGCTACAGCGATTTCAGAAAACCCTTACACCCCCAAAAACCAATAAAATTACATTTTATAATACGGAAAACATACTAAAAATATTGGGATTTGCTCATACTTCTAGATTTCTTCTCTTGAAACCCTTGTTAAATATTGTTCGCCCGACCAATAATATCATATAATTCATGGGGATTGGTCAAAAGCATCCTTTTATTTTTAATCATTTATGTTACCTCATAACTTTTGAACGGTACGTCGGATTATAGGCTATCGTTCAATAGCTCATAAATTTCTACTTATTACGGCGGTATAGATTCATATATTATAATCCACATTTGGTGAAAACCTACAAAATTCAGATTTAAATTATACTCTTGAATAATAATAATAATACCTGCACATTGGAAATTCCAATTTTTCACATTTTAATGCTCCCAATCCGGAAGTTGTGATCGAGAAATCTGAAAATTATCAAGAAATGTAGAAAAATTGTCCTCTTTCAGATGGTTACTATATAAGAATTGCGAAAACTTTGACATAAGAAGGTTCACAACCGGCTTTTATCATCCTTTTTGTGATAAATTCACTCATTTTTGCAAATACTTCCAAATTTTATTCTCTAGAAAAACATTCATAAAATTATTTTGTCCGACGAGTTCTGCGCCAATTCAAGAAAAACTGAAATTTTGCACCTTTCAACCCCCTCCCTTCAAAACCCGACGCTCAAAAGGGTGTAACTATTTACCAAACAATAAAGGGGTTGTATAGAACAATTTGGCGTAGGAATCGTCCTTTCTCTTTGGATGTTGAGGTTGGGTCTCTTTTAGTGCATTTCATTCGAAAAAATGCACTATTGGTCTTGCCCTGACAATCGAAAATTTATGATGTGATATATTTTTTACACGTTTCCGAGCCCCTAGAACACGAATCTGATGTCCGTTCAAATTCATATCTCTCTCTCTCTCTCTCTCTCTCTCTCTCTCTCTCTATATATATATATATATATATATATATATATATTTATATATGTACAGATTCTTGTTAACACGATAACTCCCGAAGGGCTTGTCGGAGAGCGACCAAATTTTGCACAAGAATCATTAGTGTTAATATCTCGGTCGAGTTCATTAATCAGCCAAATTGGTCCAAGGGAAGGGGGTGAAATTAGGGAATGAAATTTTAAAAAAATCACTACAAATCGACCAATAGCTTGATCGTTTTGAAAATTGGTGTGTATAATACCCTTATTATGCCCTGCAATTTGAGCCATCAACGAAAAAAATCCAATCGAAAATGGTAGAGAAAATGGCGAATAATGTACCGAAAATTGTGTTTTTTGAAAACGGCACCTTTGAATTCATTCCCTGAATAAATCATTAAAAGTCATATGATTCGAGCCATCATAGAATTGCATTTGAAATGCACTCTTTCCGACCGCCAGCTGCCGGAGCGAAGGTTTTTTTTCAACTAATTCCACCATACTAATTAATATGCTTTAGCACTAGCTAGGAAAATATTGAAGAAGGAGAGTGTTTCCACTCAACCGTCTTCCCACTAAGCTCGCTCCAGTGTCTAGCCATCATATGCAATGTCAAAAATATCGGATATTGGTTCAAAAATATCAATACTTGCAAAATATCGATTTTTGATAACCTACTTAATACTTGTTCCGGCCCGCCCAATATGAAAATAACTCAAGTCAAGTAATAAGAAAAAAATTAACAACTTTATAATCAATTTGATTTCCCGACTCAACTACAAATTCCAGGATAATTCCCGACTTTTCCCAACCTTATTTCATTCCCAGACTAATTCTCGACTTTCCCGATTTTCCCGACTGCTTGACACTTTGAAAAAGGTACCGTATTTGGGTTTCTATTTTCTGTGATAGGCTACTTATCTTTATAATTACAAAAAAAAAATTTTTTGGCGAAAGTTTTATTTATAATCTAGTAATATTTATTGTATGAATAGTTCTAGTTCTGATTGGGGGGGGGGCGTCCAAGGCCCACCCTGGCCCCCGTAGCCCCGCCACTGCTGCAAAAAAATTGTTCTTATCTATGTCAGATCAAAAGTGTTACGTCCCAACAGGTCTGTGTTGAAATCTCCCATTAAAATGACACTACTGTAAGTCGCCATGCATTGTAAGAGAGCATCTTCAAACTCACATGTAACCGATATGGGGAGGCCGATAACACACACCAATCAAAACCTTAGTACGGTACCCCGAAATGAAATTTCTATAAACATGAATTCTGGCCTACTAGGCCTGGAATTATAAGACTTGAACAATACTTTTTGGTGCTCCCTTACTCCTCCACCATTTTTATGGAGCCTATCATTCCTAATACTGTAATTTTAAAATTACCAATTTTAATTGCCTTTGATGATATGGATGAGAAAGAGTGTTGTATCATGAGTGTTGCTTATTATACCTTATGATGAGTTTATTGTTGATTGAGAACTATGTGATCATGAGCATTAAAACTAGATTATCAAATTGATTCAATGAAAAAAAACAATCAATGATAGGTAGTTTTCAATTCTAACTTGATTTCACATCACCAAAGTTCAACAGATCCTCATTTCCAAAATTGGCTATTTAATGTTTTGTAAATGTGATAATTGTTTTTTCAATTGAAAACTAGAATGATTTTTTTATTGATCAATGAATGCCACTGATTTGGAACCATAAATTTCAACTGTGAGCATTTGTATTCAGCTTTTAATTTGTAATCAAGTCTGATCAAAAAAGTCATTTGACAATCAAATTGTATACAACTTGCTGAGTTTGCAATGACTTCGAATAAGAAGTTCATAATGGTGAGTTGAATTCAAGTTAGGTACTATTAATGAACAAAGTTTCTTAGATACCGTATCATATCACAATCCAGTACCTACGCAGAGAATTTTGAAAGGCTGATTTCTGCAAAAGGTGGTGTATGAGATTTTATTGTTTCGATAATGGTTCATTAGGGTCCCAATAATGTGTACAGTATTTGAAAAGTGCACACAAAATTCTTTTACCACAACTTTTGACAGCCAGAAAACCTCTCTTTTTTTTAGTTTTTCACGTATAGTCTAAGTAAGTTTGAGACTTGATTCAATATATGTTCCAAATTATTTCATCTAATAATTTCGCTGATTATTTAATTTATTACAGTAAGGATTGGTCGTATCAAGGTGGAATATAATTATGCATCCAGCGATACATATACAATTTTGAAAAACCTAATTACTGGCGTGTGGCGTATTCTTGAAAGAATTAAAAAAAATTTCGAGCATTTCTAGACCTAAAGCAGTGGCCACACCAACGTCTGCTGGAGGTAGCGAGCTCGCTACCGCGGAGGTAGTTCAGGCCACACCAAAAAACGTCTGCTAGCGGTAGTTTGGTTTTGTTTTTGTTTTGATGACAATGACATCGACATGCGAATGACTCATTGTCACGTGTGAGTATCGGTATTCTGCGCATGCGCTACCGATGGCGAAGTTTTAAAACTCGCCTTCCATGTTATTCAATTGTGCAGGCCAGACCGAGCTCGCTACCTCGGCGGTAGTACCACCAGCAGACGTTTCAAAAGTTCGCCTGGCACAGCGAAGTAAAACTACCGCCGAGGTACTACCTCCGCGGTAGCGAGCTCGGTGTGGCCTGCTCAATTGAATAACATGGAAAGCGAGTTTTTAGCCCTTAAGGGCAGGCCACACCAACCTCGCTACCGCGGCGGTAGCGAGCTAAAACTACCGCCGCGGTAGCGAGGTTGGTGTGGCCTGCCCTTAAGGGCTAAAAACTCGCTTTCCATGTTATTCAATTGAGCAGGCCACACCGAGCTCGCTACCGCGGAGGTAGTACCTCGGCGGTAGTTTTACTTCGCTGAGCCAGGCGAACTTTTGAAACGTCTGCTGGTGGTACTACCGCCGAGGTAGCGAGCTCGGTCTGGCCTGCACAATTGAATAACATGGAAGGCGAGTTTTAAAACTTCGCCATCGGTAGCGCATGCGCAGAAAAGTACTGCCACGTTCTTCAGTTTTCACTTACAATTACTACTGTAAAATTTAGTATAACATGCTTCTTCTTTTGTAGTCATATTATTCTTTTGTAAGTGTATACTATTCTGTTTCGTATTTCACGCTTATAAAGAATGCGGGGTTATTCCTGACTCAATGTGAATTATCATTATCAACATTGCAGGTCATCATTTTCGTAATAAAAATGGTACTGTTCACTATATTTATTCATCTTGCGTGTCCAGATACCCAATGATATATTTCCGTTTGTTCGGCCTGTATTGCAAAGTAATACAAGAAGTTCTCTATTATATACTATTCATTAACAGGTTTTTGCAATTAAAAATATTGACTTGTCGTAGTTCATATAATTATAATATAATTTGTTAGCATGTACTTTCATCTTGGGTGACACATATCTCATGTATTATTATTGACATATTACTTCAAGCACATACTTCAATAATATTATATTCAATGGCTGAATACCTTATTAAATTTCAAATTCTTCAAATCCTTTGAGTTTTTAAATTATTTAATGATTGATTTTATGCCATAGAACTATAATGATAGAAGTTTAATAGGTTTATTCCTTCGTAGTAATGAATATTACAATGTATTGTAATGTATTACAATGTATATTAGTAATGATTATAACTCATCAAAACAAAAACAAAACCAAACTACCGCTAGCGGACGTTTTTTGGTGTGGCCTGCACTACCACCGCGGTAGCGAGCTCGCTACCTCTAGCAGACGTTGGTGTGGCCACTGCTTTAAAGGTACGATTCCCAAGTGACTGCTAGAGCCGCGCGGCACGAGCTGCACGACTCTCAATTCGCTGCTAGAGCTGCCCAGCTCTAGCTGCGCTGTTCTAACCAATACAACTCTATTCACAACTATATTATAGATGTTTAATCTGTTATCAGGGCTACTAATGTATACTTAATCAATAAATAGTGAAATTCACCCTTTTTGAGCCATTTTCACTATTTATTGATTTAGTATACATTATCGACCAAGATAACAGAGTAAACATCTATAATATAGTTATGTGAATAGAGTTGTATTGGTTAGAGCACCACAACTAGAGCTGGGCAGCACTAGCAGCGTATTTAGAGCCACGCAGCTCGTGTCGCACGGCTCTAGCAGTCACTTGGGAATCGTACCTTTAGGTCTAGAAATGCTCGAAATTTTTTTTAACTCTTTCAAGAATACGCCACACGCCAGTAATTAGGTTTTTCAAAATTGTATATGTATCGCTGGATGCATAATTATATTCCACCTTGATACGACCAATCCTTACTGTAATAAATTAAATAATCAGCGAAATTATTAGATGAAATAGTCGCTTGGGAATTGTACCTTTAGATGAACCTCTCCACAAAATTACATCATTTTTTGCCGATCGATTCTCGAAAAATCTGAGAAAACGCAGAACAAATATTAGAAAAATGCAAATATTGGGCGTATCCTTGGAAAGTTGAAAAAAATCCGTTCTTATAGTGCCCTACAAAACGTCTAACTGACGAACATGCCTGCCAAATTTGAACGCATTCGGTTCAATGGATTTTTAGTTCTGGTGATGAATCAGTAAAATAAATCAGTGAGTCAGTGCCATTTCGCTTTTATAGATATGGATGAATGACATTCCATTTCTATTGGAATTTATATTTGTTTATAAATCAAGTGAAATATATTTTCCAGGTCATCCTGATTATTATTGCTACCATATTTTTTGAGAAACACTTGGGGATCATCATGGTAGAAGGGAGGCCTAGATTTTTTCTTCCAGGAGAACAAGCAACTGTGCCACCCACAGAAAGGTTTATTCTTCATTTAAAGTTTATTGTTGATAAAGAGAATAAGATATCAATTTTGGATTTTTGGTAAGATATAAAGAGGAAAGATTAAGAAAGGATAGGGTAAGGAAGACATATCCAAAAGCTAATAATTAGTCCAGTCAATAAAGTCTGTCCGCACGGGTATAGAGTGCATGACAATATGAAATACGCCCCAATTTTCGACCTCGGGGATTTGTTTAGACTAATTAGGAGGTTAACATACTAAAAGTCCCCGAACCTGGGGGGTGAGCATAGAGTGGAAAGGAGGGTAGAAGGTACAATTTTTTAGTTTTTCGTATATAACTTGAAAACGGTTTATCCTAGAGCAAAATGCTCTGAATAGAAATTAAAGAGGACTAAAATCTGCGTCTATTGAAAAAAAAACCAAAATCGGTCCAATAGATTTTTTTTACATCCGATCAAAACCACCATTTTGAAAAAAACCTCAAAAATGGTCTATCTGCTGTGTCTGGTTGTCTATATGGATCATTCCTCGTCAGAATACTTATTCTACTGCTCAAAATCTGGATTATTTGCAGTAGAAAGGACCATTCAAGGATAATAATGTAAGGACATATCTCACTTTCGTAAAAGTGAACGGATATTAACAAACTATAGCTCATTGTTTTGAGCTTGAAAAAGCGGTTCTATTTCATATGTTTTTCTATGGGACCAATTTTTGTATTCTTTTTTTAATAGACGCAGATTTTAATCCTCTTCAATTTCTATTTAGGGCATTTTGCTCTAGGATAAACAGTTTTCGAGTTGTATGCGAAAAACTAAAATAATTGCACCTTCTACCCCCCTCCCATCCTATGCTCACCACCCAGGTTCGTAGACTTTTAGTATGTTAACCTCCTGAATAGTCTAAACCTAAACAAATCCCCGAGGTCAAAAATTGGGGCATATTCAATGCACTCTATAATGCTTTATTCACTGGACTAAATACATTTTTAAACGTTTCAATTTTCAAACATCAAAAGTTCAATTTATTAAATTAGGCTACTTCTTAGTAGGCTCAAAATACCACAAATCATCAACAGGAATATTCCAGCTTCTAGTAGGAAAGTCCTTGAACGAAGTGCCAAGTTCCACGAACCAAATAAATATCCATGTCAAATTTGTTTATTTGACAAATAAACTGCTCTTTTATCGGATATAACCTACTCTTTCCTGAGAAAATGTTCCAGAAATCAAACCAAGAAGGTTCATGAACCTCCTTTGAATCAAACAGTTACTTTCCCTCAGTTCTTTGTTCTGATGTGTTTATCCATCATGTTTCAGTTCTGATGATGTGCAAATTAGACCAGTGACATATTTACCATATGGAAAATTGAAAGTTGACAGGTGGGTTTTTGGTAGATGTTTTCAATGCAATTCACTTCTCTTGCATTTTCTATAATATTATTATAACCATTGCCCCTTCTAACATACATTGAAGGAAGCTATGTTATAACTCACTGTAATTGTATTATGTTTTAAATGTACATTTTATACAGAATATTTCAGGAGAAAGTGCAATAGAGTACCTACTTATCTCAGGCTGATTCCTCACACCAAGTAGAGAAAGAAGTTCCATAGGACATACCTCCATAAATGATTTGTTACCAAGATAACAGTGGTGTAAAATTGACATTTTTCAAAAAGAATTTAATTTTCTAGTTTTAAAGGCTTTTTTCAGGTAATAAAATGATTAAGACCCACATTAAATTACCTGAGAGATTCAATGAAACCAGTAAGAAGTTTGTAACTTGAACGATGAAATGGAGACAGATGAAATGGTTTGGGCATGTAGTGAGAATGGATGAGGAAAGTGGAGTTAGAAAAATTATGGAGGCTGTGCCGGGTGGTACGAAAGGTAGAGGACGACCAACGACATGGTTAGACAATGTAGAGAAAATTGGAGCTGGTAGAGGAAAGACAGTTGGTGAAATGAGGAGAATGGCTAGGGACCGAGATACATGGAGAAGGTGGACCGAGCATCACCCAATGCCTCAACAGGCACAAATCACATATGGGTTAGATAAAGAAGAATAGCATAGGCCTACTTAAACTAGCAAATAGGGGAAATTGTGAAATTAATTTCTTTTTTATGAAGTGATTTACTTGGATAAAGAATTGAAATTTCAAAGTGAGAAATATTGTAGCCTACTTCGTATTGTTTCAGTTGTGGTCCATGGGTTTGTCCTACAGGAGTTTCGACGGTTTCATGAATACAAAACAATAGTACGTTTGAACCCATTAATAATTTGAAGTTGCCAATTGACAAATAAGCATCAATAGCCAATGAAAGGCAATCATCAGAAATCTAGGGTTTGTCCTAGATGTTAATATTTTAATGGACTGTAGTACAGTACTGTAAATGTTTGTCAATAAAGAATATTTTAAGAATACAAAAGATGAAAGAGAAAAAAACGTCGTCTTGTGTCTAATTCTGAACAAACTTTTTTCCAATAAGGTAATCAATTTTATGTGGATAATAAAACCAAATCCAATTTTGTGGAAATTCATACAGTATTTTTGGAAAGACTATGTACTAGAGAAAGTAGAAAGTAGCCTACCTTTTTGACCGCAAATCAGGAAGTGTACAGTAACTTAAACATAATTATTATGCTAACCGGAATATCTAATGAATCTAGGTAGGTTCTAGTGAATCTACCATGCCAAGATTAGTAGTAAAGATTTGTTATATAAATGTTGTTAAAACTTGTCTTGATAGACAAACCATTATTTTTCAGTCAATTGATAACTTATGATATTCCGAATTATTGATATAATATTATAATATCTTTGCATCGTATCAGTGTATCTTTTCTGCTTTCGTAAACTACAGATAGGATGTTATATAATCACATCCTGATTCTAATCATAATATGAACTTCTAGTATTGCACTATCGGGTTTCATATTTAGAAAATCAAATTCTAATCACAGTATTCTGTCAGCTATCAGAGGAATTGAGATTCAATATTCAATTAAAAACTACTGGTACGGTAAATTTTTAATAAATCCATTTATTAAATGATAACATAATGCATCTACAAGATGAAATGAACAAATGATTATTGATTCGTAAATATCACAATAAATCAAACTAGAAAGGTAGCCTACAAACTAAATCACATGAGAAAATAATATTGCTTCTATTTTTATCAACATAATTTCTACGATAATATATCAATAATCAACATAACTTCATGGTATCTTTAATGACTAATGATTCACAGTGGAAGCGATACACATAAAACGATACAACACAACATGAAGATGATTTGATCCGATTTTTGGAATAATATGGAAGACTGCAGTATTTAGAAATAATTTCTATTCAATCACAACTTTTACAATAGATTAGCTGTAGTTTATAGTGAGTGTGAGAATATAAAATAGAATAAATTGAAAATGATTAATATAATTTAATGATAAGAATAATGATAGAATAATTTCAGAAAATGACATTTTTTCATCAATTAGAGAGAAACTAAGGGAAATTTACTAACTCTAACTTTATTCAATAAATTGTAATGGCCAGCCTTTTCAAACTTTCAGTGGAATATTCTATAATGTAAAAATTTAATGCAGTTAATTCAACTATTAAAAATGAACTTATATAGATTTAAAAGGTTAAGGGTTTCCTTATTAACTTTCATGGCTTTACCTTTCAAACTCCCCCAAAGGCAAAATGCATCTCATATTAATATTATTATTATTACCCTCCTTTGGGAGATTGGCTGTTGTTAGTGAAGACAGTCAGTCGTTTCCCGTCTCTGGAGGAATAGTAATTGTTGCATTACACTCTAACTGATTAACTGCATGTTATTCAGAGGTGTTCTGCGCCGCCAATTGGTTGCGGAGACTGGCTTTTGGTTAAGAGGATCAACGTGCTAACCACACGTTACCTCTATCCTGGTTGATGATTATTCGCTTGCTGTATGGTCTGTCCGGCCGGGAGGGAATTCTGGCGGTGTGGAGGGGGCGGCTTCGGCTCGGCCAGTGTTGGTTCGGGGACTGTGAGTTCTGATTAAGAATTTATGGCTCTTGGGCCGGTATTGGCCGGGCTGGGGCCGTTTTCCGTCGCGCCGGGGTGTCTTCTTGACTTGGACGGGCTGTATAGTAGAGTGAATTTGAAACTGGCAACCAGCTGGTAGGCCTAGGCCCTTCATGGGCTGTTGAGCCAAACATACATACATACATTATTATATATGAGCTAGAAAAATTTTAATGATCTAATTTTGAAATGCATTATCATGATAATTTGAGCTACTGTACAGTAGCATAGCTTCCTTTAATAGAAGGCCCTGCCCTAATAATATGGCAACGTCGTAGACACAGTCTTTTTATATGAAAGCATTAAGTACAGATACAAATCATGCATGTTGACTTGGTTTTTCTCTCTTTGAGCATAATTTCCATAAAAAGAGTTCATGAAACTCTTCGTATAGAATTCCTTTTGTGTTTTTTGTAATCGGTTGTGATAGAGATTAACAAGAAAGATTAAGAATAGACAGTTTTTTATTAAAATAGCTTATGATTTGTAGCAAATCAAATGTCAGAACGCACACAAGAAACGCATCCATTAGAACAGCTGTATGGAAAATGATTTCAATGCTTTTGAATGGACCCAATTTCACACTCTACATAGTTGCCAATTTTTAGGCCATGGCCTTCTATTAAAGGAAGCTATGACGGTAATTATTGGCTAAAATGTTTGCTCATTGCTCAAATGATATTTTCTCAACGATCCAATAAATGCTATACCTTTTAGAAGTCCTACTTGTAATTGAACTACTATACCCTGCGAGATTCTACTTGCGACATAAGTGTGCGTAGCATCAACAGAGTAATGGAATGACGAGTGAAGAGAAGTGCGTAGAGCGCACTGAGCACGGGTAGTGGGAGAGATTAGAAAAGGACAGAGCATCTGGCTTCTCTTTCCAAGAGAGAGAGCCGTGTCGCAAGTAAACTCTCGGAGACTTTGGGTAGTCTGTCCAAGCAAAGAAGAGCCTCTGGCAAGATGGGAAAATGACTCCAGCTTGGTCAATATTAGTTCAAGAATTATAAATGTGGTCTTAGTAGTAGACCAAATTGTTTCCTACAATTTGAGATCAAATTGATAATTTTTATATTTTGATCGAGCTTAAGTCACTTTCCCATCTTGCCAGAGGGTCTTCTTTGCTTGGACCGCCTATAGGCCTACCTATTGGAGAATTATTGGATATAAAACCAATTCATACTCTTCCATTGTGTCTAGTATATAATTATCTACACAATAATAGTGTTTGGAAATTCTATTGATGTAATTATTCAATGATTGTCTTGTAACCTTATTTCGAGTGAAAAATACCATTAGTTTTTAAAATGTTAGTAGTCACCAACAGATTTAACCTCTGTATTTAATTGGTCTCATTGAGATAATTTCCATCAGATTAGACTTATTTTTGAAAAAATTAAGTTGTTTTTGTTCAGTTGAAATAAAACTGGCTATCATAAGAGCTTTTTCATAGTTTTGAACTACTAGCTTCTTCTAAGGAGAGGTGAAGCCTTTATCACAATTTTTCATCGGCTGGTAAAATAATAAAACTTGTTCTTAGACAGTCTTGAATATAGGAAATCGTTGTGACACATCTTTGACCACACTCACACATAGCAGCTTCTATGTTCTAATAATAATGATAATTGAGTGCCCATTTCCTATTAACTATAGTAAATTAAACACATTTTTCATGCATTGGAAGAATTCTAGCATTAATATTAGGTGAAATACTACAATACTCAACCATTGCTCTTTCTTAGAATTGATTCAGTCCTCATTTTCATATTAATTCGTAGAATATACAAATGTTTCTGTTTGGAAAGAATTATTGTAGTTTGAATAAATTAAGCAAACATTTTCAACAATACTAAACAACTGCTACTTTTAATATCAGGTTGAGTCCTTATTTTCCATAAGTTATACTCGTATATCTGTTTCGGTGTGGTAAGTATTATACATAGAGAAATCGGGTTTAAACCATTGTTATTTTTAAAATCAGGTTGAATATTCTTTTACTATCAGCAATTTTCATACATCTGTATGGTGAGCAATCGGTTTTAAACCATTGTTATTTTAATAACAGGTGGAGTCCTCATTTTCTATTAGCACTATTGTCATACATCTGTTTGGCGTAGTATGTATTGTAGTTTGAATACTATAAGCAAAAGTTTTTCAACGATACTTAACAATTGCTACTTCTAATAACCGGTTGAGCCGTCATTTTCTATCAGTTATACATCTATTTCGGGGACTTCAACCATTGCTGCTTCTGAGGATGGGCTCGGTGCCCATTTTTTCTCTGGTAGCGAAGTAGGCATCACGCTCTTGATCGGGGTATTTGGTGGGCAAGTTGGGTGAGTGCAGGTTGACCTTGGCTGAGAACCGTGTGCCGGCAATGTCCACCTCATAATGTCCGCCCAGAATATATTCGTTGGTGACAATTTGCGGCTCTCCGTTGTCATCCAGGTCCTGTACAAAGCCGAGGCACACCTGTTTCTTGAATGTGAATCCGTAGCCTGTGGTGGTGGTGGAGCCGACGTACTTTCCGTCGCGGTAGATCGGCTCGCCGCCCCACGTCCACAGATCCAGGTCGCTATCGTGGTCGTCGAGCAGCAGCTGAATGAACATGCGGCGAACGCCTTCCTCTTTCTGGCGCAGCAGCGCGTCTCGACCGATAAATGCACCTTTCTGTGGACACAGATACTTGTGTCAATATATTTCATGCCAGTTTTCTTCTCTTGAAAATTGACCACATACAAGAAAGTGGCTCGTTGGAGTAACTGATAACGCGCCGGTCTGATAATCAAAGGATCCGAGTTTGATTCTTGACTGGGAAACGGATTTTGACCTCATCGTTATCACTCGAGGGTTATTTTGTAAGCGAGTGCGCCCTAACTTTACCCTCCCAGTTAAAATTCAGACAGTCATTCTATTCTATTCTAATCAACCAGTAGAATAAACACGTCCAAAGAAAATTTAATGGGACAACATAAAGCTTAATCACTCGACACCCAGGTATCTGTTTTTCAAAATCTGAGACCTTATACAGAATTTACTTACATGCAATCTAGAAAAATCGCGGAGGAGTTCAGCTTACAAAAAATGCTTTTTATATGAATTTTAAAAATGCCTTTAAATATGAAGATTCCAAAGTATGTCTGTGGGCAGATTCAGTGCAATATTTATGTCAAAATTTTGTTAATTAATATTGAATATTCAATTCGATTTTCCTTCTTTAAATCATTATTATCATATGGCTTTATTTGGTGGAGAGACTTGGAGGTTTTCCACCTCGGCAACATAAAGTTTTTGACTAGGCCTATGTTCATAGTAATTTCAATACGGAAATGTTCTTTTCAATTCAGAAAGTCTAATAACACCAAAACACAAGTCAACTAATCCAAGACTGGAAAATTTCGAATTGAGGAAAAGTTGAATTTGTTCTTTCGAAAATTGAGCATATAAAAAATACAACTATAAGTACAAGAAATGATAGAAACATAGTAAATAATACAGAGAAGTATTTATTAAATAATTTCTTCTCAAGATTATTCAAGATGATACAAGTATTAAAATATGTAACAATCAATTTGAAAGCTTTTGTATAAGTAATTGGAACGCATGTTTGGATTTCATATGATGTATGTGTCACCTTCATATCTTCTTGGAAGAAAAGCGAATATTGTGGACATTTATTAGCTTGTAAGGAAGAGTTGACTGAAATTTCATCCTTATAAGTTATAGCATGGGATTTTACATTTTTGAAATTCCAACAGTAAAGTTTCAATAATACATCATTTAAAACTACACTCAAACTACAAACTACTTACTATAAATATTCTATGCGAGCGAATATGAAGCTGATTACATACAATAGCTTACATCATAGACTCGCTAGGTAACAAATAAGAAACCCAATCGAAAAAATCAAAATCAAACAATTAGCAGCTTGATGGATGAAAAATATCGAATTTTTGTACTTACATCGAATTTCACTCGCCAAGATCGCCCACACTCCAATGGCGTGGTCATCGTATCCAAGTCCTGGCCCCAAAAGGCAAAGTAACGTTCTATTCTCAACGCCCTCATGGCGTAGTGGCCGGCGTGTTTGATTCCGTACTTTTCTCCAGCTTCAATCAGTCTCAAATAAACATGGAGGGCAAACTGAAACGAATATGAAAATCCTAATTAATGAGTAGTCTAATTAATCTTATCTATATTAATTATAGATATGTATTCAGTGATATTGAGAAGTGATAATTTCATTAGTTTTTTATTCTCTTATGGTCCTACTATTATAAATATATAGAAGTCTACCAAAATGGTGAATAGAATAGAATTACTTCTTCATAATCATGACGTTCTATGTTGAAAATGTTGAGTAGATTGATTTTGAATCAATAATTTTGAACGAGATGCAATTGAAAATATTGAAAAAATGTCCGGTTCAATATATTTTAGTAAGAAAAATATCTACGATTTCTGTAAACTCTGTATATCGTGGAAAAATTCAAAACTAAATCAAAAGATAGATTTGTTATATTTATTAATATCATGAACTCGTATGAAAATGACACAGAAATCATTTTAGAATGGAGAACAATGATTTAATTCTTGGATATTTTCAAAATCTTCTTACCTCATTAGGGATGTACAAGACATATCCAAGTTCACCAGTATGTGTCAAATTCATTGCACGAATACCATTTGCTAGTCCAATATCTAGCTCCTGAAAAAAACACATTTTAATGCATTGAATCATTTGAAACAGTAGAGTTGAAAAATAAGGGAATTGGAGCTACTCTCTAGATACAACAAAGACACTTTACTACAGTATACAGAAATCTGATAGTCTGTGAAAATCTATATATAATACCATTCTATTGAACCATGCTGAGTATATATCCTATTGACTAGATTGAGATCACAATGATATTGAAATTCTACCTTGTTTGAAGTGGAAATCTGTAATAATGAGTTATATTATTTAATAAAACCTGGTTTTGAGTTGTGTATAATAAATTGGTAGAGGAGTAGTTTGTGGCATGTTGCACTTGCCCAAATGTATTTTTTAAAAATAAATTAATGATTATTGATTGATTGATATTGATGGGGGACAGTCTTACCTTGAATGTGAAGAAAGGAAAATTGCTAGGGCTGAGATCGGTGTCGATGAGCTGCGAGAGCAGGGCCTTGGTGAACGGACCCATGATACAGATGGCGGTGTACATAGATGTGACGTCAGACATGGCCACAGTGCCATCGGTAGGCAGATGCCTCTGAATCCATACCTTGCAGCGCGTCTGCTGGATAGTAGGTGCTATCATCATGTAACTGAAACACAATTTCAATGCATCAAAGATGGAACATTAGTCTATAACAGAAAATACAGCAGTCTCCATTTCATAGGCGGATCTGGCGTCAAACATTGTATGTTAGTTTGGCCTTGTCGAGCAAAGAATACATTCCTTAAAAATGGCCGATTGAAGCGAGAGGAGAGAGTAACTAGGCTTGCGCAAATCTGAAAATTCTAGTGTAAATTACTTCTGCCAACATACCACTGGTGAGATGTGATGAGAGACAGATGGTAAGAGTAGGACCATTTCTATTTTCACTTCAGCTGTTGGCAGCATTAAGCAGCTGCCATTTAAAAAAATGTCTTCTTTGCTCGACAAGACTATACATGGTTCCAAGTAATTTTAAGCTGATAGATTCAAATAAATACGCAAGATGATACTTGTATCAAATCGAATAGGTAAATCTTGTATCAACAATATGTAAGTTTCACTGGGGAGATTTTTCACAGAAGGAAACTATAAAATTACCTTTCTGGAGTGGAGACTTTTGTGTTCCACAAACAATATTGTCAACAGTGTGTTTCTGTGATTCAACAGTCTCCTTCTGTAAAAAATCTTGACTGGATTATAGATAATATAGGTACCCCAATGAATATTTGTGATGAAGACGTTGTTAGGTTTCTTAAAAAAGCGCTCGCTATACTGGCGTCTAAGCATGCAGCGTTTTGTCAACCCTCAGCAAGAGCCTCGACGTTATGGAGTTGCCGTTCTGCGCATCTGCCTTTACTTTCCCCGCTTCTCAGCTAAAACAGCAGTCGTCCACCGACCGCTGCCGTTGCGTAGGCTCTCGATCGTGGATAAATAGGGGGTCTCCGCCGTCACAGAGCTCACTCATCTTCTAGTTGGCAACGGGTCGTCTTCTTCTTCAGCACTCTGCGTCTTCTCCTGACCAAGTCAACTACTCTCTCTCTCTCTATCTCTCTTCTCTCTCTCTCTCTCTCTCTCTCTCTCTCTCTCTCTCTCTCTCTCGGGTGTCGCCTACCCTGGGCAAGTTATAAGTACTGGGTGTACTTGTAGGAAGTCTGCAGTAGTATAAATATGCGGGTTCTGGTGCAATGGGAATTCTGGCCCACAGGTTTTGGCGCCTAACCCAAGTTTTTGGCGTTTAACCTAACCTTTCTTCAGCCCACCTCCCCCCGCCCAAGGACTTTTTGGGTCCAACCCAACTTTTTGGATTCTAACCTAACTTTTTGGATTCTAACCCAACTTTTTAGGTTCTAACCTAACCTACGTTTTGAGTATCTAACCTAACCTAACTACCATATGTTCTGATCCCATCCAAGATGACGTCTATCAAATACCTTCAATAGTAGACCAATGATCAGATATACATTGTGGTGTAGTGGTTAGCGGCGCTGCTTTCCATTCTGTAGGTCCCGGGTTCAAATCTTTAGGTGTCCTAATCATTAAGGTAAGTATATCATAAATTTCTATGCTAAGGGTTCAAATCTCAGTAGGGTCAAGTATGCCATAAATTTCTCTGCTAGGGGTCCTGGGTTCAATGTGTTGTTAGGTTTAAGGACTGTTGTAAGGTTTAAGGAACTGTTGTAAGGACTATTGTAAGTATCTAGGTTGAAGTATACCACTACATCATAATGTACATCTTTTGCTATTTTAGGCCCGATTTCACCAAAAACTAAAACTACAGTTAGTTGTATCAAAACTGACAGTTAGCCCGTAACTGCCAGAATCGGATTTCACCACACCCGGTTAAGGTCACATGACCTTGAAAACTCCGTTCAAAACTAACTCACCGATTTTGGTCAGTCAGCCATCGAAAACTACAGTTTCTAACCTAAAAGCTATTTAGGATAGGGTCTATCTGAAGACTGAAGTGTTTACTAATACTAATGTAGGCCTGGGCTATTGTACAAAATAGATTAATCTTGAGGCTATTTTTTGTTCAATTAATCAGTCATTAAACTATTTAGTACATGCATTTGTATTCTAGTCTATTGCTTCATTGATTATTCAGTCAACCCAAGCTGAATTAAGTAGAGTACTGTTTGAATTGAAGTATAATATTGTTACAATACCGTACTGTTATGAAACAACCAATAATGCTAGAAAGAGAGCTTTTATGCATTGGTGTTTGTAAGCAAAAACAGAAAAGTCATTTGCCGTGAAAGGAAAGGTTATTTGTTTCAAAAGTAAGTTGAATATCAGCAAATTTAATTGAGCAGAAGTGAGATTATGTTGTTTCATTTGAAGTTTCTTTCTTTCCGGTACAGTAGTCTGTCCTAACAAAATTACGGCCAACCGTAATTTGATAATTTCAAGATATTAGGCAGAACTTTTCTTGTGATTAGCATATCGTTTTATATACAAGAATGTTTTAATTAATGAATGGATGAAAGAACAATCAGTTACCGGTAGGCTACCCTCTGAAGTAGATATCAGAGAACCAATAACTTTCTGTTATAGCCTATTGACTTGACTTGTAGAGAATAAGAAGGAAGAATGTTATTATTGTAGAGAATAAGATATTTCAGCATTAATTTAAATGCAATTAATACAGATGCAAAGTAGGCTTACTGCTTCCATTTCAAAGATTAGGCTACTCTGTTACTGGATGAGTAGGCTAAGGTCTACACGTCTACTCAAATATTCTAAATAGCCTACTTGAGAATCATGTATTCTAGTATCCATGGGTCTACTGTTTACATAACTACCTACAGGTAATGTCCACTAGTAATTTGGATGATGTGGATGACATTACTATATAGCCTATCCGTAAGGTTACCAAACGTCCTCTTTTCCTCGGACATGTCCAGTTTTTTGGTCATTTGAAAATGTCCGGGCGGATTTGTCAGAAATCCCTTATTTGTTCGGGTTTTCACGGAAATGGGCAACAAACATACAGTAAATCATACTTTTTACTGATTTATCATAATTATTGTGTCGTAAGAGTTGTAGTGCCAATGTCTTTTCCCATTATGTAAAGAGTGGTATAGTCTGTACAAGCAAAGAAGACCCTCTGGCAAAATGATAAAATGACTCCTGCTTGGTCAATATTGGTTAAAAAATAATTGATTTGGTCTCAATCGTAGAAAACATTCTGATCAATTTGAGACCAAATCAATATTTTTTGAACCAATATTGACCGGGCTGGAGTGAAAGTGAAAACAAAAGTTGTCAGATCCACAAAGTTTATTTAAAATATCATACTTTTTGATTATAATTATGGATAAGTTCCACAAAATCTCTGTTGAAAGTGTGAATTTGTTTTCATCTTACCCCCATCCCCCCTAAGGCCACAAGGTGTCCAGTTTTTTGACCCAAGCAATATGGTAACCCTAATCCTATCCTGATGTCTTATCTAAAAATCTGTAGGCTGAAAAGCCTACTGTATTGGAACTCATAGAACATAAGCTCTTTTATTCAATATATTCATGCTTTGCTTTTTGCTCTATAAAAAAAGAAGTCTGATGATAAGAGAGCAAATAATGATTATAAAGATTTTCATTATTAAATAATTTCGGTGAGTTGATTCATCATAAACTTCGGCTGAGGGCATAATAACGAGCCTAATCAAGGTAAATAGACTAGGTACCTACTCTCTATTTACCGTGAACCTAAATATGGTAACTATTATTCAATTTTGTCTTTTGAAATTACGGGAAAGAACCGGGGAGTATTTTATCTATGGACTAGGCTATAATATGTTTATATGCAATAAGGGTTGAATACTTTTATTAATTATTTAGTACCTATCAACATAATATTGGAACTGAACATTGTGGTATGATAATCACATGACGGACTTGAACACACATGATTGAGCATTTAGTAGGCTACGGTAACTTAGTTACCGTATTGCCCTTGTTATTTGGTTTGCTGTTTTTCATTTGTAGTTGTTGTTTTATAGTGAATAAAAGTCATGCTCTGCTGCTGGTTAAATGTTCTTAATTTACAATAGATATTGGACTGTGTCATACAAATCTAATCCTAATGAAACTTGTTTAGGCTTCATCTTTTTTATTGCTACTTTTCTTGGTTCTTATTGCATAAATAACTTTTCAAACTAGAATTGTCTTCTTGCACTCATCTCCAAATGTTATGAATTAAGTTGAGCTTACTTAAAAAAGAAGCATCTTTCAAACATTGGTTTTTCGATTCTAATATAGAAAAAGGAATGGAATGTCCTTGTTGGACTAGGTACAACTGAAATTGAACTAAAATAGAACTTGAAAAAACTACATGATTCATAGCTTTGATAATTTGTAATGAAGTTCTATTACAGAGCCATGAACAACGAATTATTATGAATAAGTTCTACTGTAATTTGCTACCTACCTAAAATAATGATATAATTAAAAATGCTTCATTATAGGAAATATCAAAATCTATAAGTATTCCTCATAAAACTTTAAAAATGGTCTTGTTATTCTAAAACTGCATGTAGTATTTCAATTAATGCCAATATTAGGAGCTTATTATACTAGTTGACAAGTCAAGTTCATGCTAGGTCATTGAGAGGTTTGGGACATGCATATTTGATAAATTTTATTCATTTGATATAGGAGTCATCAATTAGGAATAGTTTCCATCTTCTTGCACTCAATAATTTATTTTCAAAACACTTCTAAGAGAAGCAAATTCTCAATATTAGTGAGAGCTGATTGAAGTTTTTGAACAGTGAATTTAAGTTTGATAAGTAATGAAGTTTCAATTAAACTAACTAATAAAGTCTTATGACACGAATCAACAAATAAGAATGTTGTTGAATGGGAAGATTCAACTGATAAAACTACCAATAAAACAAATATAACTAAACAAAACAGAGAACACAAGTGTGATGGATCGACCAAAACAAAGTTTTGAGGTTATAAAAATGACGTTTCTAGGTGTTTTGTTCCTAGTTCCAAGCGTCAAGCCAGTCCACTGCCTCTTTGATTCCCAAAAACTTACATTTTCGGAACCACAGTTCAGTTTGTGCTGGTGAAATCTGTCCGAGTTCAAAACTACCAGTAAGTTGGGAACCACAATTCTGAAAACTACAGTTACTTTGGTTTTGGTGAAATTCACCCTGAAACTTTTCATCTTTTTCAAATGTTATTGCATTCTTCATCAAACTGGTGATTCCAGGGTTGTGTATGCTGTCCACTACAACTCCATTGATTTTGTAGCATATCTCTGCAAACAGGTGAGCAAAGATTCCAGAGACACAAGGTGTTCCAGCCAAGGCTTCTCCAGTTGTTGCATTGATCACTGTGTACTCCACATATAGATAGCTGTCCAATGGTAGGGTGTAAATGTCCTGTTGCTGGATTGGAATCCCTACCTCATCATTAGGTTTCAAGCTGACTGTGGTGGGTGAGTGGGAATGGTACTCAATATTAATGATAGTATCATCCAATATTGGCCCCTTGCCAAGCACATCCAACATCTTTCTGCTAGCAGTGTCAAACACACAATGACGCAAATTGATTTATGTTCAACTAAATGGCTCTTGGTTTAGTTCCCACTTTGGCCACATGCACTAGCGCTCCATTCCTATGACTGTCAATCAGTCAACTGTCATCCACTAAGGGTGAATTTCACCTAAACCGAAGTAACTGTAGTTTTCGGAATTGTGGTTCCCAACTTACTGGTAGTTTTGAACTCAGACGGATTTCACCAGCACAAACTGAACTGTGGTTCCGAAAACGTAAGTTTTTGGGAATCAAAGAGGCAGTGGACTGGCTTGATGCTTGGAACTAGGAACAAAACGCCTAGAAACGTCATTTTTATAACCTCAAAACTTTGTTTTGGTCGATCCATCACACTTGTTTTTTCTGTTTTGTTTGGTTATATTTGTTTTATTGGTAGTTTTATCAGTTGAATCTTCCCATTCAACAACATTCTTATTTGTTGATTCGTGTCATAAGACTTTATTAGTTAGTTTAATTGAAACTTCATTACTTATCAAACATTG